>QLOH01000796.1:0-410747 GCA_026901365.1 Sesbania bispinosa | reverse complement strand
TAGGAGAGAGAAATTAGAAGAAAGGAAGAGAAGAGAGAGAGGAAAGAGAAACATAGGAGAGAAAGAGGAGAGAGAAACAAATGAGAGACAAATAGGAGAGAGAAATAGGAGAGAGAACATAGAGGAGAAGAAATATAAGAGAGAGAGGAGAGAGAAACAAACATATTAATAATATAATAAGAGGACCTTATTGTAAATTTAAAAATTATGTTTTTATGTAAAACCCCCTAATTATACAATTATACGGTATACAACCTAACACACTATTATAGCATAGAGAGGAATATCAGATATGATAAATTAGCTGAATGAATACAATTTCTCTAATGAATAGGGGTGCGTATCTTTTTCTCAAGACTACGTGGTATGTTCACATTTTGGGACTAATCTAGCATTGGTTTGTTCCTAACTATATGACGTTCTAATTTGGTGACACAGTTCGGAACTTTCCTGTACCTTAGTAAAGAGATTTTGTTTGTATTATACCAGAATGGCGTCACTTTTTCTAAAAATTTCAAAATGGTATAAGTCACAATTGGAAATAACAAAGTGAAGCATACTCACGAAACATATATTTAATATTTTAAAAAATAAATGGATTAATAATAATAAAAATATTCTAAGTTTAGTAAATATGACATAATTCATTAAAAATAGTCTACATCTTAATATGTCATATTTTGTAGGTTTAGTTTTTTTAGCTTGTCATTTCTAATTATGATTGACATTATTTTAATTTTTTTAAAAAATAATTTTGAGAAATACAAATGAAATTATTCTACTGAGGTAAAAATGCTCACTGTTGGTTTCTAGGTACACCACCTATGAAAGACATCCAAGTTGCATACCATTTCACCATAGTAAATACGTCAAGTTTTAATAGTAAATACCATTAAATAACATCAATTTTTAAAAAGCAAATACAATCTAAGTTTTTCACAACTACTACACACTAGTCCACTACCTATTACTACCTCCGTTCCAAAACTCTTGTTGTTTAAGGTTATGCGCACAGACCAAGAAAATGATTGATGTGTCTTAATTTAATACTAATTTTACTAAAATAGCCTCATTAATATCCACCCATATCATTTAACTACCTTGAAAATATAAAGACTTATATAATTAAGAGAGAGATAATGAGAGTAGGTGTTAGTTGATGTAAGTAATTAAATAAGGGCATAGTTGAAAAAATCTTAATTAATTTTTCTTGGATATCTAAAATAACAAGAGTTTTGAAATTTAGGAGTATGCTAAAACAACAAGAGTTTTGGAATGGAGGGAGTAAGATTTATTTTTAATTTTAATATTGTAGCACCCTAGTTATCATCTACAAATCTTTTACAAATTGAACTCTATATATGTTCATCTTGAAAGCCCCACAATAAGTGCAAAAGGGGGAGATTTTGTATAAGCAAACGACCCGCCTTGTTGTCTAATCTTGGTGTCAGACTTTTCATATTTATCAATTCATTAGCAATAGCCCTTGAATCATCATAAAATCTTTCACAACTTTCTCACATTCAGCCATACATTTAACACTTTTAGCCACTTCACTTATATCAGTGAAAAATATGAAACAATTTTTTTTTTTTTTTGTATAATAGTGTCAATAAGATTTGAGTCTATGATTTTATGTAAATTATCCAAACTTCTCATTACTAGTTCAATCATAATTGATTAATGAAGTAACTGTTATGAAAATGGTGATAATAATAAATTTACATCTGGAAAAAATTTGCATTAGCCACATGTAGTCATGAACTACCACTATTTTGATAATAATGTCTTAGCAGCATTGAATGCAACCATCTAACGTCTATTAGATGGCAACAATGTCTTTATGAAGCATGCCACCTCTGGACTTTCTTCAAAGTCCAGTAACAACTCATTTGCAATATGTTACGGTGGTTACCAACTTGCCATAGTCTACTGCAGCGTATAATACATCAAAGGAACAATAAGTTTTCTCATGCTTTTCTTTCTTTTTTTTTTTGTCATGCTTTTCTTAGTTTCACCTTTCTTAATGAAATAAAAAGTACCTTTATTTTATTGTATATGTTTCATTCTGTTCTATATTTAATATAAAATAAAGATTTAATTGTACTTTTAATTCATCTAATTTAAACTATGTGCAATCTTAGTTCCTCGAGTGTTTATTTTTTCAAGTGAACCAAGTCTCTGTTTTCAAATTTAAGCAAATATTGTCCATTCATTTAATTGTCTTTAAGTCAACCCTCAAATTCTCATTTTCTACTCAACATCTTTATTAGCTAATTCTCATTTTAAATCATTTTAAACTCAAATTCTTCAATCAAAATATCAAATTTCATCTGAAATCAAAAAATTGTTTCTCAAAATTGTCTTCTTTAAATCCTAACCCTGTATCTTGCAAAATCCTTTAAATATTTTTTATTGAGTTTTTTTATTACTATTGAATCATTATACAATTTCATATCTCAAATATATTATAAACTCACAATCATTTGCATAGAAAATATTGATGGATGGATCATATTTCCTTAATTTTGAAAATAGAGAGACTGGAGGGATTAAAACTACATATTATCCAAATTAAAGTGATTGGAAGTGAAATTAAATCTAAAATCAAAATCATATATGTCATGTTATGTCTTATTTTAATTTGTTTGTAGGAATGGAAATAAGATAGACCGCTCATCGAGGGCTTACCACCTAGCCTAACTAAACTGATTTACTAAATAGGTTAGATTAGAGCCGACAAAATGGCTATCCAACATGATTTGGGCTAACCTAATGCAGGTTTCGAGCTATAATAAGTTGGGCCAAAAAGTCTGAATTTAATTCAGACTCTAAAAGTTATGCCCAAACCCGACAAAATGTGGGTTAAGCCCGTAATTTTAGCATGCTTTGTGTGTGAGTTAACAGATCAGGTTTAAAAAGTTCAAATTTAATTTGAACTCCATTAAAGCCCGAGTCTTATAATTTAATGGGCACGTTTAGGCTGGCCCGATATGCTTAGCCCATTTTTCCATCTCTAGATTAGGTCAAGGCTTTTATAAAAGCATATATAGTTAAATAGGCTAGGTTTTATGCTATTCAAAAAGCTTTTTAAATTTATCATGTCAATCTATTTTTTGTAAATATAAATAAAATAATAATATTTTTATATTATTATTATTATTATTAACTTATTTAAATATGAGTATGATATCTTACCTAAAAATTGAAGTCCATAAATTATTTTAAATATATATTTAAGATATATTCATATATATATATATATCTTATTATAAAAAAAATTTAAAGAAGTTTTCGGGCTAAATTAAACTTTTAATAGAGCAATCCTTAAAATAAAATCTATATCATTCCACTATCCACATATATTCATAAAAAATATTTTTTTTTAAGAACACTCTATTTTATTTTATTGAAAAGGACGGTGGTAAGAAGTGTTGTCTGAATATCACCAGCCAGAGGCCAGATAAGAGAAACACTAATCTTGTTATTAATTTACACACACATAATATTTCTTGTATAAGAACAACTGTATACAATCCATTCACAGCTTACTTCTAATTAATTCCACTTATATATACAATAATGAACCTAGCTTCCATGACTAAACATCCTCAACAAGCAATGGATCCACAAAATCTAACATGACAATGATGCTTATTTATCTCCATTCTCTGTTAACAACTTGTTTAAATCATTCAACCATTAGGCTTTGGCGGTTGCAAACAACATTATCTGAACCTTGATCAGCCTACCCTTCTAATTACTTTATAAAGATATTGTAAAGTTGAGATTCATAGACGGTGATTCTCCACCAGTATTTACTCATTTTGCTGCAATCATGAGCAATCATGATGGCTCAAACAAGATCCAAAGTCACACACAATAATGAGACTTCACCAGATTTTTAGGGATTCTTGGGTAACTAGAAAGCTTGTTATACGTTGACCATGAAGAAATGAATGAATTTTTATTTTTCTCATGAATTTCTCAGGTATATAATGATGATTACGTGTCATTCTTTTGGGACAATGAATCTATTACCTTCTAGAATCCTACTTAGTATTAGTATTCTCTTCACAAGCTCTGAAGCTATAGTGTTATTTTTTTATAATCTTGTTCGGGCTTAGTCACAATTAAGGTTTTTTACTTTTCCTCACGAGTATGTTTAATTGGGATCAAATCTGAGAACTTTTCCTACAATCTCGGTCTGTATTCTGCATTGTCAATTGAACCAAATCTCAGACTGCATTCTTCATTGTTAACTGAGCCACAACTCTTTATTAATGTTTGTTTTGGTCCATTTGACCATATGACAGGCTTTCAAATGAGATATTTATTAGGACAGAATTGACTTCATGAATGATTAACAATTTAACATTATAATAAAATTCAACTGGGTTTGACTCCATTCATCTTCTTCCACAAACCATAGGTTCCTATAAATATGTGAAACCAGTATTTGAGCCTCATAACAACTTATAGATATAAACAAGTTCAAGTTTTTCTCAAAACCCTTAATCCTTACTTCTTAGTTCTTATAAGTTCACCAATGTCTGTGGATATTATCTATTTTCTTTCATGGGGTCTGTTTCCCCTGCTTGCACTTGTCTCTTTCAGTTTCTTGAGGCACAAACAATGTTGTAGCAAAGACAAAAGAAAGCTGCCACCAGGGGAAATGGGGTTTCCTTTGATTGGGGAGACAATGGAATTCTTCAATGCTCAAAGGAGGAACCATTTGTTTGAAGATTTTGTTCATCCTAGAATTCTCAAACATGGGAACATCTTCAAAACAAGGATAATGGGGTCTCCAACTGTGGTTGTAAATGGAGCTGAAGCCAATAAGTTTCTTTTGTCTAATGAGTTCAAGTTGGTCAAAAGCTCTTGGCCTTCTTCCTCAGTTCAGCTCATGGGAAAGGACTCTATCATGGAGAAAGATGGGGACAGACACAAGTTCCTACGCAGTGTTATTGGCACTAGCCTTGGATATGCTGGACTTGAGGTACTAGTTCCAAAATTGTGCAATTCTGTGAAGTTGCATTTAGCTACAAATTGGAAGGGACAAGAAAAAATTAGTCTTTACCGTTCAACAAAAGTCCTGACATTTAGCATAGTGTTTGAGTGCTTGTTGGGGATCAATGTGGAGCCAGGTATGCTAGATACCTTTGAAAGAGTGTTGGAAGGAGTGTTTTCTCCAGCAATTCAGTTCCCAGGTTCTAAATTTTGGAGGGCAATGAAAGCTAGGCAGGAGATAGAGAAGATGTTGGTTAAAGTGGTGAGAGAGAAGAGAAAGGAAATGGAAGGAAACTTGCAAAGACAACAAGAAGGTGATAGTGGAATGCTTCTGTCTAAATTGGTATCTGGGATGATCCAAGGAGAGATCACTGAAAAAGAGGTCATAGACAATGTGGTGCTTCTAGTTTTTGCAGCTCATGATACTACTTCTTTTGCTGTTGCTATGACATTCAAGATGCTAGCTCAGCATCCTGATTGCTATGGTAAACTTCTTCAAGGTAATATAATTTAGTTAGCTTTTCATGCAGTTCAAAATCTCACCATCTTTTAAATATCCCAAAAAAAAAATAAAAAATTAAGAGTTGACGATTGAAAGTACTTAATTTTGTGCAGAACATGTTGATATAATGAGCAATAAAAGATGGGGTGAGAATCTCAGTGTAGAGGATGTAAAGAAGATGAAGTATACCTGGCAAGTTGCTAGAGAAAGCATGAGATTGTTCCCTCCTATCTTTGGCTCTTTCAGGAAAGCAATTACTGATATTGAATATGAAGGATTCACTATACCTAGTGGATGGAAGGTGAGTACTACTTTTTCTTCATCCACATTTGTCAATTATTGTGAACTAAATCTTTTAATTATAGGGTGTTATGGCTCTTTTCAGGTGCTATGGACAACATATGGGACGCATTATAATGAAAACTATTTTAAGGATCCTCTGAGTTTCAATCCAAGTAGGTTTGAGGAGGGAATACCCCAATATGTATTTGTTCCATTTGGAGGAGGGCCAAGAGTTTGTGCAGGGTACCAATTAGCAAAGTTAAATATTCTCATCTTTGTGCATTATGTTGTGACCCAATATGAGTGGTTCTTACTCCATCCAGATGAGTCAGTCACCATGGATCCCCTGCCCTTCCCTTCCCTTGGAATGCCTATTAGAATTTCTCCTAAGTATTCATGAGACAACCTCATAACAAAATTGTTTTACTTTTACCACATAAAAGATTGTAGTACTCTTTGAGCACATTACCAATAAGACAATAATTGATGTTATTTTGTTTTTTTTAATCCTATGTTGTCCTTGAACTGAAGTGCTGGCACATGTTACCGACTTGTACATGAATCAATTTCTAAGTAAATTGAGGGGAAAATATAGTAAGATGCACATGTGTAGCATCTGTTAATTTGAGGTACAATTTTTTATATGTATATAGTACCAACTTGCTTTATTTCCACAATATTCTAGCAAAAAATATAGAGAAAGAGAATGTTATGGGAAGGCATCTATTGAAGTCACAAAAATAGAAAAGATGCTGGTGTTACCATTTCCAAGAAAATGATTCAATTAAAAAAAAGTGGGAAGTGGTAACTGATAAGGAACGTAATTTGAAAGTCATGATTTGTCATGCTTCTTTTAATTTATTAACAAATTATGAGACTTAGGAGCCGTGTAAACTTTAAACAAGGATAAAGAAAGATAGAAATTATTAAAACTAATGAAATTGGGCACGATCATTCATTATTATAAGATACACATGTTATAAGGAAGTGAGTATATATATAATAGACAAACTCACATGGTGTATAGTGTGAATATACCTAACATATATAAACACATGTTGCTTCAAAAGACTATGAATTTACCATCCAGCACGTGGATCAGTTGGTAAGGGATTGTTTCAGCTTAACTAGTGGTTTCGAATTCGAGTTCTAGGTGTGCAGCTGTGTTAAATAATTGGAGGGAGATCTTTTGCTGTCCATAGAGATCCAACTCAGTGCGAACATGATTGTCTCTCATGAAGAATACTAATTTTTTTTTAAAAAATCCACGAATTTGAAAACAACTAATTAAGATGGATTTTTATTTCCAAAAAAAAGTCATCAATGATATAGAAATGAAGTCTGTACTCTGTAGCTTCCTCACCTATCACCACAACACAATCATACACTTAATTAGCATTAAAACACAAATGAGAAGAGAAAATATGTGGTGATTGGGTCAAAGATGGGGTTATTTCTTTCCTGCTCTCATTGTTTGTACATGTGGGTCTCAGGAGGAAGATTTTAGCTACACAAGTTTCAGATACGATTTTGACTATATATATTTGCACTACTATTTGATAGAGTGGGTCAGTTTGCTCAGCAACTTGGCAGATGAGCAGCATCCGTGACAGCACTGCACAATAACTGCTTGATTGTGATATTCCTACATGATTTTCATCACTTTTACATTGCTCCAATTTCTCTATAAATAGTGTGGATATCAAATATAAATTAAAATTCAATAAGTAACCATATCATATCTTAATTCTGTTTAAAATATGAATTTAATAATTATATACTGTGAGTGTAAAATAATTTTACATTATCATCCAATGATGTGTTAGACACATCATTTAATAACTTTAATGATGTATGAGATGTCACATTCATTAATTAATGTGACAAAATATCATTAAATGACAGTGTATGAAATGTCACATTCATTAATTGATGTGTTAGACACATTAGTTTTGCCTACGTAAGTAGACTCAATACTTTAATGCAATTATGATATTTATTTATTTAGACCAAATTTTTTGTTTAGTGTATCGTGTAGCAAAGTTGCTCTTTCTTTCATAAAGTATATAGGTAGATAGACGTAGCACTTCAATTACTTGCAAATTTTAATTGACACATTGAAAAAATCTCAATATTATTAGAATATTTCTAGTGTACGTTTTCACTTTTTACCCTAATTGTTTACTTGGTAAAAATTTGAAAATTAGAAAGTATTAAATAATTTTTTAAAATTAACTGAATTTTTTTATAAAGGATAGGTAAAAAAAATCTATAAATTAATAATTGGTGTAGGATTTTCAAAATATATATTATAAAATAAAAATATGTTTAATTAATTTAAAAGAATTTAAATTTAAAACTTTAACAAAGAAAGATTAAAAATAATAAGTTATTTTTTAAAGTAAAATAAATTAGTGTGTTAAGTCATTTTTTAAAATATTATATATATATATATATATATATATATATAAAATGAATTTTAGCATTATCAAAACATGTGGCGAAGTTGCCACTTGCAAACCTTCCATGATATTTCTATTTTAAGTGTTAATCTATTTTGGGTTCTAACTTGTGTCTAATGTTGAATGTCAAGATACAAGCATGCAAAGCCCCAAATCAAAACTGATTCTCCTCCCATAAGAACTTTTTGCTATATATTAAAGAAACTACTTGCCTCCTTCATGGTTTTGAATTACAATTTATAACTGTAGTTGTGACTTGTGACAGTAACATTGCGCTTGAAGCAGTTAATCACAACCATATTTGACAATTGAATTGATTTGAATCCATTGCATTTTATTGTAATTGTAGGAATCTGTGAATTCAACTAAAGTATATATATTCATTTTCTGATTCATTTCCACATGTGAAGTGAATTAAGCATGACTTCTTCATATCCTAGGTCCCTCTTTCTTCTGCTTTCTCTCTGTTTAGCCATTAACGCAATTGCTTTTGGTGGGAATTTCTACACCGATTTTGACATTCTCTTTGGAGATAAACGAGCTGACATACAAGATGGAGGCATGAGCATGTCCCTTGCATTGGACAACTATTCAGGCTCTGGCTTAGTATCTAAGAATGAATACTTGTTTGGACGATTTGACATGCAAATCAAGCTTGTGCCAGGGAACTCTGCAGGCACTGTCACTGCATTTTATGTATGTACTTGTTCCAAACCCCTCATATGATTGAATTGTATATTTTCCCTCTCATCCATGCATCCACACACACATTGCATGTATATTTACATAGATTAATTAATATATATATATATATATATAAATATATGCAGCTAAGCTCTCAAGGAAAACACCATGATGAGATTGATTTAGAGTTCTTGGGAAACTTGTCTGGTGATCCATATCTACTCTCGACCAATATATATGCCAATGGTAAAGGGGATCGTGAGATGCAATTCTATCTTTGGTTTGATCCCACAGAGGACTTTCATACATATTCCATTGATTGGAATCCTCAACGCATAATGTAAGTAATCAGCAGAGTATTTAATATATATAAGTATACATGGAAAAATATAAGTATATATAACTAGGCATGACAATCAAACCTGAAACCGCGCAGGTACTGACCTGCTCCCGCCCCGACTTTGATGGGGAGAACCCGCTTTGTCCGGGATTAAGAAAACCCGACCCGACCCTGCTCCGCCTTTAACAGGGACAAGGACGGGTTTGGGGGTGTCAGAATTTTGGTGGATAACATAACTATGTGTGTCTTATATGTGAGTGCAGAATTTTAGTGGATAACATACCCATCAGAGTGATGCACAACAGGAAAAACATGGGTGTCCCTTTCCCTACAAAGCAACCAATGAGATTGTATACAACTTTATGGAATGGAGACTCTTGGGCAACAAGATGGGGGCAAGTGAAAATTGATTTGTCAAAATCTCCATTTATAGCAAATTTCAGAAACTTCAATGCCTATGCTTGCATTTGGAGCCAACGAGCATCTTGCAAAGGTTTCAATAATGGAAGAAATAAAGGCCTTGACATTGAAACTAGGAAGAAACTAAAAGAGATTCATTCAAAATGGGTAGTTTATGACTATTGTCGCGATTTTAGACGTTTTGCTCATGGTCTTCCATATGAATGTCGAAAGAAAAATGTTCGTCTAAGTTTGAATAGAGGTTAATTGTAATCATATATGTTGTGGGAATGCACGCCAAACATTAATGTATGCACAAACTATATCAATAAGAAAATTTTGGACTTGCATAGAAATTAAACTCCTTTGGATAACCCTTTTAAAGTTAGTAACCCCTTGAAATTTTTATATTTTATTCCCTATGAGAATGTTTCATCTATTCATTAAATTAATAAATAAGTATCTTTTTTTATCAATCAATATTGACTTATGAAAAAGTAATTTTAATTTGTTTTTCTTTTTAAAATAAGTATATATTTTTTGTAGGGCTTATGCAATCATATATATGCCAACTATTTATTTGGGTGTCTATATGTAATAGATACTACTTGCTTAAAAATTTCTCACGGGTATACCTAGCTTAGAAAAACATAGCAAAATATCGAATATATAACTTTAATAATAATATCAAGATATATAACATATAAAAGTTTTAGAATTTTAATAAAGGAAAATTGCATAAAGTAATTAAGATTCTAAAAATTGAATTGATCATTGTTCGTGTATGAATGTCGAACTCGGGTCTGGATGTCGAACTCAGGTCCAAATATGGTTGAATCCCGGATGTTGGGTCCAGACGGCGGTGGGGTGTACCTGTGAAGACACTCCGACGCTCAAGTCAATGAAGATCCGAGATGAGGCAATCAATGTGTAATTAATGCGTACCTGACATCTGATGTCTACAGTATTTGTTGGAGAAGATCTTGGGAATTGGGCCATATGGGCTCTGGTCCATAAGGTATTATCCATTGGAGTGAGGTGCAGGCAATGCTCTGGTGCTCCACACGTGGTTTTTGTTAAGATAGGGGCCGATATGCAGGAGCGGAGTCGACTTGCACATAGGCACAGTCCGACTTGCTCTAACGGGTTGGACTTCGCAGGTTATGGGCCTTCTAGCCCAGTCCTTAACAATCATATTTAATCAATGAAATCGATTGATTGATGAAACTATGATTAACTTGAATTGATCATATGTGTGTTTATGAAAAGTGAGTGTACAAATAGTATGAATATATTAGAAAATATAGTGACGTGGTTAGTAAATATAGAGTTATAATCTCTTTCACATCCTTATAAATGAAAAGTAATAAAAACACACACACATGTCATGTCATTCATCTAAAATCATTTTGTTAAAAAGTAATTTAGATAAGTGAAATATGATTAACATACGCATTGATGATGTATATTAAAATTTCAATATATATCGATACAAAAAATTAACTATGGATATATTTTGTTATAAATCTAATTATAAGTGTTTATAGACAAAATGGTCTATTTTAATTCTTTGACTCATACACAATTGGTATGTATGAAATGTAATGTTGTGAAAATCGAACGTGACTGGTAGATCCGACTGGTTTAACCAACAATTGAACCCATGACTGATCCGGTCAAGTTTGGACCACTTATGTTATTGAACCACTACAATCTGATCATAACCTAGACAAATTGACTATTAATTGATGAACATGTGTCGTTTGACTCGATAAGGAATGCTAAAATGGTTCCTTTTATTTAAAAAAGTAAGAAATTTCTCTTGTAAAGAATCAAACTGATGCCCATTTAAATATTTGTTGTTATTAGAAAAATTCTTATAAATTTTTAAGGCAAAAGATTCTACCTTTATCATTAAATATTTTCCAAGTTAGTTATATAAATTGTTGTTATGCTTAAATTAAATACTATAATTGATGCATTATACTTTAGATGAAGAAAGTAAGTAAGAGCACTTAAAGATGTTTCTTTCTCTCTCCTTAAAAATGTATGCATTATGCAATATACAACATTATCTTCACTATCCTTATTTTTTTCTTATTAAATCCTCCTTTTACAAAATGGATTTTGTAAAACAATCGTAGCAAAACAAAATTTTCTTTAAAACAGAATTGTTCATAAAATACATAAATATACCATGTTTACTTTTAAATGTTTAATTAAATAATAATATTTTTATGTTAAATATAAAAAAAAATATATCTTGATTTTAATAACCATAAGAAAACATGAAAATATTGATTGAATTGTGTTTTCTAATAAAACTTTCAAAGCTAGTAAAAACTTTTGAAAATGAGAGTTCAAATGGTAGGTAATTAATACTTTTAGGTCATACTACCCATTTTCACAACATATACCTTTAACTAGTAGATGACTATATCTAAAAGAAGTATCTTTGTTGTTGTGAAAAAGATTGTTTCAAAATTTATAAAGCACCCCTTGTTAGATTTAGTTAATATGATGATCGATATGTAATAGAGATAAAAGTTAAGAAGATCACATAATAGAATTTATACTGATTTATCTTAAATAATGTGGGCTATATCTAATCTTTATCACACAGTCAAAATTTTCATAACATCAAGAATTCTTCAATAATATTTAAAAACTTACAACAAGTATACTTTTATAAAACTTCTTCAAGTTTTACACTTTACAAGTATTCTTTTAATAAACCTCTTCAAGATTGAGTTTATAAACAAATATTAACTCTTGTATAACATTGAAGAGTTAGTAGTAAAATAATGTCCAAACAATAATACTCCACCTCTTGGTGAAAAAAAGGAACAAGGTGTATAAAGCAACTAAAGCAAAAAGGATAAAGAATTCTTAGTCCATAGAAGGAAGTACATCTGCTCAACCAACCATCCAACATAGTAAATGATCAAATTGAATATATGAGCATGTGGACTTCATGTCATTCTTAATTTTGTTGGAAACTTGAATATTGTTAAACTCATGAAAGTATACATTTATTTTTGTTCAATGTGTAAAGATATGTTGCAAATGTTTTTTAATAAAAAATTATTTTATCCTTCTAAATTTGTAGGCTTAGTAACATCATTGGTTATCTTTTAATGATATATTTCTTTTCTTATTTTCATAACACATAATAATAGATAAATCATGGGTAAACCAATTAAAGTTTAATTAGTAACTAACCATATTTTATTTGATTTTAAATGCTATGTAAAAATAGCACACACTTAGTCGTCAATGCTATGTAGTTTTTACTACATCAATACAGTCAATAATTTACAACAATTAATATATTAGCTAATTAAACCAAAAACTTTTTTAGTGTAAAATTATATCATGTAACAAATTTTAATTTCTTGCTCTTTTATTTCCATAAAATATGTAAATAGATGTCACACTTCAATTACATATCCAAAATATTGATTTTGATATTAGTATGATATGCTTACAAATATTATTGACATTTTAAAAACATAATATTATTATAACATTTTTAATATGCTAACTTTTATTTTTCGAGTTGTTTGCTTGGTAAAAGTAAAATACAAAGTATTTCATATATTATACAAATATTTAAATTTAAATAAAATTTAAAAAATAATTTATAATTTTTTAAAAGTCATAAGAGAAATGTATATAATGAATAATTGATTCAGTTATGATCTTAATTAAAAGAAAAATTATATATGAATAATTAATTTAAAAGAGTTTAAATTTAAAATTCTAAAAATAAATGTTAAAATAAATTGGTTTAAGATAAAATAAATTAATAAATTAAATCATCTGAAATATATAATCTTAATTACTAACGTAAATAATGGAATTTAGGTTAACAAAAACATATGGCAAAGTTGTCATTTGCCAATTGCCATGAAACCTTTCAACAATATTTCTACTTTAAGTATTAATCTCTCTGTACTTTGACTTGTGTCCAACCTTGAATATCAAGAGACAACAGTGTAATGTCCCTAAAATACTTTTTGTCATCAAAATTTATTCTCGTCTTATCGGAATTATTTTGCTATTAAAATACTTTTTTCTTTCTTCAGGGGTTTTGAATTGCAAATTACAACTGTAGTTGTAACATTTGGAAATAATATTACTAAGGCGGTTAATCATAACCATATTTGACAACTAACTTGATCTAAATTCATTACATTTTACTGTTATTGTCAAAGTATATGTCAATGTAACAACAATTTAAATCCCCTCTCAGATTCTCATTTCTCCATGTGAAACAAATTAACCATGGCTTCATATGTTAGTTCCATTTTCTTTCTTTTTTCTCTATGCTTATCCTTTAGCACAATTGCTTTTGGTGGTAATTTCTACACTGATTTCAACATTCTCTTTGGAGATAAACGGGCTAACATACAAGATGGGGGCACAAGTATGTCCCTTGCGTTAGACCGTTATTCAGGCTCTGGCATATCATCAAAAAATGAGTACTTGTTTGGACGATTTGACATGCAAATCAAGCTTGTGCCAGGGAACTCTGCAGGCACTGTCACTACATTTTATGTATGCACTTGTTCCAAGACCCGCATAGAATAGAACTATTTATTCTATTTCATCATGAATCCACAAATTAAATAGAAACATATTGCATGTATTTTTACACGAATAAATTATCATTTCATATATATGTGTGTGTGCAGCTAAGTTCTCAAGGAAAATACCATGATGGGATTGATTTAGAGTTCTTGGGAAACTTGTCTGGTGATCCATATCTGCTATCAACCAATATATATGCCAATGGTAAAGGTGATCATGAGGTGCAATTTTATCTTTGGTTTGATCCCACAGAGGACTTCCATACCTATTCTGTTGATTGGAATCCTCAACGCATAATGTAAGTAGTCAACAAGGTGTTTTATATGTATAAATATGATCCTATGTACATTCGTGGAAAAAATATATGTATATATAACTTAACTTAATGTGTCTTGTACATGAGTGCAGAATTTTGGTGGATAACATACCTATCAGAGTGATGCATAATAGGGAAAGTATTGGTGTTCCTTTCCCCACAAAGCAACCCATGAGGGTGTATACAACTCTATGGAATGGTGACTCTTGGGCAACAAGAGGGGGGTTGGTGAAGATTGATTGGTCTAAAGCTCCATTCATAGCAAATTTCAAAAATTTCAATGCTAATGCTTGCATTTCAAGCCGAAGAGCATCTTGCAACGGTTTCAATGGTGGAAGAAATAAAGGTCTAGATGCTAAAATCAGGAAGAAACTAAAAGATATCCATTCAAAGTGGGTAGTTTATGACTACTGTCGTGATTTCAAACGTTTTGCCCGTGGTCTTCCATATGAATGTCGCAAGAAAAATCTTCACTTAAATTTTGAATAGAGGTTGATTGTATTGTAATCATATATTGTTATGCACATGCATGCAAAACTGTATCATAAGGAATTTTTTAAATTTATATTAAATATGAACTACTTGGCATAACCCTTTCAATGTTGTAACACCTTCACATGCATTCTATAAGATCATTATGTGTGTGTACATACATTCAAACATACAATTACACACACACGCGCACACAGAGACATAAACAAGACTTTTTTTTATTAAGAATGTGCAATTTTTCCTTTGTTTGATTTTTGTTAATAACATTATATGTAATAAAGATGAAGGGTGAGAAATTAAATAACATAGTTTATACTGATTGACGTCGAATTCATATGGGTTGTGTCAAGTCCATCTAACACAATTATAATTTTACTATATAAAATATTCTTCAATAACCTTTTCAGGCCTTACATCAAATATCAATTCGTTTATCAAGCCTTCTCAAGCTTTACAATTTACCAGTATTCTATTTTTAAGCCTTTTATAGACTCTTCATACATGATTTTGAAGAAAGTTATGTCGTATAGACAAATGTTAACTTTTGTACAACGCTCAATAGTAAATAGTAAAATAACGCTTAAAGAATAATAATCTAACTCTTATTAAATACATGCATAAGATGGACAAAGCAATTAAGAGCAAGAAAACTAAAAAATGTTGAACACTTAAAAGAATGTTCACTCAACCAACCAATCAACATATTAAGTGCATTGAACTTGGGTATTTATAACATTCATGTGGTTTTGAGAGTCGGTGGAGAGTTGAACAATGTTGGACTCTTGAAAATAGTTGTTTGTTTTCATTAGGTGTGAAATGTAACATGTATCCCAAATTATATAGGTAATTAAATAAAGAAAATTAATTAATTATATCGTAATAACATGTAAATAACATATCTTAAATAATAAGCAAGAAAAATAAAAAGGGGGTTGTTTTCTGATAGTTAATGCTCAAGCGTAGCAGGGCAATGCTTTAGCATTAGGCATTCAACACTTGAGCATTGCATCACTACCTAGAAGATTAAAAAGGGGGTATTTAAACCACAATTGAGGATTATGGTTCCACTTGAATCCTATTCCATCAGCTTAGAGAAAAGAAGAGAAAGAGGCAATGAGTCTTGTTTTGGGATGAAAAGACTGAAGGCTTGCCCATAAGGAGTCTCAGAGGCCAAGAACTTCACCATATAGTCGCGCTCTTGGTGAGTATAATCCACGCACCTACTATTAATCATGGTATCTGTGAATTTTTCCCCTCTCTTCAATGGATCACACAATGTTTCTTAATAGTTGGGTCATTATTTTATGTTTTGTGTGAAGAAAATTAATAGATAATTAGTATATGGAACCCCGAGGATGGGGATAGGAATTAATTCCATTGAATAATAATCTTAATCTTTTTATTTGGATGATATTATCATTGAATATGAATTATGGACTATGTGGATGATATTGTTGAACAGGTGTTGAATTTTCAGCGTCTGAAACCCCAATATTGTGTAATAGGCCAATGCTCAAGAGTTTACCTCCTCGTTGCAGACACCATTTTGTGCACAATTCAAGTTGTATTAACCAAATTTCAATGTCATTTATTTTGTTAGAAAACTAAAACATGCATATTTCAACCTATAAAATTCAGATCTTAACTCCTTGCTGTCAAATACCCATTTTCATTCAAAGATAGTACAATTTTTGCATATTTCAAATTCTGGCAACAATATGATGTCTAATATAGAATATGTCAAGCTTTGACTTATATGCCAATAATATGATATATAATACAAAATATGTCAAGTTTGGGCTTGTATGTGCCTAAGGACAAATAGAAAACTCAATATGATATTAAGACAACATTGTTGAGTCTCAAAAATATCATAGGAAAATTATGATGTTTTAGATAACTCAAGAGTGGGCAAGAAGATATGAAGAATGCTCTCCTCTCTCAGATTGACAAGGCCAATGATGAGTTGATCTCCTTCATGAAAGAAACTTTGCTGAAGAAAAATGGATAGTCTATGATGTCTAGCCATGTCTGATGTTAACTTCTTTCTAAGTGATTAATTTCTGTTTGCCTTGAACTACTTCTATTTTGATTAATATATATTCAATTTTCTCTCATGAATGTTGTGATTGTTCTGTGAATGTTTTTAACTCCATGTTTTTTACTGTGATTATGTTGTTGTTAGCTTCCCTTTTGATTGATGACAAAAGGGGGAGTATTAAAACTAACAAAATCTGAAGCAATTACAGGTCTCAGGGGGAGTAGTATTTGATCAGAATTGAGATCGTTATCTGAGGGGGAGTTATCTCTTTTTATATTTAAAACTCTTTTCAGATTTATGTATTTTAAACAAATTTGTCATCATTAAAAAAGGGGAGAATGTTGAGTCTCAAAAATATCATAAGGAAAATTATGATGTTTTAGATAACTCACTTCCCAAGTTTTAATGCTTAACAAATTTGGGTTAAAATATTTATCATAGATACATATATGTTTAATGATTTATCTATGATTTCAGCAAGCCACTATGAACTTATATAAAGACTGTTTGAAGTGCTTTCAACCTATCTGAGGTATTAAGCCTTCTGAAGGTTCAACCTGTCTGAAGTGTTGAAGCCGTCTGAAGTGCAAAACCTGTCTGAAGTGTTGAAGTCGTCTGAAGTCTCATTAATGACGTGGCACCATTTGCTGAAGTTTGTGAAGACATCTCTAAAATTCTTCGGAGTCAAGCGTTCTCTGCTGCACGTACCTTTTCAACGTTATTTATGGCAAGGAACATAGAGACCTTTCCTGGTATATTTGAATTTCATACACCACTGAGGAAATCTCTGCAACGCAGCCTCTGCAGCAACAATAGTAGCAGCTTTATGGCAGCACCAACCTTGTACAGTGTCAGGGATATCAGTGTTCTCAGAAGCATGTCTCACAACGGATTAAATAGCATTTAATGTTATCTCTAAACGGTGGTTTTTCAACGGATTGAAGTTTCAACGGATTGGAGTTTGGGTATAAATACCCATCCATGAAGACCATTAATGGTTAGCAAGAGATTTAGTAATTCATTATACAAGAAAATCAAGAGAAACATTTCGCTGCAAGTTTTTACTCTGTAAAAACTCTCTGATAATATTTTCATTGTACACAATTTGTATATCCTAAGCATACCTCAGTTATATTGTACATTGTCTCTATTTAAGCTTCAAACTGGTGTAGTTTAAAAGCTTAGACATATTTCTTTGTAAAGATTGTCTTTGAGCCTGGAGAGGCTTGTCTGTAAAAGAATACTTGGTTGTTGAGCCTGGAGAGGCTTGTCTGTAAAAAAATACTTGGTTGTTGAGCCTGGAGAGGCTTGTCTGAAAAAGAATACTTGGTTGTAGAGCCTGAAGAGGCTTGACTGAAAAGAATACTTGTAATCTTGGTGAAGATTAAGAGAAAATCCAAGTGCTAGTTGGCATTGGGACTGGACGTAGCTCACAGTGGTAGTGGGTGAACCAGGATAAATCTTTGGCTAAGTTTTCTTACCCTTATCTCTTGTCAATTTATTTATACTAATCATAGGGTGTTGAAAAACTGTTCTGATATTTTAAAAGCAAGAAACCTTTTAAAAGATATTTTCAGAAGTCGTCTTAACAAACTTCAGACAGCCCCTTAAACCTGTCTGAAACTGTCTTAAAACTCACTGTTTGCGAAAAGCTTCCATAAAATATTAAGAAACACTATTCAACCCCCCTTCTAGTGTTTCCCTGTGTTTCTACAGTTGGTATCAGAGCTCAACTCAGGGTTGAGCACCTAACAAGTGTTGAGGACTAAAGATCCAGATGGAAGCTTCCAACAACAGGCAGTACATCACTGAAGGAGCCTCTATCACAAGACCCCCAGCATTCAATGGAGTGGACTACCACTATTGGAGGGATCGTATGAAGTTGTTCATTGAGAGCAACAACATTGATGTTTGGGACGTGGTCACTGATGGAGACTATGTGCCTATGCATAATGGAGTGCCAATACCTAAGGCTGAATGGACCTTGGAGCAGAAGGCTAGAGTTCAAATGAATGCTAAAGCCAAACTCTATCTGATATGTTCTTTGAATAAATCAAAGTATGAGAAGGTTCATGGATGTTCATCTGCCAAGGAGATTTGGGATACTCTTGCAGCTGCCCATGAAGGGACTGAGACTGTCAAGCAATCCAAAATCAGCATGTTCATACATCAATATGAGATGTTCAAGATGGAAGAATCTGAAACCATAGATCAAATGTTTGGGAGGTTTCAGACTATAACTAATGGACTCAGGTCTTTAGGGTAGAACTTATGAATCTGGAGACAACAATAGAAAGATTCTAAGAAGTTTGCCAAAGTCCTGGAGACCCAAAGTTACAGCCATTCAAGAGGCAAGAGACTTAAACTCTCTTAGAATGGAAGAACTGTTGGGATCTCTCAAAGTTCATGAGCTTGAGCTTGGGGAAGATGACATCCAAAGAAATCTCTAGCACTAAACTCCAAAGCCAAACAGCCTAGGCATGGCAGCATGAAAGCTATGCAAGCTGAGGAAACTTCAGAAGCAGATGAAGATTCTGAAGATAGCTCAGAAGATGATGATCTTGCTCTTCTCAGCAGGAAAATCAAGAGGATGCTGCAGAACAGAGGAAAGTTCAGAAAGAACCAACCCTCAACCTCTAAAGTAGGTAAGTCAGGTAAGGATTTTCATGATGACAAGATTATATGTTATGAGTGTAAACAGCCAGGTCATATGAAGGTTGAATGTCCAAGACTTAAGAAGAACAACTTCAAAAAGAAGAAATTCTTCAAGAAGAAGAAGGGTCAGATGGCAACATGGGAGGATCTTGATGAGTCTACCTCAGAAGAAGAGAGAAGACACTTCAAAAGAGGCCAACCCGTGTCTCATGGCAAGCCTGCCCTCATCAGACAGCTCAGAGTCTGAGGTATTTCCCTTAACTCTTTAAGAGATGTATGATGACCTGATGGAAAGTTCCAAGGAACTCTTCCATGAGTATAAGAATCTGTCCAAGGCCCACACAGAAATGTGTAGTAAATATGAGGCTCTTGAGATAGAAAATATTATGCTCAAGGAGAAAATTCTTGGACTGAAAGTAGCAGTTCACAAACTGTCTCTCAAGAAAACAAAAAACTTCAGAAACAAGTTGAGGAACTGACAAAAGACTTAGCCAAATTTGTCAAAGGAACAGAAAACCTTAACAATTGCTTGGCAATCAAAGACATCCTCTTGACAAAAGTGGTCTAGGCTTTTGTGATCATGATACTTCTGAACCTCATATTTTCAAAAATTTTACTAGAGGCAAAAAGAAAGCTATTGGGTGTTCTCACTGTGGTAAGCCTGGACACAATGTGGCTCAGTGCAAACACAAGGGAAAAGCAAAACCCAAATCTAACAAGAAAGGACCCAAAAGAATATGGGTACCTAAGAACTTGATCATTCCTGTTGCAGATGTGTTTAACAGGACAAAGGAAACCCCACAAATGGTACCTGGACAGTGGGTGCTCGCGACACATGACAGGAGAAAGGTCTTTGTTCCAAAACCTTAGGCCCAGAGCAGGAGGTGTGGTCACCTTTGGTGGAAACCAGCAAGGGAAGATCACAGGAATAGGGACTGTAGGTATATCTCCTCTATCCCTTATTAAGAATGTTCTTCTAGTAGAGGGACTTCAGCACAATCTACTGAGCATAAGTCAATTGTGTGACAGTGGATATGTGGTCTCCTTTACAAAAGAAGGATGTATAGTCAAAGACTCTCTTGATCAAATCCTTTTTACTGCTAAGAGACACAACAATGTGTACAAGATTGATCTAGAGGAGTTGGCAAGTCAAAATGTAAAATGTTTTATCTCTGTTGAAGATGAAAAGCAGATTTGGCACCAAAGACTTGGGCATTCCAGCTTGAGATTAATCTCAAAGTTAGCAAAACACAATCTTGTTAAAGGACTGCCCAAGCTTTCTTACAAATCTGACATTTTATGTGAAAGCTGTCTGAAAGGGAAACAAACAAGACACTCTTTTAAGAGTAAGGATGTTGTTTCCACTAGCAGACCTTTAGAACTGTTAATATTGACTTGTTTGGTCCTATTAGAACAGAAAGCATTAGTGGTAAAAATATGGTTTGGTCATTGTTGATGAGTATTCTAGATTCACATGGGTGTTATTCCTAAGAAGCAAGGATGAGACTTTCAAGAATTTCACAATATTCTGCAAGAAGGTACAGAATGAAAAAGGATTATGTATATTGTTATCAGAAGTGATCATGGTGGAGAGTTTGAGAATGCAAACTTTCAACTGTTCTGTGATGAGAATGGGATCTCACACAACTTCTCTGTGGCAAGAACACCTCAGAAAAATGGGGTTGTTGAGAGAAAGAACAGAAGTTTGCAAGGGATGGGGAGAACCATGCTCAACTCATGCAATCTACCAAGATCTTTCTGGGCAGAAGCTATTAACACAGCTTGCTACCTTCAAAACAGAATATTGGTAAGACCAATTCTGAAAAGACTCCTTATGAATTGTGGAAAGGAAGAAAACCCAACATATCATATTTCCATGCCTTTGGATGTAAGTGTTTTATACTCAACACCAAGGATGATCTTGGAAAATTGATGCAAAATCTGACAAAGGATTTTTCATAGGATATTCTGAAACATCTAAAGCCTATAGAATGTATAACTCTAGAACTTTAATTGTAGAGGAATCAATTCATGTTAAATTCAATGACAAGAAAGAGACTGATAGGGAACTATCAGATCTAGAAGATGATTTTGCAGGAATGGAGCTGAATACTCATGTCAGCAGGAAGGTTGAACAGGTGTCTGAAGCACCACCTGTCACTGAACCTCTTCAGACAAATGTTGAGTCTCAGACTGATCTTGTATCACCTCAGAAACCTGACTGGAGATACAAATCACATCATCCAAAAGAGCAAATCATTGGCAACACTTCAGAAGGAGTTAAGACAAGATCAAAATTCAAGAATCTGAATTCTCTTGCTCTCCCGTCTGGAATTGAGCCAAAGAACATTGATGAAACTCTGCATGATGAAGGGTGGATCCTAGCCATGCAAGAGGAGCTAAACAATTTGCTAGGAGTGATGTTTGGACACTTGTTCCTAAACCCCATGGGAAAACAATTATTGGAACCAAATGGGTGTTCAAAACAAGCTGTCTGAAGAAGGAAAGGTAGTCAGAAACAAAGCAAGATTGGTGGCTCAAGGGTACAATCAACAACAAGGTATTGACTTCATTGAAACCTTTGCCCTTGTTGCTAGATTAGAAGCAATTAGAATTCTTCTCTCTTATGCTGTAAATAATGGCATCAAACTATATCAAATGGATGTCAAAAGTGCTTTTCTCAATGGATTCATTGAAGAAGTTTTTGTTAGACAACCCCCTAGTTTTGAAGACATTGCTTTTCCTGATCATGTTTTCAAATTGAAAAAGGCTGTTTATGGTCTGAAACAAGCTCCGGAGCATGGTATGACAGATTGAGCAGTTTTCTTATCAAAAATGGTTTTGAAAGAGGAAAAGTAGATACCACTCTTTTTAGAAAACAGTCTAACAAAGATCTAATACTTGTCCAGATATATGTTGATGATATTATTTTTTGTTCAACTAATTCTTCTTTGTGCAATGAGTTTACTGAGTTGATGCAATCAGAGTTTGAAATGAGTTTAATGGGAGAACTAAAATTTTTCTTAGGACTTCAAATTAAGCAAGATTCTGATTGTATATGGATCCATCAAGAAAAATATACAAAAGAAATGCTTAAGAAGTTCAACTTGAGTGATTGCAAACCCATGTCAACTCCTATGCATCCCACTGCATCTTTGAGCAAGGATGAAAAAGAAGAACCAGTGAATCAAACTTTGTATAGAGGAATGATTGGCTCTTTATTGTATCTAACAGCAAGCAGACCTGACATAATGTCCAGTGTATGTCTGTGTGCTAGATTTCAATCAGATCCAAGAACTACTCATTACAAAGCTATAAGAGAATTTTTAGATATCTAAATGGTACTACTAATCTTGGTCTATGCTATAAGAGAGCAAAGATTGCAGGTTAATAGGATACTGTGATGCTGACTTTGCTGAAGATAGAATAGAAAGAAAGAGCACCAGTGGAGGATGTCATTTCTTTGGAAATAACATGATCAGTTGGTCAAGCAAAAGGCAAAGCACCATTGCTTTATCAACAACAGAAGCAGAATATATTTCAGCAGCCAGTTGTTGTTCTTAACTGCTATGGGTGAAGTATCAACTTGAAAATTTTAATATTCCTATCTCTGCTATACCTGTTCTTTGTGACAATACCAGTGCTATTAATTTGTCTAAAAATCCTATTCAAGATTCTAGGGCAAAACATATAGAAATCAAACATCATTTCATTAGAGACTATGTTCAGAAAGGTGTTTTTGATATTCAGTTCATTGACACAGCATCAATGGGCAGATATATTCACAAAACCCCTGGCTGAAGATAGATTTAAGTTCATACGCGATAATTTGAACATACATGCATTCTCTAAAAATTGATTGTGTATGATATCATGCTATCTGAAAATTTTGGTGTGTTTGAAATTCCAGTATGTCTGAAACAAGTGACATGTCTGAAATTTTAGGTTATCTGAAATTTATGTGTGTGTGTCTGAAATTTCTCACTTGTCTGAAGTAACTGGTTGACGTGGCTATCTGAGACGGTTGAATTCCATTTATTTTGTCTCTTCCACTTCGCACGTTACCCAAAGTCTGCGCAGCCGGTACAGGGCATCATTGCATCATGGGTCTATAAATGCAGGAGTAGTAGTGTGTCGAGGAAGCCTTACACTCTCTTTCCTCAACATACTGCTTAATCTTCTTCTCTGCTCAAGCAACCGCTTCTCATTCAAAGTTTCTCTGCAACTTATCAATGGCACCAAAGAAGGCTTCTGGTTCTGGAGAAAATGTGGTTAGATCAAAGGGAGTGGACCTTGAGAGCTTCGCAACCTTGGCATGGATTTGGTTGAAGAGTTTGATGCTGCTGGATGGACTTCTATCTTTGACCACATTAACTGTCAATGGCATGAACAGAGTGTGGTGGATTTCTGGGCTTCTGCTCGAGGAATACCTAACTCTAAAGGAGTATATGAAAGCATCAAGGCTACTATTCTAGGGGTCCAGTGTTTGTTGATGAAGGAATCCTCTCCACAATCACCAGTGTTAAGGCTGAAGGTGCAACCTTCACTCCTGGGTGGGAGTTGAAGAATGGTGGGCAAAAGCTGTATACAAAGATGTTGTATGGTTCAGAAGAACCTAAGACCCCTGATTCCAAGTATTTGCTGGAAAAGGTCAGAGTTCTACATTCCATCTTAGGGTGTGCAATAATCCCTAAGAGTGGGAGCAGAAACCATGTTTCTGAGTTGGAGAGATTCTGTATGATTCACTTGCTGCAGAAAAATAAGGTTAATCTTCCAAGCATCATCATGTTCCACATGCAGAAGAAGATTCGTGACTCTGCTGGAAGTCTTCCTCACAATACTCTCATCATGAAGGTACTCATGCACTTTAAGGTACCTGTTGAAAGACTATGTGATCATAAATCTCCTATTTTCTTTGGTGAGGAAATCTGAAGAGCATGAAGATCACGCTCACTCCAAGGCCTCCATCTCCTACTCTGAAGGAGAGTGCTTCTTATGGAGAAGGCCTCAAGAAGAGGAAGCACCATTGAAATTCTTGAGCAAGAGCTTCAGGGGGACATTAGAAAAGGAGAGTTCAAGCCCTCCAAGTCATCCCCTCAACTGAAACTGAAGAAGCTCCCTGTCAGGAGTTCAGCAAAGATACCTTTAGAAGCTACAAGTTTGCATGCTCAGACAGCTGAACCTGTTCAGAAGGCTTTGCAAAAGCCATCTGAAATTGTGGGTCAGGGTTTCTGAAAATGTGAACACTCCGACTCCTAAGCCTACTTCTGAATCAGAAGGAAAGGCTCATGAGGAAGAGATAGCTGTGATTGCTGATCCTGAAGCTTTGGCAGCAGCACCTCTGGCTGCATGCCCCTCTTATCCGGAGCTGATTCAAGTAGCAGCACTTGCTACTGCTTTGGAGAATGAAGAGATGGAAAAGAAGGTTGAGCAGGAAAAGACTGACTATGCCATTGTTGTAGCCTCTCAGCTAGCCTTGGCTGAAGATGAAAGGCTGGCTTCCATTGCTCAAGGAACCAAGAAAGAAAGAGATCAAGCGCATAACGAAGAAGGAGAACAAAAAGCAAGGTATTTCAGATAGCTCCTGAACCTGCTGTTAGAGTTACAAGAAGCACTGCTAGTCAACTTGAGGCAATGGATGAGGCTAGCAAGTATCAGAATTTTGTCAAGGCAAATATGTTTTTCAAGAAAAGAAGAGAGGAGAAGCAAGCTGAAAGGGAGAAGGAGAAGGAATCTGAACCAGCTAAACCTCCTCAGAAAAGGATAAGGGTGAGGTTTGACAATGTGACTCCATCACCACCTTCATCACCAGAGAAGAGAGTAGAAGAGAAAGAAGAAGAAGAGAAGAAAATAGAAGAGAAAGAAGAAGAAACATCACCATCATCATCACCTTCATCATCTTCAGAATCCACACAGTCTGAAGATTCCACAGTTAAGCTTCAGCAAGGAGAAATCTCTAAAGTCTGGAAGGGAGGAATGTTGCCTGAGCACATAAGGCTAGGACCTAAGCGTAGGGACTTCTTCACAGAACCTACATTTGATCCTTATGCCTTTCCTTACACTCAGCACCAATTTGATGAAGAGGCTTAAGTTCCCCACAAAGGTATGAGGGACCTTTCTTTGAGAGGGAAAGAGTTTCCCAAGTTCCCCAACCTTTATGAAGAGCTCCAGTATTTCAGAAATTTCCCCCCATCTCTCTTCATCATGGGCTTATCAAGCACACCTCAGATGCAGAAAGGGAAAAAGTATCAAGGAAGTTCATATCAAATGTGCTCAGGGCAGATTGAAAAGATCAGAAAGGGTAGTCCACCTGCTCATAAGTGGGCTCCACTTGACCCCTTCTCTGATGACTCTCTCAAGATGTCAAATGAAGAATTTTGTTTTGTAAGGCATCTCTGTACAGAAGCTGAACTCTTTCAGAGGGACTACATGAAGATTGTTGGTATGAGAGGCTACAGGCCACCTAGCATAATCTCCATCAGGCCAACCACAAAGATTCTGGTGCAACCTGACAGAATTGTTCCTAGGTATCCTCTGAAAGAAGGCCCTGATGACAAGTTTAAGCAACCCAAAAGACAGGGTGGAGGCTTAGATCACAGCTTCAGAGATAGGATGTGGTCATCCTACTGGAAGATCAGAGAGGATGTTGGATCCTCTTCTGGATCTGCTGGACCAGATGCTGACTCCCTCATAGGCTATGGTAGATCCACAAATGTGCAGTATATGTATATCAAAGGCAGATTCCCCATGTCTGAACCTTTTCATGAAGATTGGGAGATGATCAACCCCATTGGAACCTTCTTTGCCCAGTGTATCGTCCACAAGACTATGGATTGCATCCAGGATTTGAAGTGCTCATATTTGTTTGTAGGCATATTCAACTTATTTTTTATGAAGCAGAACCAGATCCTGAAGAAGAAAATAGAGGTTGAGGCTGAAGATTAGCAAATTAGAGAAAAAGAATGCTAATCTTATTGCTAAACAAGATCAAATTCTTCAAGAGCAACACCAGATCAAGAGTGGGCAAGAAGATATGAAGAATGCTCTCCTCTCTCAAATTGACAAGGCCAATGATGAGTTGATCTCCTTCATGAAAGAAGCTTTGCTGAAGAAAAATGGATAGTCTATGATGTCTAGCCATGTCTGATGTTAACTTCTTCTAAGTGATTAATTTCTGTTGCCTTGAACTACTTCTATTTTGATTAATATATATTCAATTTTCTCTCATGAATGCTGTGATTGTTCTGTGAATGCTTTTAACTCAATGTTTTACTGTGATTATGTTGTTGTAGCTTCCCTTTTGATTGATGACAAAAGGGGGAGTATTAAAAATTAACAAAATCTGAAGCAATTAAAGGTCTCAGGGGGAGTAGTATTTGATCAGAATTGAGATCATTATCTGAGGGGGAGTTATCTCTTTTTATATTTAAAACTCTTTTCAGATTTATGTATTTTAAAACAAATTTGTCATCATTAAAAAAGGGGAGAATGTTGAGTCTCAAAAATATCATAAGGAAAATTATGATGTTTTAGATAACTCACTTCCCAAGTTTTAATGCTTAAAAAATTTGGGTTAAAATATTTATCATAGATACATATATGTTTAATGATTTATCTATGATTTCAGCAAGCCACTATGAACTTATATAAAGACTGTTTGAAGTGCTTTCAACCTATCTGAGGTATTAAGCCTTCTGAAGGTTTCAACCTGTCTAAGTGTTGAAGCCGTCTGAAGTGCATCAACCTATCTGAAGTGTTGAAGCCGTCTGAAGTGCACAAACCTGTCTGAAGTGTTGAAAGAACCGTCCGAAGTCTCATTAATGACGTGGCACCCTTTGCTGAAGTTTGTGAAGACATCTCTGAAATTCTTCTGAGTCAAGCGTTCTCTGCTGCACGTACCTTTTCAAACGTTATTTATGGCAAGGAACACAGAGACCTTTCCTGGTATATTTGAATTTCATACACCACTGAGGAAATCTCTGCAACGTAGCCTCTGCAGCAACAATAGTAGCAGCTTTATGGCAGCACCAACCTTGTACAGTGTCAAGGATATCAGTGTTCTTAGAAGCATGTCTCACAACGGATTAAATAGCATTTAATGCTATCTCTAAACGGTGGTTTTTCAACGGATTGAAGTTTGGGTATAAATACCCCTCATGAAGACCATCAATGGTTAGCAAGAGATTTAGTAATTCATTATACAAGAAAATCAAGAGAAACATTTCGCTGCAAGTTTTTACTCTGTAAAAACTCTCTGATAATATTTTCATTGTACACAATTTGTATATCCTGAGCATACCTCAGTTATATTGTACATTGTCTCTGTTTACGCTTCAAACTGGTGTAGTTTAAAGCTTAGAACCATATTTCTTTGTAAAGATTGTCTTTGGAGCCTGGAGAGGCTTGTCTGTAAAAGAATACTTGGTTGTTGAGCCTGGAGAGGCTTGTCTGTAAAAAATACTTGGTTGTTGAGCCTGGAGAGGCTTGTCTGAAAAAGAATACTTGGTTGTAGAGCCTGGAGAGGCTTGACTGAAAAGAATACTTGTAATCTTGGTGAAGATTAAGAGAAAATCCAAGTGCTAGTTGGCATTGGGACTGAACGTAGCTCACAGTGGTAGTGAGTGAACCAGGATAAATCTTTTGGCTAAGTTTTCTTACCCTTATCTCTTGTCAATTTATTTATACTAATCATAGGGTGTTGAAAAACTGTTCTGATATTTTAAAAGCAAGAAACCTTTTAAAAGATATTTTCAGAAGCCGTCTTAAGAAACTTCAGACAGCCCCTTAACCTGTCTGAAACTGTCTTAAAACTCACTGTTGCGAAAAGCTTCCATAAAATATTAAGAAACACTATTCAACCCCCTTCTAGTGTTTCCCCGTGTTTCTACAAACATGGATTAATCTGGTGGGACCATGGGGAAAACGACTCCATACCAATTGACCTATAAATTAAATGCTCCTTGCTTGACTAAGAGCTCTATTAAACCAATATGGAAAGTGAAAAGAAAAATACAATGTAAAGTAAATATGAATATGATAATTTGGTTATAAGGATTATATTATATGTGCATCTCATTTGCCTACCTTACTAACACTGCATGTTTTGATTATGCTCACTAGGGACCTGGTTTTCACCATGTTTTTAATCAACATTAGTTTGCTACCAACGATTATGAGTGTTGTTTGGGTATTAATTAACACATTCCAAAGCATTTATGTGGAAGGAATAAATTCGTTGTCCCATTCCTTGTCTTCCTAATACAATGTTGACACCTCAATTAAATATTCCATGTCATTATTCCATTGGGTTTAACAAATTCATGGTGTGTTTGAGTCCATGCCATTTTTTCTTTGAAGTTCAATATTAGTTTTCACTCCAGCCCCCCAACAATGTCAATGGGAAGATATGTGTGAATCATAATTAGCATCACCAAATCCTTTCACGCTCTATAAATTAGTATTATGGGTGGCTTCCTTCACTCTCTCTGCTAATTGTTCCACATCCTTCTTCGCTCAGAAATCGCTCCAAAACCACATCAGCACAAATTCTTTATGCTTTAAGGGATTTTATCTATGTTGTAACAACCAGATCGGATCGGTCGATTCGACCGGTTGGACCAGTAACCATTCATGGGAGCAAATGGAATTGAATCGATCAAGAACGGTAAAACCGGCAAAGATCCAATGACAAGTGGTTTGCCGGTTAGGGCGGTTCTGAAATTAGGCAAAAAAATGTTATTTTTGCTTTTTCCAAAAAAAAAACAACTGTTAGTTTTTACTTTTTTTGGAGCTTTTCAACAAATTCTGAAATAGAAAGTAGAAGAAACCCTTGCCCCTTAGCAATTTTTTGATCTCTCTGTTTGTTGCTCGTTAGTCGTTTGTGAAGAAGAAGAACACCATCCACCACTGCTTGTTCACTATGAGTCATTCCACATAGCACCAACGCACCTCGCATACGCCATGCCGCCATCCACCGCGTGTAAAGAGAAGTCGTCATGCCCTGTAACAGCTCACGTGAGCTCTGTCATCCCTGCTTCGTCAAGCTTCATCATCGCGCCTAGTGCCTAGCTCATCATGAGATCTTCTCCTCGCCTGCTCTAGCACCCCTGTTTGATCCAGATCCCCAGTACTTATGCACTCTTCAAAACCTGCTCCTCGCCTCGTCCAAATGGCCACGAGAACTGATTGCCCCGTTTTACCGCAAGTTTTTTATGCACTAATCCATTTGCTATTTCAGTATATTTATCACTTGTTTGAATTTTGGATTTGGGTTGTGTGTGGCAAATTGGATTGAACTTCATGTAATTGGTTGCATTTTATTTGTTATGTCATTGGAATTGAGCTTCATGTAAATGATGTAATTGCTTGTTTTCTATTTTTGTTCTCCATTGAGATTGAGCTTCATAGAATTGCTTGCTTTCCTATTTCAATATAGTGATATTCTTGGACGATTTGTAATTATGTAAATATATATTATTTAATTTACTACCGGTTTGACCATGATTTGACTATGGTGGACCATTGAACCTTGAACCGGCGCCTTGACCGATACAATGACCGGTCTAATTTTAAAACATTGGATTCTATCAACTATGGGAGGCATTGTGTCTCCAATGCCTCTTCACAACACTATTCTTAATACGTAGCTCACATCCAATATGGGCCTTCGTAGCTTTCTTTCATTTCACACTAGGATGGGAAAATAACATCAAACATGAAATTTTGTGCATGTGTTTTATTTTTTACTTTTAATCAAATTCATTTCATGAAAATTAGGTGCACGACGCTTTAAGCATCGTCATCAATGACACTCATTCATTAATTAATATTTCCTTTGTATTTAGGGATACCAGTTACACACATATATAATGGGTATTCATAAAAATTATATGCAATGGGTAGGGTAATTATCTACTAAATAGGTCTAAATCCGGGTAATTACCCGTACTTTTTTATAGGTATGGGTGCGGGTATGAGTACTATGGTACCCAACCCACCCCATACTTGCGCATATATAATATACATAATTCATTTATATATATAAATAATATTAATTTATATATTACCATTTAAAGCTTCCATCCCTAATCCTAACCTTAAAGGCCAACAGTTTTAAACCAGTTTCACTCGTTACCAACCACCAACTTCTACAATTTCCCTTTCTAAATCTAAATCACCATGCAAGAGAATGTGATGTTATGTTGTGTTTGTAAACTTTTACTGTATGCTATGTACTTTACAAGCACAAATAAATTTTCTCACATAATTCTTAGAAGAAACAAATTAAATACCATGACCATTACTTTAAAAGCATGTTTTATGTGTCTTCATTTCTCTTCAAACACATTCACATGAAAAAATAATGTTGTGTCGTATTAATTTCCTTTCTTTTAATCATTTCCATTTTTTCTCTAGAATAAGTTATTGCTAAATAGATTAGTTAACGTTTATTATGTAGTTAATCATTGGTGAAAAATTACATTATTCACTGTGTTTAATAAATTTATAATGTTGTACTTTAATTAGTGAAGTAGTTACATTTTATGGTTAAATTTGATTGATCTATGACTGATTTGTCTAATTTAGTATAGATTTTTTTATTAATTTTCATTTCCTAATTATTTTTCATAGTTAACAAATGAAAGTAATAAGTGTAAGTAAATCACTTAAGTACCCAACAAATATTTAAATTACTACACGGGGGGTTTGGATCCAAATACATTTTTTAAATGTGCGTATGGGGATGAGTACTATTGTACCCTACCCGTTGTCATTCCTATTTGTATTTCATTTTACAGCTGGTGAATTTTATACACACACGAAGACTGAAGCATATCGTTGAAGTCCACATCCACTTTCTTCAATTTGATAGGGTTCTCAAAGTAGAAAAAAAATATCTCATTTTGAATCACCAACGAAGTTAACAACTATTAGTCCATTTCAACCTAAATTCGACTCCATCACCGCCATTCACAGTGATTGGAGTCTCCACATAATAGTAAAAAATCAGTATTCACGAATCTTCTTTCATTACTAGTGTGGTGCAGCTAAATTAGTGCCACCAGAGCCCCCTTTATGAGGTTGCCTTCAACATTGTAGAGAAAAAAATTTAGTGGTGACCATGAATTGCATAATTTGTCAATGGATAACAATGACAAGAGGATTGGTCCACTTGAACTCTAGAAAATGTAGATATTTTAAGGAAAGAGAGTGAATGAAAAGTAAGTGGAACATTCTTGTTTTTCATTTCTTTTAAAAAGAAGGGATTAAGTGATAATGTCAAGGATTAGGGATCATTCATGATATTTGATCCTTCAATCAAAGATGCTTTGAAATAATGGATTAGGTAAAACATACATTTACTTGTGTGCAAAGATAAGTCTAGACTGTAGTGAGCGAACTCTATAGTGAACTAGTGTGTTACTTAGGATTTCCATTGTGTGAAGTGAGTTTTCTAGCAAAAATTGCAGTGATATAGTTTTTAAACAATTTTCAAATTTTGTAATTGTAGTCTTTCTACTCTTTACTATAAGACACTCGCCCCCTTTTTGTTAAGTGTAATAAAGTCATTTTTTGGAGTACTTTTTATACCTCTTTCTCTCATGTTGTCGAAACGGTGGTATGGAACCAATATAGTTTACAACTCATAAGAAGATGCAAGGACTAGTGACAGGAACATTATATGATTGAGAATAAATGTCAACCCAATATATAACATCCCAAGTCTTCAGTTACACAACATAACAGTCACAAAGTTACAATCTTCTGCAACTTAATTTTTCCATAGAGGCAAAGTTGTTAATGTTTTAGCCCTTAGAGCACATTTATGTCTCTCCCATTCACCCCTTTCAATGTAGATAAAATACTTTTTATTGTGAGCTTGAGAATTCCTAATTCTCTCCTTTTTTATTCCTTTGATAACTCATTTATAAATGAAAAAACTCCACAAATTTCATCATCTACAACAATTCAAAATTAGATTGTTTGTGATCCCTAAAATATTTAGGCGAAGAATCAAAATTGTGGTTAGGAAATAAAGATGTTAGTTAGAGATTAGTAGTTAGTTAGTAGTTAGTTAGGAAATTAGTTAGTAGTTAGTTGATAATTTTGGCTATATAAGCTTACACTTCCATTGTAAATTCACACTTTCCCATTTCATTATCAATACATTTTTAGTTTTCCATCGCTAAGCTATTTTCTTTCCTCTCTATACCATGAATTTTAAACATCATCAACATAATCACAATCACAATCATGTATTAGTGGTTCAGATTCAGGGTCCGATATCGAATCATCATCCCCAGAATAATCACCGTATACAATCCCTGGGTTGTAATCGTCCCAATAGGAATCAAAATCGGAATTGGAAATTCGATGACCTGATGATAATATAGATAGTTTTGTCTATCAGGTGTTTAAGGGAGGAGGGCCATTTACAAAACTTCATTACGAAGTAGAAGAACAACTATTGACAAATATGCACATATATGCTAACAAAACAAAAGTATAGTAATTCACTATAGGCGTTCATATAATTAAATTGCACCATCTTCTCCATACCTAAAGCAATAGCCTTCTTTATATTCTCCACTTTTTCTGCAACTTCAGGATTGGATGGACTCAATAACAAGGCAGCCTCAGCAAAATCCAAGCCTTTTCATCTTTACGTAACTGCGACAAAATATATTCTCAATAAGTATAATGGCATTAATAGGTCTTAAATTGAATGGACAAATTCTGTAATCCAAAGAGTAGACATTCAAGATGTATAACAAGCCATACAACAATGAGAGAAAGAGAGAAGAGAGAGAAATGTGACATGTGATAAGTGATATGATGAGAAAAATAGAGAGAAAAAATGTTATATACATTTTTTTGTATGAATAACACTTATCGTTGAAGAGTATGCTTGGTGACAACGAATGTCATGAAAATGAAGTCAAAATGACCCATACAAGTCTCTCAGTCAAAAGTCAAAGCATAATTCATAGATACTGGTAAAGAAATCATACAGATTCGAGATGATTCCAGCATGAATAGTCCTCTTTTAATATCGTATTTCAAATCTCCTTCCCACCAAGCAAAACCCCCAAAACAGTATATACAGACAAATTGAGAATCATCTCTTCCCATTTACACACTGCAGTGCCCTCTGCTTATTCCAAATTTACACATGCACAGATAGATTTTATGAAACCCAATACACAAGATCAAACAATACCTCCATTGTTAACTTCATCAATATGAGTAACATTTGTCGTGCTTTTTAATCTTATGAAACTTTGTTTCCATCAAACAAAAAATTATATGATTCTACTGGTACTTATCCCTATTCTGAATAGAAGTCTTTACACTTGCCGGTTTTAATAAAGAGAAAAACCAGCAAGACACAATTCAACTAAGATTGAACTTCAAAACACTTGTGACAATGCTTCAGAGAGATGATAGTATGGTTTATAGTCGTTATGAATGATTTTCCTTGTTGCGTCCAAATCTCTTATGGCCATTGTGAGCATCGCTTTTCCATTTCCTCTAGACAGGAAAGGAAATTTCAGAATATGTTCCATCCAGTAAATTTGATCATAAAAAATCTTAAAAGGAAAGGAGAAAAACAAACTGTAGTACCTCAAGAAAAAAAGATGCTCTAGTACACAACCATTCATGCCTTAGTTTAGGGTCAACAGTATGTCGGTGCTTAGTCAAAACGTTGGTCATATATCTATCCCATGGTACGGAGTGATCCCAAGCAATGACTCCCTAACCGAATCTCTTATAGTCCAAGAATCATTCTGCATAAAATCTATTTAGTTAACAAATCATTACGCAAGAAGAAACATATCTAAATTGGGCTTACCATACCTCTGCATCCCTTTTTTTTGGTCGATTGAGGGGTTCTCGCCACTCTCATTTTAAGGTTTCATCATGCTTAAAGTCTTCGCTGTTTATACCGCCTATCGTTGGCTCCATCTGCAGCATTTTACAAGAATAAGGACGACCTCGACCCTTTTACAGTCAAGATGACACCGTTGTTAAGAAAAATTAATTTCCATTCTGACGTTCATAAATAAATTGTTGGTAACTAAAGTGCTTTTAAAATTGAGAAAATGTTGTTGGTATTAATATAATACTATATTTCACAAAAATATAATAATACAACATGGAAAGAAAGAAGACATTCGCGACATTCTATAGTTTTTCTCTCTTAACACTTTCATCAATAACCCATTGTATCACATATTTTTTTTCCATAAAAAAAAACTCATTGTTAATTAATTACATTCCAAGAAAAAGGGGCACGCGTGAAGTTACTACTCTTCCAAAAGGACGCGCGTTCAAACCCTCCAAAATGGAGGTTTGAACGCCCAATGATTACTATCCGCAGAAAGTACTTTTTCTCAAAAAGTAGATGGAGGTTTGAACGCCCAGATTCAGACATGGTGACGTTCGACCTCATTTTCAGAAAGGAGACGCACGTTTAAACCTCCAAATGGAGGATTGAGCGCCCAAACTTGCTGCCAAAGCTAATTTTTCTCCTCTTTTGACTTTACTTGCTTCTTAGTTTTCCCTCCAATTCTTAATTCCTACAAAATATGTACATTTCTCATTAAAAATAGCATCAAACTCAGAATTTAATTTAGAAACTACATAAAACTAAAATCAACAATAAAAGGGCAATTAGGGGCCAAATTAAGAATAATGATCATCTCAAAGGGCTAAAATTATAGCCAAAAATTACTAATTCTAAGCACTTATCAACACACACGAAGACTGAAGCATATCATTGAAGTCCACATCCACTTTCTTCAATTTGATAGGGTTCTCAAAGTAGAAAAAAAAATATCTCATTTTGAATCACCAACGAAGTTAACAACTATCAGTCCATTTCAACTAAATTTGACTCCATCGTCGCCATTCACAATGATTGAAGTCTCACATAATAGTAAAAAAATCCAAGTATTCACGGATCTTCTTTCATTACTAGTGTGGTGCATCTAAATTAGTGCCACCAGAGCCCCCTTTATGAGGTCACGTTCAACATTGTAGAGAAACAAAAAAATTTAGTGGTGACCATGAATTGCATAATTTGTCAATGGACAACAATGACAAGAGGATTGGTCCACTTGAACTTCTAGAAAATGTAGCTATTTTAAGGAAAGTGAGTGAATGAAAAGTGAGGGAACATTCTTGTTTTTCATTTTTTTTAAAAAAGAAGGGATTAAGTGACAATGTCAAGGATTAGGGAACATTCTTGATGATGTTGATCCTTCGTCAAAGATGCTTTGAAATAATGGATTAGGTAAACATACATTTACTTGTGTGCAAAGATAAATCTAGACATGTAGTGAGCGAACTCTATAGTGAACTAGTGTGTTACTTAGGATTTCCATCGTGTGAAGTGAGTTTTCTAGCAAAAATTGCAGTGATATAAGTTTTTAACAATTTTCAAATTTTATAATTGTAGTCTTTCTATTTACTATAAGACACTCGCTCCCTTTTTGTTAAGGGTAATAAAATCATTTTTTGGAGTACTTTTTATTGCCTCTTTCTCTCTATGTCATCGAACGGTGGTATGGAACAAATATAGTTTCCAACTCATAAGAAGATGCAAGACTAGTGACATGAACATTATATGATTGAGAATAAATGTCAAGCCAATATATAACATCCCAAGTCTTCAGTTACACAAAATAACAGTCGCAAAGTTACAATGTTCTGCAACTTAATTTTTTCCATAGAGGCAGAGTTGTAATGTTTTAGCCCTTAGAGCACATTTATGTCTCTCCCATTCACCCTTTCAATGTAGGTAAAATACTTTTTACTATGAGCTTGAGAATCCCTAATTCTCTCATTTTTTTATTCCTTTGATAACTATTTATAAATGAAAAAACTCCACAAATTTCATCATCTAACAACAATTCAAAATTAGATTGTCTGTGATCCCCAAATATTTAGGCGAAGAATCAAAATTGTGGTTACTATCCCTCATTGAGTGACTCGAATAATATCTTTTTAAAGAGTTCCTCGGAATATGTCATTGTTATCCAAGCTTTCTAGACAAAGATTTTAAATTTCAAGCATCACCATTCACAAGCTTGTTTACTGCATCACTAAAAGATTTGGATTCTTCATTAGTATACAAATTTTCATTCATCTTTCCTACATTCAAAAAACCAGGAGCACTTTATACATTAACAAGCAAAAGGAACCAATACATTAATGTCCTTGAAGGTAACCAGTTTCGACACACAGAATTTGATGTTGCTTCAATGCTATTTATCTTCACCAATCTTGCAATACACAATGGCATGGAGTTCTTTGGACAAAACACTAGTCACAATTAAAAATAAGAAGGACATAAAACGCAAATGCCCTTCCAAATTATGAATGAAAAATATGATAACAAAATCTTCAACTCTTGTAACCATAAACTTTATAAATTACTTATATAGTACAATAGTACATGATCTAAAGTTTATATCACCTAGTGAACCTAAGAAAAGTAGCCTAAGTATGGAATGATATTTACAAATTCCATGGCGCAACGAGTTACTTTAAAAAAACAAGATTTGTCATATTGCCAATCAAATAAGCAGTCGGGCTAAGGTTGAACGACATGTAGAAAATAATGAAGATCGTTTCCATGGGGTTCAGAGTTACGTTTCAATAGGAAGTTTTGCCAATGCTATAAATTAATCAATTCAACCTTAAAAAAATAAGGGAGCAATGTTTGTTTGGGTAGATATATATTGACTACAAGTATATAAAAGAAAAGAGTTAGTAAAGACAATAGGAATGAATGCATGTTGTTTTAAGACTCATTGACAAAGGTTGTTCACAAATGAAACAAAATAGTATGCATTTCCTTTCATGTATCTTATAACTTTATAGAAACAAGTGACTTCATAGCAGAAATATATTAGCTTTCCATACCTTTTGGTATCTAATCAATTTGAAACAGCGAGTCGTGATGAGTGTGACATTGTGATCTGGAAGCAAAGTTGTTGTGCATTTTAGAAGTTTAGGCAAACAAGTAGATGGAGTAGAGCGAAACAATACTGGATATAGCTTTGCAAAAATTGGCGAGGCAATTGGATTTCATTGCCATCCATGGAGGTTTGTCACACCTGAAACTGCCACTGTTGATATTACTTGAATGTCATAACCGATTCTATGGCCATCATTGTAGTTGCAGCCACCACGTTCTCCATCGCAATTACAATTGGATTTGCAATCACTAAGAACATGATTATGGTTATATTCACGGCCAAAAGGACAAGAGAGAGAAACACATTAACAGGCAATTCCGTAATGGTGGGAAGAAGATGAAGCAGGCTCAAACGTTGCCTTCACACCACTATTCAATATGGGGGAGAGAGAGGGGAAAGAAGATATACTCCAAAAACTTATTTTATTATTCTAAAAAAAAGGATGATTGACTAATAATAATATAATAGAAGGACTGTTATTGCAAAATTTAAAAATTTTAAAAAAATTTAATCACCTCATTTTTACTACAAAATTGACTCCACACGGTGAAACACCTATCTCACTAGTTCATCATAAGATTAGCCTATTTGGTGTGCATATAATATTAACTATTCATATTATACACCAGTGTCAAGTTAGTTTGGAGTATAATTGGATGTTCACATGCTTTAGACTGACACTTTTGATGGAGATATTGGGTGCCACTTTTAGCCCTGATGCATCAAAAAACAAGATGGTGTAATGACTGGGAGGGTAAACTCGTCCCAACAACCCAATTTGAGCTGCATCTAACCATTTTCTTTAATAAAGAATAGGGTTATTGGATTAGGAATATATCCAAATTAACTTTTGAGATGTGTGTGGGAATAAGTTACTCCACTTAATAACATTTTATGAATGTTCAATATAATATTGATTTCTTATTAAAAAAAATTCTAGTGCACATGATGCATTTACTAATTTCATGAATTATTTTCTTTTAAATATTATTACATGATGAGTTCATAATTATATTTACCTTATATTTCACATCAACCTAGTCTTATTCTTCTAAAACACTACTTTAGTCTTATAGTTGGATAAAGATTTGGATAAGTTAATAATAATCTCAGTCCCTTAAGCAAAGTCTTTGTTTCAAGTAAATAGGTGTTAAAACAACTTTATTCTATTAATTAAATAGATTTGCCTCGTATTAATTGGGATCAGATGTGGATTTTCAAATACCTCAAATTCAAGACAAAAATAATTAAGGTGAAATAGTGACAAGTAGATCATCTTAATCCGTCCTAAGAACACACCTATCTAGCTTTAATAGTTGATCGCTCAAAAAGGTTTCCTGAAAATGAAGTGCATTTAACTTGTGTCTATTACCCGTTCAAATTTGCAAAACATGTCTCAACAAAGTTTCCTGGTAGATGAATCAAGTGCACATTTTTCCCTTTCTTTCACATTTTAATCATAGTCCAGAATTAGCTAAACGTCAATTTCATTCGTCAAAATATATTTTCTTTTATTTAATGTGTCTGTTGCTATTTGCAGGCTGATTTCCTGCTTCTTGTTCCCCTCATATTCATTCTATCAGTTAGGCATGAACTTAAAAAGTTAGTATATTTTAAGCTCCTGTAAAATAAATAAAATTTAAAATATTAACTAGTATTAATTCAAAATAAGATTAGTATATACCAACGGAGATTGGTTCGAGTGGTACATGTTTGATTACCCTACAGCAAGGTCTCGATTCAAATCTTGTGAATGAAAAGAATTTCCGTTGAAAGAGCTAGCTCTATCATGACGTGGATGTTTCGGCGCAAAGCCTATCGTGGAGGATACATGTGGTTAAACAAAAAAATTAAGATTATTATTAAGTGTGTATGGAGTTTGGTCTTTGAAGAGAGTTGAGTGTAGTGTAGGTGTAACGCATCACTTTGAGTTCCCTCCACAAGCGTTTCAATTTAAAAGCACTTTCTTTTTCTTCCTTTTATAGATTCATACATAATATAAACAACAAACAGAAAGAAAGAAAGAGAGAGAGAGTTGGAAGGCACTGTCACTACACATCACATAACCATTCCATTGACACTCTCTTTATCCACCATTCTTTGAAACACCCATCAACCAGTCAAACTCAGAGAAGCCATCATCATGCCTTCAGGCTCAAGAAGGAAAGCAAAACAATCCAAGAAACTCACAACTTTGACCACAACAAAGTCCAACCACCATTCTTCTCCTGCTGTTCAACTCCAAGGTCATCACTCACACTCTTTTATTATCTTCTCCCCATCTACCATGCTCACCCACCTTTCTTTCTTCTTTATGTCTCTTGTACTAGTAGTACTAGTAGTAGTCTATCTTCTTATTTGTGTTTACATTACATTCTTGTTAGGTATCCCATGTTTTGAATTACTTGCCTTAATCTTCCTTGCACACCCTCCTTTGGTTTTCTTGTTTTCCTTTCAATAAGAAACAATTAAATTAACAAACTAAACTGGTTTAGCCAACTGTGATCTCATAAGGAAGAAAAAACTGTTGTTTGACATCCATATCCCTGTGTGGTAGTTGAAGAAGAGGATAAAAGCAAGGTAAAGAGTCTTTCTTTATGTGCTGCAGGTTCAGCTGTATCTGCAAAACATAGCAAAATGGAAGGATCTTTCAATGGAACATTAGAGGACACCCTCAAGGTAAAAGAAGAATCTTTAAGTCAAGATAAGGAGGTGGTTGCTGAAGTTGCTGCTGCTGCTGTTGCCAGTGAAACCCCAGATGTTGATATTGATAAACAAGCAGCACAAAGTGAGGATCAGGTTGAGTCAAGCAACATGGAAGAAGAGACAAAAGATGTTGCTGAAGAATCAGTTGCTGACTCTGACTCCAAAATTGACAATTCACTGTCCTCAGAATTGGGATTGAAGGAAGATGCTGATGGGGTGAAGGAAACTGAATTGCCTCCTTCAGAGGACAATGATAACAAGCTCTCTTCAGTTTCAGAAAATGAGGGCTTAAAAGAAACTGAAGTGGTTTCTGAAGAGGAGAAGAATGTTTTGTCTTCAGCTGTAACAGATGATGGTTTGCTAAAGGAAGGGGAAGAACCAAATAAGATCATTAATATTAGTTCTTCTCTGCCACCAACTGATGAGGTTTCAAAGGAGACAAGTAATCCAAATGCTGATGAGAGTGATAAGGTTCCTCCAACCATAACAGGAGAAGTACCAAAGGGAATTGAGAAAGCTGGGGAACAATCAGATGTTCAAGAGTCATCATCCTATGATAGTGCTAAAGAGTCTTTTCAACCATCACCAAATATTCTTGATGCTAAAAGCACTAGTACCACTGTGCAGGACAGGGCTGAAGAACCTAGAAGCTTTGAAAATCCGGTAGGTAATTCATACTTTATGTTAATTTCATATAGACATTTTGGTTTGCAATTAGTAAGTGTTAGTACAAAACTTAGGTGGTTGTCTTTGTTATTAATATTATATATGCATTTGTTTTTCAAGATATATGTGATGAATAATGATCCTATTCTTTCTTGCATGACAGACAATAGCTCCTGTGACTCAAAGGCAACGCACCTCTTGGAACAGTTGCTGTGGTCTCTTTGAAGTTCTGAGGCGTGGTGATAGATAATTCAATGTGAGTAAACCTCACTTAAGGTTTTTTTCTTTTTTCTTTAGCCACTAATAAATGCTAAATAATTGACCAATCATGCAGACCCTTTATATTTGGAACTTTAGTACTATTAAATGTCACTATGATATTATATTTACCTAATAGGAGTATAGATACTATTTGTCTTGTCTGTTTAACTTGGAGACATATGTGCATACAGGTTATATTATACATTTTTCTTTTGAATTATCTAATTTTCAATGTTAGATTTTAGTATTTTTACCCTACCCTCTAAAATCTAGTTGGTACCAAAATCCTTTTATTGTTTGTCTTTTTAAATTTGAAATGATAAAAAGGTGAGATTTGAATATAACAATGGTTTAGAGCTCTAGTGTTTCCTCAAACAAAATTTTACAACTGGATACAATCAGTTTAATAAGGATTATAAATGCTTTGATTATACTATTGAGTTTTGACTCTATCATCTGCCCTGTTAGTGTTAAGTAGTTTAATTTTTATTTGGTTAAGACTTTGGTTCTGTTCACCCTTTCAGAGGTTCTAAAATCTGAAGTGACCTCAGAGGCTCAAACAAATTGCAGTAATCTATAAATATAGGATATTGGTTTTAAGTTTTAACAATAACAGATTCTTTCAAAAGATAATGATATAAGCGTTATGATCATGGATGCTTCTTCAAGTCAAAAGGCCAAGTGTGTGTTTGGTTTGGCGTTGAAACTAACCAAACTCAAGTAAAATTTCCCAACGCAACTATTTTTATCACGTTTCAACGCACTAAACGACTAAACCATACTTGCTCTAAATGAGATGATATTTTAAGAAAAACTTGTGATAAACTTAAGGGAAAATATTTTAAGTATATCATCATTAGTCAGATATTTTCCCCTAAGTGAGTTCAAGATTAGATTGAACTGTTTGAACTGAAATGTTGCATATATATATAGAGGTTAAAATAAGCTGACTGTCTATTTTGAGATTTTGTATTAAACAAGGCTAAAATAAGCTCTTGAATTGTATTTGTAACTTAGCTTTGGGACCATTTTCTAACTTTTGTTAATTTGATTTTTCAATTTTATAGTGCAGGGCATCTCAGAAGGTTGGACTTGGACCTTGAGCTGAGGTACTGAGGCATTGCAAAATCATAGGCTGTGTGTGATGATGCCCTTTTTAAAGGAGTCAAAATTTGTTCTCTATGCATACTTTTACTTTGAGCCTCCGATTTCGAGGCATGTTCTGTTACATGTTTCAGTTTGCTTTATTGAGTGGTTCCACATTGGTGACATTGTTTCATTTCAAAAAAGAAAAAAAAAGTTTGGTACATTTCAGTTGTGTTATATCATAGAGTTCCTTGAATTGAATTGGAAGTTATTGTCAAAAATTATTTTACACTACCACATTATATACGAAATAAGTTTGTGTGTTTCTTTTTATTCTTCATCCAATATTTTGTAGTTTGTAGAAATAGAAATGCCATTTATCAGAAAGCCTAGAGCTAGGCCTACATGCTATGCTAAAAAAATTAGGTTGCATATGTTCGAATAGATTCTTAATTTAACCTTTTCTTTTCAAAGCAACAATTTTGTTACTTTGATCAGAAGACTTTTGACCGGTTCTGGACTATATAAAACAACCATAACTCTACTCTCTAATCATTAATTGAAAAAACATGGCCTAGCAATTGTACATTCAAAGGATGAAATGAGGGAGATAGGCACAATTGTACATTCCAATCATATTGAATCAGCTGGTGGATTTCCATAACTAAGAATGATGGTTTGACTGTTTTAATGAAAAAAAAGTGAAATTTAGAATTTGTAAATATTTAATTTAGTATTATAGATTATAAGTTTTTGATTAATAATTTCACATGGTAATTTATTATCTAAGTAGTGGAATTAAATAGTTGTTGCAATAACTACATATATTTAAAAATGGAATTTGTCTTGAGTGGAGTGAGTTTATAAATTTCTATTTGCCAGAAAATTTCTATTCCTTCCCAAATTCAATGCATTTTACCATATATCAAACACACTCCTAGGGAGGATGGGGAGCCTTAATTGCGACTAAGTCCAAGACAAGATTGCCATTGGTAATAGAGGATACTTGTGGTTAAAAAAAAAATCCAATGCATTTCTGCATTTTACCGTATACTAGCTTTTGTGTAAGGTGAGTTAAGTTTTTCCTATTTATTTATTGAATCAAGTTTTTGTAGTCTTAATTTTCATCTACTTACAAACTTGCTTTGATAGCTAAAGCCAAACCTGGAAAACTTAACATTCAATTATATTGTATGACTACCTAATTCCATTTAAGGTTGATTCATTACATGTCTAAAATGTTAGAGTTCAATTGGCTCAATTTAATGGTGGATTTCAATTAAAAATAATAGTGATGAGTTAGTCTCCTAGGATATTACTTTTTACTATTCACATCACTCCCAATTTTTTGTTTACTTTTATGATTGAATGTTTTTAACTTTTTCTCTCCCTCATACCATTCTCATTGTTACTCTCCACGACAACCTTTCCCCTCCTTCATTCTACCTTCTCTCCTCTTCTCATTTTCTTCACCCTCCCTATGCCTTGCCAAATCTTAATGGTGATGTCTGTCGAGCCATTGAACCCAAACACGGGCATTAATGGAGTCATCATGAGCGGTAGCAAATTATAAACACTTGCAGTTTGAGGATCGCCAAACTTTGAAGGTTTTATATCATGAAGCTGATTATATAAGGGAAGGGTCTATCATTAAGCTAAAGCACGAGATTGTATCATAGTGCTTAATCCACTACATGTTATGGTGTCATCTAATTTCCACATAGTAGTTGGGTTTCATTGAACATTTGATGTAGTTCCTTAGCGTAACCAATGTGGCCACGCGCTTGTTGGACACAAGGTAGTGGATTTATAGAATTTGTTGGAACACTACACAGGAGAAAAAAGATGACAAAGGGAGTGAAAGGTGTGAAACTGGAAAATGAAATAAAAAATAGGGGAGGGAAAGGAACTCTATGTCCGGTTTTTTATTAGTAACACATAGTGTAACAATAAGATTTATCATATATGACCAAAGTGGTAAAAATCGAAACTTTACCTTGAATCGGAAAAGAGAGTGAGAAAAGTAAATTGTGAGATCGTAACACGAATAGTGAGATTTTGCAAAACTCATAATATGCATATAAGTTCATTATAAAATGACAAATAGGAAAATAAAACCTTTAAATCACACAAAACAAATTAACTTGCATTCAAAATTCATAAGAATGTCATACATAAAGAGTAACAAAAGACACAAGTAACAACTTCAAACACTAAACATTAAAGATGTGAGACTGAAAAAACAAAGTAGCAAAACAAAGAACAGAGAGACTGAGTTAGAGTGTGATAGTTCAGACTTGAAACCAGAGAGAGAGAAGCATAAAGATTGTAGTAGTACTAGTCAATAGGGAAAGGGCAGTTACAATCACACAACAAAGCAGGTACAGTCGCAAAACAGAGTAGCCAACAAAGTCGCAAAAGGAGAAAGAAGTCGCATAGTCACTAAAAACCGGGGAGAATCACATCATAGAAGGAGGAAGGATACGATTCACTTAGGGTATGTTTCTGAGTTGAATTTTGGAGGGGAGAGGAGGGAAGGAAAGGGTTTATTGGAAGCCCTTCCCCCCTTTGTGTTTGTGAGTTTGAATATTTTATAAGGTCTTTTCCTCCCTTCTCCCTCCAATCCTTTCTTTTCCCTCCTCTCTAAACTCACAACACACCCTTAGGGTATGTTTGTGAGTTGAATTTTAGAGGGGAAGGGAGGGAGGGGAAGGGTTTATTGGAAGTCATTCCTCTCTTTGTGTTTGTGAGTTTGAGTATTTTATAAAGTCTTTCCCTCCTCTTCTTCCCCTCCCTTCTCCCTATAATCTTTTCCTCTAAACTCACAAACACACCCTCAAGTTTTCAGGTCTGGTCATATGAATGGGCCACACAAAAGATGCAACAACTCCACCACAATGAAATCGAGTGATTTTAGCTATTTCACCGATTAACTCAATAAGGTCATAGTAGTGATGGAAGGTTTGGGTAGTTTAGCATGAAATTTAAGTTCAACCACATTACCTTTCTTGTACACAAAAAAAAAAAATAAAGTCATTTCCCATTAAAATCTTGATTTTACATGCAACTTACATCACCTTTCACTCCAGAAATTGTAAAACAGTACAATTTTACAAGTTAAAACACCATTTTAACTACCATGTTAATATTTTCCTAGAGTATCTTGACTAATCTCTCGGACTCGGAGTACTGTCAGACGTCAAAACGGGAATCCCTCGCAATAGTGTTTTCTCCATACACATGAATCTAGAGATCAAACGCAAGACAACATACTTAAGCGACCCAAGCCACAGACCAAGACATGGTACTACCATGTTAATATGACTATACCAATTATAAAAAAATAAAAAGAAAAATATTATGCCAACAAGCTAACCCAACCGTAATTTACAGTGGAGTAAACAAGCCAACCTATTAGGTTTGACCATCTATTCAAAATTTTATCATCTAAGCCTATATTTGGGTCTCACCTCAGTATCTAGCCAAGAGAAAGTGCTGAACACAGAAAAAAGAGGAGAGATGCATTTGGACACTGAAAGTGTGTTTCCGCAGTTAAGGAGATCTGAAATTTCATAAAAGAATATAATCACACAGAATTTTGGCTCCCAAGTAGCCAAACAGTGGCATAGTAATTGGTAACAGCATCTATAACTTAGCAAAGCGGTCGACACTGATCAGGCATTAATCTTCAAGTTCACATAATAGACTCCAGTGTCTCTCTAAATTAAAGCAAAACATTTCTACTACTAGTCAACTACAACAGAAACCACAACAAGTTGAAAGGATGCATGGCTACACCTATTCAGAAGTAAAAGCCACCACAAATGTTCAGCCAAACGCAATTCTTGGAAATACAATCATACAAATAGGATATGTACATAAACAATTCTGGCGTGAGCAGTCATATAGCACATATGATAAAAAAAATACAATATTATCTTAAAATACTAGAATCAACATGTTCTGCCCATACTAGAATTAGAATGTAAGCATGGAAATAAACGAGAACAGAAAGAAATTTCTGTCTGAGCACATCAACAGTTGCACCAAACAAGCAGAACTGAAATGGCACAAATCACCAGCAAAAGGCCAAAAATAAATAATAATGTTAATAAAAGATTAAAAAAAAAAATCAGTGCTATCATCTAACCATCATATACAATTCAAAAAGCTGGGTTCTACATGTGTTCTACATTCAAAACATGCTATGAAATTCACCAAGGAAAGATTAATGGCAGAGAAATCACCTTCATAAACTGAACAACTTGGCAAGAGATGATACTACATTTTTGGACAACTTAGAGAATATGACATTATCAAGTGAGCCTCCTTAGAGTCTTAAACTGCCAGTAGTGCTGTGGCTGTCGGTATTCTCCAAGCTAACAAGGGTCAAACTTAACACACAGAAACATTTCAATCTCAATTTTATAATCTATTTATTAAATCCAAACTTCGAAAGCAAGTAAGCAACTATATATTCGACTTGTAATCAGTACAAGAAAAACCTAGTAACTAAGTTAACCAGAGCATTGCTCCAACACACACAACGGGTTTGCTCCCCATAATAAGCAACTAAAGAACCGAACAAGTATGCCAGACTTTGACATAAATCAAAACTCACAGGCTTGAAAAACAAAAGCCAGAGAAGCATTATTTTATAACCAACAAAATTGAAGCATATTTTTTACTAAAAAAACATGGTAAATCTAAACCTCTACAACCTCCCATTCAAATTCCGCTCCTTCCTTGGTTACTCTCTGATCACAGAAAATCACCTCCGTTTCCCATAGCACACATAGATTACAGCAGCTGCTGCAATAACAGCTCCTGTAGATCCTGCTGCAACCACTGGCCACTCCATCTTCAATCCCTTCAACCCTTTCCCTTCACCACCATGTATCCCATTACATCCCTATTGCCAGTCTCAACCGCCTTCTCATTCAGCGACCTGCTCACCTTCTCAGCCTCCCCTGCTTTCCTCACGCAATTGAACAATACTCTATTCCAACTCAATGCTCTCTCCTCAGATTCGTCTCCCTGCCTTCTCCAAACTCAATTTCTCCCGAACCAACTCCCTCCAATGGCAGATTTCGGTCTCAACAACAGCCTTTCAACTCCTCAACCTTCAATCGCTAGCCCTGGAATTGCCCGTCGCCGTGCGCAGCAAGCCTTATCACCTTGCATGCTCCTCCTCAACCCGAAGCTGCCTGTGAGCCTGGCCTCAATGTCTCCTGCATCTCCAAAGCCCCAAGCGGCCTCTCCAAGCCTCGACCTTCCACTTCCACTCTCTCCGTTTCACCTTCTTTAACCCTTTCCACTGCCCTCTCCAAAGTACTCACCCTAGACTCACATTCTCTGCCAAAACCTTCCTCAATTTCTTCAGCATCGTTCCTCGGCTTCCTCGGCGGCAGCATTTCGGAAATCGTATCATGTTGAAGCCTCGCCACCTCCGTCTCGAGGTCCGCCGCCCTGGCGGCGATAACCTCCGCCGCCTTCACGGCGTCCTTCGACCGCGCAATGTCTCCCTGCATCTCTTCCATCTTCTCCCTCATTTCCACGCCGTCGCTCCTCAATCCCTCAAGCTCCGCCGTCAGCTTCTTGATTTCCTCCTTCCTCGCCGCGTTGTCGCTAGCCAATTCGTCTCTCTCGCGCTCCAATGCCGCGATCTTCGTCGCCGATTCCTCCACATGGCGATCTTCGACGCCGTTGGCAACGCTGTCTTCCGCCCATGGTCAATTCTGCAAACAGAAACAAAACACCAGCAAGAACCGAAAGCTATAATTAACCGAGAAATCGAAATCGAAATCGAAAAAGGATCGAAGAAGTCAAAAGTTATTAATCAGTGATCCATCAAAGTTCGAAGTATCAATTAATAATTAAGAATCGTTCTACTAATTTCTCAGAAAAGAAAAACTAAGAGGAGGAGGAGTAGTAGTAGAGAGAGAGATAAACCGTGAAGAGAAGAGTGCGATGTGGTACTAGTATGGAGTGAGTGAGAAAATGGAGAATGGATTTTTCCAGGAAAAATGGGGAGGATTTTCCGGGAAAGCGACAAAGAAAAGAGGACCTTAGTTTTATGAAAGGCGCAGGATTCGCAGGGAGGGAGGCACTAGGGTTTTGTGTTAATCGTGCGCCAAAAATATCTTAAGCTTTACTACCATTTTCACTTTTTCCAGAAAAGGCAAAACTCGGAAAGGGAGAACCAACCAACGGTTCAGATTTGAAATGCTTTTATTCTTCGTGGTCAGTTATGTCTATTTCGAATTTCTATCGGGTACCGATTTGGAAGCTCTTCAAATCAAGATTTTTTTTATATGAACAAAGGAATATTTTACCATTTTATTAAAAATTGTAGCTAGCCATATTATATGTTATTATTAGATGAAAATAAAATATTATTACCATCTGTCAAAAAAAAAATTATTGCCACCATATTACCTTGTTGGGTATTGTTGCCTTCCCTTTCTTCATGAAAAGACTCCTTAGAATCGACCCGAGACAGACTAAGCTTATAACAATTTATATGTGGTAATGGTAAAGATGTATATGTTTCGTTTGGATTACAGTTGAGTATAATTGATTTTAGAAATGAATGGTTGAAATGGATTATGCACGCTTTACGAAGTGTGTTGGACGGAAGTAATTTAAAATCACTTTTCAAAACCATGGTTTTGTTCTACCACAATTTAAAACAAACAAGCACATAGTCATTTTCTCTAACAGACTTATATGCTCTAAGATATTATTTGGTTTGACGGATTTGGAGGGGAGGGATATTAAAATGGCTATTATGTTTGGTTCAATTTTTTAGGAGGGGAGGAGAGGGGGCTAAAATCCCTCTTAATAGCATTTTGCCTCCCCTCCAAAAGTGGGGGGGTAGGTTTAAAATAAAACAATTAAAATTACTTAAATATCTCTCCACTTAAATTAATAAAGTTAGATGTTATAAAAGTATAATGATATAAAAGTAAATTAGTTTTATTTTCTCTCTTCTCCCCTTGTGAACCAAACAAAAAAAATCGCCCCCCCTCCTCGAACCAAACAAGATAAAATATTATCTCACCTCCCCTCACCTCCCCTTCATTAAAATCACTTCTCTCCCCTCCCCTCGTTTGAACCAAACAGAGCCTATAGAGGAGTAAAATCTTGTGTTTATTAAACCAATGGTGTAGTATTGATGAGCACCATCATAATTTAGGGATGATTCTAGGGAGGATTTGATGTTAATCATTAATTCTCCGTTGTGATTGGGATTTGGGTTATTAATTGTGATTGCCTATTTTGGTCATGATAAATTGATCATCCTTCCTGACTACAAGGTGTTCAACCTGGATTTGTGTTTATTGAGATTGGCCGACTTAGGCAACATATTAATGGAAGTAGCTATTGATTGAGTAAATATTTGACCAGGAAGGTACACCTTCATTTCGAAGGTGTGTTCTACCATTCGGTAGCATTTGGTAAATGAACTGACTAGAACGAAATACGACAAACATAGTGTAATGAGATAATAATGTCTTGTGTGTTGTATTTAGTAACTACATATTATAACATGATTACATGAGTTCAATTACACATATATCCTTGTTCTATTAAGTATTTATTTGAGTATTGAAAAACTGAATAAGGATTGCCAGGTGACGGTGAAGACAATCAAGGGTGCCATCTGCCAAGTGGCAACAACACTAGTGGAAAATGTCTAACGATATTGACAATGATTGGCGATGTCGGGGCAACAATGGTGGTAGTGATGATGGAAGATGTCAAACAGAAAAGTAGTGATCAAAGGTGTGTCGACGGTGACGGTTAATGGTGCATTGATGGTGTCAGGCAATATTGGTGGTAGAATGTGTCAATAGGCAATGTCGATAGTCAAAGGTGCGGAAGACAATGGCAGTTAATGGTGCTAAGTGACGACGATGGCAGGGGGAACAGGTGGTCCTTGTAGTTGTTTGCGTTGTTGTAGAGTTCATCATATTAGTGTATGCACTAGAGACTTATATGTTTTTTTAGCATTCATCACTTGCATCATATTATTCTAATAAAGGAAAATCACTTTTACTAATTCTTTTGATAGAATATAATAAATTCCCTTAGAATAGTGAGCTTAAACTTCATAAGAAATCAAGTAGACGACTTGATCGTGAGATCTTATGAAGAACTATTCTTAAAATAGTCCCTAGTCAAGTATCATCTTAGGACAATTAGATGCATTAAGAATAGTATGTGAGTTCATTGATGATCACATCTCACGGATCATGGATATGAGATATCAAGTGCTGACATGAGTACATATTAAGAGTAATGATGTACTGGGCTGGCCCACTATAAGAACGTTGCATGATATGTTACATAAGTGTCATAAACATTTCTTAAATTGATAAATATTATATGAAGTCATTTGACCTGAAATCTCTACGATTCCTACATAAGGAATTATATGTTTTAATGTCATCAAACGTCACTTGTAACAATGTGATTATAAATTAAGTTGGTTTTTTTGAAATATAATAAATCATTTGGTGGAATGTGAGTAACCTAGAAGAGATTTGTCCCTCATATGTAACAGGAGTTATATCTGTAAGCCTCCTGATAAAGTTAGACTACACAATGCATGGCCATGCTCAAGAGGATAAACATGCCCTTGTGTTCAATTAGATATTTGGACAAAGGGACAATTCATATAAAATATTATCATAAAATAGGATACGTCAAATTGCTGACATTCTTAATATTTGGGTATTAGTGACGTATTGCTAGACACCACTCGCTATTTATGATATTAAATATAAAAGGTTTTATTTTAATATCATAACCAAATACTAAGAGAACCTATTAGGTCACACGTATACAACAAGCCACTAGGAATGTTAGTAATTCTAATTGAATTATAATTATAACATAATGGTCCAGGCTCGTAAGTGATAATGTTAAATGAGTGACGGTAAAACCCTAGTCACTACTCTATAAATATCGCATGAGATGCATTACCCAGATTATATGAGTAGTCGCTCTTACTCTCCAAACGCTACTAGCAGAGGTGAGGAGGTTTCCTGGTTCGCTTGTTGGCGTAGATACCTCTAGAGACGTAGTTGTAATTGCCTCGTTTGCAATTTGCAAAAGGTATATCGAACTGTTTCTTTTAATTTTATGTCTTAATTCATGTTTTCACATTAACGATCATAACAAGGGGGAATCAAATTATTTCGCTACATCCTGACCATATACCTGATTCCCTTTACATCTGAGTTTTGGATCTATAAAATGTAGGAGGACAAATAATGGTTCTATGAAGTTACATTGTACTTAAAGTTAGATGTATATCATAAAAAATTGAAATTTGTCATGCATTTTACAATTTGACCTCTTTTCAGTTTATCAGGTTTCCATCTAAGTATTTATCTTGTTGTATTAATGTGTTGTCCTTATGGTTGCATTTTTATTCTTGGTAACAATCCAGTTAGTAAGATTGTTAAAAAAGTATGTGTTTCATATCCTTAAAATATAATTGAGATTTGATTTTAGTCCATAAAATTCAAAACCGGTGTTTTGGTCCCTCAAAAATTGAAAATACACTAATTTAGTACTTATCATACAGTACTAAATTTGCAGAGAAACTATATGATAAGGACTAAATTTGTGTATATTCGATTTTTGAGGGACCAAAACCACAAAGTTTGAATTATAGAGACTGAAAACAAATCTCGACTATATTTTAGGGACAAAAAAACTATTTAACCCAAAGAATAATTAGTGAATCTGTGCGCAAAAATATGTTCTATAGCATAATGATGGAATGGTTATTAAAACAACTCACCTATCAATGTACGTCCAATACCTCAACCTTTTATTACTCGATTAATAACCAAATTTTTCTCCTCTCAAACAAAAATAGTAGTAATACATCTTTCTAGACCTACACGAATTGGGTACAACAATCAATACAGAAAAATGTCAAGATTCTATGAAAAAACCTTAAACACCTATTCTCGCTCAATCTAGAATAATGGATATGCAATAATCGCATATTCTTACTCCTAGAAAAAAATTACCTTTAGCAATTGTAAACGCCACCAACTTAGAGTAAGGTTGTCCACCACAATGTTGTAGAAACATTGAGTTCCCTTTTCATTCCATGGGGAATCATGCAACTTTTGTTCCTCAGTGACCTATCATCACATGATGACATGGATGCTTCAAAGGATGCTTAGGCTCAAATAATAAGTCTTAGAGCATCCACAATGGAGCAACTCCATTTGAGTGCTTCCAACGGGACTCACTTGTACACATCACTTATTTTACTATTCCCAATAGAAGCACCTTCAAACACTTTACCTCTACAATGGAGCAACTCTCTTTGGGTGCTTCCCAATACACAACAACTCATTTTTTTATTATTTATTGATTGATTTATAAGTTGCTTTAGCTAGCAACCTTTGCCCATGAAGCAACATTTTTCAATTGCTTCCAATGGCAATTGCTCAAGAAGAAACATTGCTTCCCTGACATAGTTGCTTCCTTGGCTATTGATAAAGATGCTCTTATGAGGGTTTCTTAAGTCAAATTTTAATTGAGGCTCCTTTTATGTCTTTAGCTGGTTGTAATGATTATTGAGGTTCTTCTTTAGTTGGGTTGTAATAATTCGCTCTATAGTAATTAAGAGAACACTTATTCAGTTTTAAATGGGCTTTTTTGGCTGCGTAGCCCATCCTTAGTTTTAGGCACCAACTAACTAGCTTGCTTAATGATGGGTTTCTGGCAAGCGAACCAAAAATCCAGTAGTATAATAGTAAGGGAGTTATCGTATCTACAGGGAACGGTCAATTCACGTATACTCGTGATCTATTTATCAAGGGAAACAACGGTTTTGAGAATATTGTTGCGGAAATTGTAAACTGAAATTAATAATCAATGGATTAGAAAGGAAGAGTTAGATACACTTTACTTGGATTAGGATTGAATTTCATCTCATCACACCCCTCATGTATGTCAAGACTACCTATTATTTATAGGCTTTGAACTATAACACTGTAGACAAACCATATTGCTAAGACCCCGAGTTACCAGGCGCCTCACACACTCAAAGGTAATCCATCCGGGCTCTCCTAAGCGACAGACTTACCCTCGGCTTATTTTATTTTCTTTATTCCGTTTGTAAAGAACTAATTGATAAACGAGGCCTAATGCTGTAGACGCACCTTCATTAGAGTACTCACACTACCCATCACTCATCAGGATACATCCATGTTTCGAATCCTGGATTGACAATCAACTAATCCTTTGTTATCGGTCCATTAGACCATGCCTATTGTTTAGATGCCCTTCATTAGGATACTCACACTATCCATCAATCATTAGTAACACCCATGTTTCAGTCAGTGGTTAACCGAGTATTCTCATTCACTCAGAGGTTGAGTTTCCTATGTCCAGACTCCCCCAAACTCAATCCTAGTCATAACGTTAATTACAAACTAGCCTATAACTCCGGCGCAAGCGCGGAAGTTAGGAATTAAGCACAAAATAAGATTACCAATATTATAGCTAGGGAACTGCATAAATAAATAGATAGAGTTCAACATACACTTGGGGATGGAATCAATTGCATTCAATCCTAATGGAGAGTTAATTACACAAGGTAGCCATACAAACCACCGAAGATGTTGTCACCATCTTCAATCCTTGTGAAGCGTTCCTCCTTTCCTACTTTAAAGTTAGCTCTGGTGCATTATCACTGAATATCACTGAATTACAATAATCGTGCACACCTGATCTGGCGCAAGAGGTTCCTATTTATAGTCTAAGGAAAGACAAAGAAAATTGGGGAGAAATCTATCTAAAAACGGCAACAGGGAACAAATCTGCGTGACCTGCGCTTCAAGCTGCGCTACAGCGCAGGTTCCAGAGAGTTGGGCTTCACCCTGCGCGGTAGCGCAGGTTGCGTCCTGCAGCTCCAACTCTCTCTTTTTAATTTGATCTCTCCTCGAGACTGGTTTTGGCTGATTTGTCTTTCCTTGTTTCCCTTTTCTTGATGAAATCCTTGTATTTATTGAGCATCTTTGATTTATTTGTGAAGGTTGTCTGCAAAATCCTTGTTGATTGGCAGTGATATCTTCATTAATTGCTTTAAATCTTCTTCAAATCTTTATTAAATGTCTTCAATCAACTTCAAATCTTGCAGATATCTCCCTCATTTAATGTTATCTTTCCTTCAAATCAAATCCTTGTAATATCCTGAAAAAATCAGCAATATTTCTATCAAAATAGCATCAAATTCAAATCTAAGATTAATAAATACAATTTATCTAATATTTAATAAAAAGGGATTAAACTGGGACAAAATTACCATTTTATCCTTGATAAGTGAACTAAAAAGTGCTCTAATTTATCATGTAATTTTCACTTATCACTTAAACACTTTGTTCATTAGTTTTGGATGTTTAATAGAATTGAGACCTCTTTGTGAGTTGTTTTGTTTAGTGTTCTTATGGGAACCATAAGCTTTAATCTTGAAGGTAAGATTTGAGTGTTGATCTTCATAAAACTTATCAATCATTGTTGATTGTGGCGCTTACAATCATCTTCTTCTCCACTCAATTTTCTATTTTCTTCCCTTTGTTATTGTGATTGAAATCTAAATTTCCACATTATTGACTCCATAGTTTTACATAGACTATCATAATTAATTACATATTCTAACCCTCACCGACATAAGAGCTCCAAAAACTACAGAGGAGATATCATGTGATAAAATTTTCTTATAAGAGCTAAATTGCAAATAGAGGAATGATCCCCACTTTATTTACTAAATTAGTTAATATTTCATTATGCAACAATTCAACCTTTATAACACTAATCGGACAACTATAAATGATTGGACCATCCATGATCAATTTTTTAATGTATTTAATTGATATTTAAATTTTTAATCATTATTAGATATATTAAATATATAAATGAGATTACTAAAATAAAGTCTACTAATAAGTTAGACCAATTTAATAATTTTCTAATATTAAAAAAATAAATATTCATGTAATATATTTGATTTTTTCTAAAATTAAAATACTTTTATTATGTAAAACAAAATTATTAATTATTCCTTTTTAAATTTGATGAAAATATCCTTATAGTAGTAATAGGGATTTGTTAACTACCGAGCACGTGGATCAGCTGGTAATGAGTTGTTCCAACTTAACCAGTGGTCTCGAGTTCGAGCCCTGGATACGCAGCTGTGTAACTGTATTAAATACTCGGAGGGAGAGCTTGCACAAAAAATAGAGATTTGTTAGTTTTGAAGATAAAACTCCGTCAAATTATTAAAGTCGGAGGAAACAAATTAATCATTGATTGAGACGCGTCAATGTCATGTTGTCACTACCTTCATGGAAGGAAAATAATGGGCATTGAATTTGAATGAATGGACACTGGACAGGTTCCACCAATACATACAACACAAGTAGCAGGGGGTCATCCTCCCACTTGCACGTGTCCACAATTTTGAGAGTAATTAAATTTTTTGTTGTTTTCTAAAAAATAAAATGTCTATTTCTAATTTCTTTAATTTTAATTTGAAATTTAATTCTTTTAAATTAATTGTGAATTTTTTATATCTTTAAATATTTCATTTAATATATAATTTTTAAAATTTACTTAATTAAAGATTGATTATTTTATCAATTTTAAATATTTTAATATATTTTTTATATTTTATTAAAATTGGAAAATATATTTTCATGATACAATAGGCTTATTAATATAATTATCTTGGACAAAGAATTATTATTAATATAATAGTAAATGTATTTTTTTGGTCGGAATATAAATAGTCTTTTTTTTAAAACTATTTCATCTCCGGCCCAAGAAAAAGAATCCCGGCCCAAGAAGTCCAAGTTCTTATCTTCACAATCCAACATGCATTGAGTTCGTTCATGTTGACAAAAAAAAAAGAGTTCAGTTCATGTACATGAATGGTTTTTTTGACAAAATAAAAATGTACATTAATGGTTTTTTTGACCCAAAAAAAAAATACATGAATGGTTTTACACGTAACATCTCCTCAAACAAACATATTATTTTATACTTAGTATTATATTATATATTTTTGCTAAAAGTTAATTTCATTTGTAAAGATAAATGCAATAATTAATGATCCATTGGTCTCTAAATTGTTTGATTATAAAAACTCTAATAAATCACATCAGGGATTCAAGATCTATATGCTAGCCGCTTGAGCATGTGGATGGGTAACAAGTCACCTAGAAATTGGAGAGTTCATGCTATTCTTATCTTACATAGGAAAGACCTTTAAATGTTGATGCTGCTTTTTGTCATGTGATGCATAGTGTACGTTGTTGTGCGTGATGCCACACGGTTAAGTTTCTGGCAACATAGATAACCCTTTCATATGGTGTGTGCAGTTGCAGTGGGTGAATGTCATGATTCTCCAAAATTGATGGAGGCTGTGACTGCCATGCACTGTTTCAACAGGAAAGTTTGCAAGCTGTTGTGGATATGGTTTCCGCAAAATGTGCTGAAATTGGATTGCCAGGGTGTGGTTTTGGATCTCCAAAACAGTCTAGTCACTGTGTAGTTGTAGTAGTAGCTATTGCTCAGAACCAGCAGGCTTGGCTTGGTTTTATCTGGTACTCCATTTAATTTAATTTGGATATTGTTGTGCCTGAACAATTTACTTGCTTTATTTCTTTAGTTTTTATTTTTTTTTGTTTTCACCATAAGTATTCCTTGTTATCCAGGGTAATCCTATTCGGGATAGTCACACACTTAAGGCTCATCACACCTTTCTAAGAGTGTGTCGGAGCTTAGTCACATTTAAGGCTCATCACACCCCCTAAGAGTATGTTTAGTTGAGATCGAATCTGGGAGCTTTTCCCATAATCCCAGTCTGGGTTACCAACTGAACCACAACACTTTGTTACTTATTAATTTATTTTTTCATATAATACAATGCACTTTTTTTTTTATGTTTTTCACTGCTCAGATCTTTTTTTTTTGTGCTAACGATATGTATTCCCTATTATCAAAAACATTTTTGATCGAGACACGGTTAGGACTATCCACCACTCCCTAAGAGTGTGTTTTGTGGGGATCAAATTTAAGAATTCTTTCCATAATCTCAACTTTAGTTAAAAACAGAGTCATAACTCTTTGAATTTTCACTCTTTTAGATAACTAATGAGGTAGCTTGTTTAGCTCAATAGGTTGTCTAATGTCTATGCACTATGTTTTAATTAATGCTATGAGGACTCAGTCAAATAAGTCTAGGAAGAAAGTCATTTTATAATATTTTTCGGTAAGAAAGTGATAGAAAAAAGTGGATCCAATAAAGTTAATGACTCTTCTTGTTATGTGTAAGTTATGTTCCATCAATACACACACACAAGGTAAGGTAGTTGAGTCATGGATTTCCCAGACATGTGTGCATAATGATTTTGCTAGCTAACGCTCCAATATGTCATAATTTATCTTATACTAAATTATGGAAAATCAACCTCGGATGAGAAAGAAAATCATGTGAACTTTTTATAACCCTTCAAGTTGGATGCCCTCTTTTTCTGCATACCGCATCCTAAGTCTTGAGTTAATGTGGTAGTAATGGCTAACAACCAAAAAAGTCAAACAACCCTATTCCAAAATCTCCAAAACAAAGTTTTTCACAACTAAATAAATAAATAAAAGAGAAAGTGACCAATGACAACATGTGTACGTGCCATGTTACTTTTGAAAATGTGTCTGATCTCATCCAGATTTTTAGATCCAATACCCTGGCCCACCACAACCAAGCCCATGTATATTGAGGGCACATCATAATGCCATGAACCTTCACACATCCTAACTTTTCTCCAGAGTCACCAAATCAAACAGATTATATCTATCCCTAACCCCAAAATTCCTAACTGCTTTGTGTAAGTAATACTAATACCAAGTCACTAACCCAAACCTCTTCCCGGGAAGTGAGTAAGACTATGATCAACTCTATCAAGATATATATAGATAATAATTAAAGTCATACAACATAATAAAAACTTAGAAAAAAATTAAATAAAAAAATGAAAAATCTAAGAAATTGGGAAATATTTTCCTTGATCCCAACCAAAAGTACAACAAAAAAAGAACCAACAAAAAAATTCTAATTAACTAATGAGCCTGTGGTGGTAAAAACCAAAAGAACCTAACCTAAGGTTCCACTTCCAATTCCTTCCATGATGATCTTTGAAACAACATCAAAATCAAAATCAAAATCAAAATCAAAATCAACCTCCAAACTTTGTCTTCTCCTTGTCCAACTTCTCAAAGAAACCAGCAAGAGTCCTCAATGCTTTGACTTGGTACTGCAAGGACACAATATACCCTGCAGTTTCATCAAACAGCTTGTCCACACCTAAGGATTCTCCACCAGGCACAATCCTCTGCAATGCATGAATCTTCCTCTCTATCTCTTCCCTATCATTATCCTCTTCTTCTTCTTCTTCTTCTTCTTTTTCTTTTTCTTTTTCTTTGTCATCAACAACACAAATAGTACCCTTCACATCCTCTTTCACTGTCACTTCCTTTACCACCTCTGTTCTCCACCGCCTCCTGCTTCTCCTGAAGACATGCAAAGACTTGTGAGTGTCCATAGCAGAATTTTGGATGGATTCCTCTGGTTTTCTATGAAATGTGGGTATGATTGTGTGTGTTTGTGTGTTTTCCTCATCCATAGTAATATATAATGGTGAGAAACAGAGGAAGAGAGAGAGAGAGAGAATGTGTGTGTGTGAGTGTTATATGAATGAGGTGTTTGAGGAGTGAGTGAATGAGTAAGAGAAGAAGATGTTAAATTATTGTTGAGCTCTAGAAATGTCAATGCCAACGAAGCTGGTCCCACTGCTTTTGTTTTGGCCTCTCTTCTCTTCTAGCTAGCCCCCAAGTTTTGGATTGGAGTAATATGGAGTCGTGATCTTCACGCTCTACAACAAGAGCGTGCGTTAGTCCTCTTACCTTACCCTCTTCCTCTTCAAGTTTGTTTTTTCACCTTACTTTGTAAATTTAATTTTTCTTGGCTTTGACATCAGATTGGTTGAATAAAAATCGCATTGCAATCCTAGCACAAGTAGAGGTGTTTGTTTTGTTGACTTGATTAAAATGTTTGGTATATTTATGTGATTAATCACGGGTGTGCGTGGTGTTATTATGTACTTGTACTTTATACACGTGGTTTTAAATTTCCAAGACTACTATTTCAATTTTTATATACTATCTTCGTTTTTATTTAACTGTTTATTTGGATAAAAAAATACATATATTAAAAATTGTAATTATTACTCTTATTTTATAAAAATAATTTTTTTATTTTTTATTTTACACTTTATTTCTATTAATATTATTCGGTCTTATTAATTTTTAATAGTGAGTCATTTATTAACGTAAGGGTAATATGGAGAAAAATGTAATTATTATTGCATTGAGTTGGTAAATACACAATTAAATAGGAATGGATTTCTATCTGAAAAATGGACAGTTAAATACCAATAGAGATGATATATAAAAATAATTTTTCTAACTCGTGCAAATGTGCAATGTTGCATAGGTTAATCAATCAAAAGTAGAAAGGTTTTATGGGAAATTGTAACTACCATAACATTCAATGCATTGGTAATAAGAAATGTTAAATTTTTTAAAATATTTCCACTTTTAATTTATTATCTCATGTAACTTACACATATTTAAAAAACACAATATAAAAAGAATTATATCGTTTTTTCTGACCCGTGCAATATTGCACAGAATAATAAAACGAAAGATTTTATTGAAAATTGCAACCATTAACGTTACCAATGCATTGAGTGTTATGATAGTTGCAATTCTCAATAAAACTTTTCCATTTTTATTTTATTATCCCGTGCAATATTGCACATGTTAAAAAAATTATTATATTTTACCAGAGATAATGTTGCTCGAATCGAATAGAGAGAGGGGTATTTGATTTACTTTGCTTATTATTTTTTATTTGTTTTAATAATTATAAAAAAATTACACTTCTTTTATTGCCCTCCATTTTTATATATTTTTCATGAATTTAAAAGTCTATTTATTACGTGATTACTTGCAAATGGCATCTCTTAGCACAAATGTGAGATATTTATGGTTATCCATAAGCAAACTAATTAAGCACATGCATCTTAGTGACTAAGACTCTATAAATATCTATTGTCATTCATACCTTAGCTAGTAAGATTCAAATGTAGGATTTTGGGGTGAGATCGAAAAGGCAAAGAAACGCGCAGGTAGAATGGTGGATATGGAGAGGGGTAAGGTAAAATTATAAAGTGAAAGGTATACTATAAAGTTTAGAAATGTGACTGAAAATGGAAGGGGTGATTTGTGAGTTGTAGAGTGGAGATGTGAGGGCATATATAAAAAGATGGTCCCACAAGACACAAAACAAAAGGGAGAAGGCACATGTGCTCACATGAATTCCTTGAACCTAACACCCACCCATGTGCCTCTCCACTCTCTTTCATATGATCTGCATCACCACCCTTCGCATGACTGCCACGTGTCTGCTTTCCAGTGACCCCACCTTGAGCCCCACAAAACCCCTCCCTAACCCTTTTAGGCCAAATTAATCATGTAATAGTAATATCATTTATATCAATCCCTAGCTACCCATATCAAATTAACAACTTGGGAATTTAAGGAAATCAAATACTCCTTGCTTAACTAATTTAGGACAAGTTGGTTTTATAGATAGATGGATAGGGAAGTGAAGTTGAGCTCAGCTCTCATTTATATATAAGGGTCATTTAATTTATGTATAAAATATGTTACTACTCACATGATTAAAAGCGCAAACTAAAAACAAACATCACTACGGTATGTTATTTATTAGATGATTTATTATATCTTATAGGTAATAATAAATGCCTGTAAAAAATCAATTATAATAAATGAAAAGCATCAATTGCCTTGATGACAGGTTTTTTTTTTCTTGTATAAAAAAAAGTGTTGCATGGATGATAAATTCTATAGAACAGGAAAGATAAAGAACTCGTTTGTATAATTTATTTCAATAACATATTTTATGATTTTGTAAAAAAAATTAAAATAATTTTTATTTAATTATAATTATAAAAAAACATTTTTATTTTGAAAGGTGGTTTGATTTATATTTTTTACTCAAAGTAACGTCTCAAAATAGTCAGAAATATGATGATTTTAATTTTTTAAAAAAAATTGATACAACTATTTTAAGAACTTTTGAAAGTGATTATTGTTAAAAATTGGTAAAATAATAATATGTAATAAATGGGTTCAAAGAGTGTGTTTAGTTAATCATTTAAATTAATTTATAGTTTGTTTGACTAATTTATAAAAGTTTATTTGATCAAGATAAAAAAATATTTAATAAATAAAATTATATCACCAACTTATAACTTATTTTTCATAAATTACTTCAAATAGCTTATAATATTAAGTTTTTTAATTTATTCCCATTTTTACTCTAATAATTTAATAAATTTCATTACTTTTCCCCTTAATATCATGCAACTCGTCTATTTTTACTCTCTTCCATTTCTTTTCACTCTTCATCTCTATTGCCACCGCCCCTCTTCTCCATTCTCCATTTTCCTCTCTTCTTTATTTTATTATTACATTATTTATTTTATTCTTAATAACATATTTAATCTTTAAAAAATTAAAAAAATAGTTACCTAAAAAATTTTTTTATAGGTAAAATAAAATTTATAATAAAATCATATAATATATCCTATCTAGCAAATTTTCAATTATCTAATTTATTAACTAACTTTGATAAAAAAATGATTTATTATAGCTGTACATATTAAAAAATATAATATTTTTTTTGTATATAAAGGAAATATCATGGTTGTAAGAACCGGACCGGACCGACCGGTTCGACCGGTCGGACCGGTAACCGGTGGTAGGGGCGGTTTTATTGGACCAGAGAACCGGATGGACACAGAACCGGCCAGGAACCGGGAAAACCGGCCAGGAACCGGTGAACCGGTGCAGAACCGGTGGTTTAACGGTTTTCACCGGTTCAGAGAATTTTGCTTAAAACTACGTCGTTTTGATTTTAATTTTTTTTAAAATAACCCAATCCTTTGCTGCCCTAAATTCAGAAATTGCCAAATTGAAAAGCAAGAAACAAAAGTGAAGAAACCCAATCTTCTTCTTCTCTGTCGGCCGTGTGTGTTTCTGAAGAAAAAACCCTTTTCCTACTGCACCGCCACCGCCCACTGCTCCGGCCTACTCCTCCACCCCACCGCTGCGACTTGCTGCTCCGTCCTCTGCTGCGGCCTGCTGCTCTGTCCTCCGTTGCGACCTGCTGCTCTGCCCAACGATGCGACTTGTTGCTCCGTCCTCCGCTGCGGCATGCTCTTTGCCCATCGCTGCAACCTGGTGCTTGACCTCCGTCCACTCTTCTTTCTGTTGCTCAACCCGCGTCTTCCTGGCCAGCTGCTCCCCTGTTCGTTGTTGTCTCTGCACGCACAAGATCTGCATCTCACTTTTCCAAATGGCCAGTGGAGACTGGAGATGATGCTCAACCTACACAGGTTTTTCTTTCACCACTCTGATCAATTCTTTATGACCTTATGTTATGTGAATTCATTGGAATTTTAGAAGTATTATGTATTTGACTATTTGTGATATCTTGCTAATTTTTTATGGATGTTATGTTGCTTAAACTGTGTCTGCACTGTCCATTTGCTATTTTTTCAGGAGTATATGTGATATATGTTGTAGTGTGAGTGATGTCTTTGTTTTGAAGTCATGAATATCAATTTTTTGCTATTTAAATTTTAATTTACTAGGTAGAAATATAAAAAAATATTATTTTATTTACTATCGGTCCGACCACGGTTCGACCACGGTCCGACCATTGAACCTTGAACCGGTGGTTAAGCCGGTTCAATGACCGATCCGATTTTAAAAACATTGGGAAATATTGAAATTTAAACCTAGGACATCATGTAAATTACTCAGACCCCACTACTAGTCCGACACATAAAAGAAAAAAAAAGGACTACAAAAAACTAAATATGGTGATGAAAGTTTGTGAAATTTATTAGAAAATTTATTTACGTAAAAACACAACCTTCTTTTATGATGTAGTAAATATATGAAACTAAATATTATTTAAAAAAAGAAATTGTCTTATATCTTTCATTGTAAAACAGTCCCAATGCCAAGCATTTCTATTTACTGAATAACATTTGTAATTCCTTCCTATAATTAAGAATCAATTATAATATAGAATTACAAGATAAAAAAATGATATGAGAATTATAGATTAAAATAATAAAAATTACATATATAAAGTGGTATAGAAAAAATTGTTATTATAGTTGACATGACATTTAATCTAAAAGATTAGGAGGGGTGTATAACTATAAATAAGATAAGATGGTGAAAAGATGTTAGTAGAGATGGGGTGATCTGATATCATGCATATTTAGTGTGATGGTGGCCCTGAGACTGAGAGAGTGTGGTGGAGAATCAGAGAAGGGAGGTGGTGGTGTTTCCAAGAAGGAAACCAATCGGCGTATTGGGTCATTGGGATTGTATGAGAGATTTGTTTCTGTTGGGCATATGGGACTCCATGTGCTCAGACCCACTCGGATCCCTTTGTTCTTGTCACATTCACACACTACATCACTCTTTTTATTTAATGCATGCATGCCACTCACCATAACACACTTTTTATTTTTCAATTCAATCCCCTTAGTATAATTTTCTTTTCTTCTCATGGGTAAGGTAATAGTAATACTAATATTGGGGATGGATCCGTACCACCATTTCTTGTACGAAATTGGATCATATAGGGCCTTGCCACTTATAATAGAAGAGAGAGTTATATAAATTCAATATCAACCATCTAATCTTATTGCAAATGTGTGGACATCCTACATGACTCTCTCTCTCTCTCTCTCTTCACATTTTAGTTTTAGAGAGTATACCTTGTTTTCTTCCACTGTTTATGTATTCATCCTTCGCTCTTGTTTGGACATATAAAGATGCCCAACATCTTATGATACATGAAAATGAAAGTCTCACATGGTAGGCCTTTCTACTCATGCATAATGACATTTTCTGTTTTTTATTTTTTTTCCCACCACATACAACTTCATGAGTATATATATAATTAATAAATGTTAATTAAATCCCAGTGATTATTAATATTTTAACTTTCTTAACCACAAAGTAAATGATGATAACCCAACATTGAATTAATTAATTAATAATCTGTCATCAAAGAAAATTCTTGTTGTGTATATAAATGAAATAGGCATGGCACCACAAAAGGTTCAAACAAAAAAAAGGGAGGATTTGTCTGTTTCTTTGGATTATTATCACTAGACCAAAACTTAATGCAATACCATGTAGATAAATTGATAAGAGATTGTTTCAGCTTAATAAATAGTCTTTGAACTTATGTATGTAATTGTGTTAAATACCACTTATAGAGGTCTTACCCGATTTCAATATCGGGATGGATCCTCTCCAGTTTCAAATAAACTGGACAAAATCTCTACCTTTAAAATTACTTGGTTTACATATAAAATAAAACTTGAAAAAATTTATAACCATAGATTTAGAAAACTGGACACTCTGCAGTTGAATTCAACTGCAGAGGATCCGTGTCCTTTGAATATAATTGTCGCTCATGAAGGATACTTAAAGAAAGAAAAACTTACTACAACAATATCATAAATTAAATTTAAAAAGAAAAAGAATGCATGCAGCAGGTGAGGAATATTCACTCTTGGTAATGTAGATAGTAGAGTAAGAGGATTTCTCAACCTGTTTAACTTAATGATCAGCACATGAACTGACCCAGACTTTAATCTGTGAGCCCCCCTGTCTGCAGTTTGCAGCTATAGTGCTTGCATATGCAGTAAATGCCAAAATAATCAATAAGCCACCAGATTCAAATGCATCATCTCAACTCTATTTCAATATTAGTCCATTTTCCCCTTTTTTTGAACCTTCTTGTTAATATAAGTGAAACAATAACATCAACAACATTTTACATTAATGCAAATCTGAATCTGAATACAACACATCTTAATTTGAGCCTAGCAAGTGGCTTCACCCTTGCAACATATTTAGTACTCTCTCCGGTACTATTTATAAGAACCTTTTTAAAGGTTGGCCTTGGTCCTTTTTATAAGAACTTTTTCAATTGTCTCATGCATTAATTATTATTTGACAAAAATACCCCATTAGTGGAGGTAGGTGAGTAATTAATTAGTAGAGAGAGTATGACACAATTGAGTAGTTAAATAGATAGAGAAAGATAATGGGTCTCAATAAATTCAAGGATAGTTTAGTAAATATGATACACATTCAGGACAAATTTATTGTAATCAACTAAATTAACTAACTTCCTTAATCTGTGTGAAGTAGTTAAAAGGTTCTTATAAATAGGATCGGAGCGAGCATAGAATATTAGATCCAATCAATTAAAAATAATATAAAAGAGATATTTAAGATCATACTAAAGTTATTTTAATATTATATTTGTGTCTAATAAACAGTGTTGAATTGGTATAAGAATTATTGGCCGTCCTTGGTATCTAAGCATAATTCTCTGCCTCTTACTGTGGCAGGGGTGTCACTTTGCGTTGTAACGAATTTGGTTCCATTAAAATTGAGAATTATACTTTAAAAGGAAAAGCTCATAATTATAACGTTTTGAAAGCACAAAAGAAAATCTTATCTGATAGGGCTTCCAAAAGGCCACGTCAGTATTGTGAGTGTGTATGGGCACATTCCATTCACATTTTCAAAATCTTATGAAATACAATGATGTCATATTCTATCAAATGCTCACACTATTATTTGAAGTTTGATTCCACTCAAATAATAAGGCCTCTAGTATTTCTTTATTTAAGAAACAGACTATTTTCAAGGATAAATTACTATAGCACGTGGCTGAGGAAAATTTTGTAGAATTTGAGCCATTGAGAAAAATCACTTGTTAAACAAACTTGTGAGGAATCTATTTGTTTGAATATTGTTACTCATTTTCAAACTTTCTTTTTTTAACCCAAAATAAGAATGCCACAATTAGTTGAACAACAGAACTCCTTTACCTCACAAAACATGACTTATTTTGGTTTTATTTCTTCTAGCAATAATGATTGTATTTTGTTGGGACATTAGGTACTTTAACAGAAAGAACAACATTATAACAGATTAGATTAATTGAATTCATTTGGAGGAGATAACTGGACTTTAACAAGCTATGCAAGTTGAGGTTATGCTAAAGAATTTTCATGCCATGATTACAGATTATACTTGACCATAAACAATTAATCTTTATAGTTCTTATTTTGACAATTGTTGCCCAAGTTTGCATACTAGTGTGTCAGAGAGAGAGAAGGGGGAAAGGATGCTGATGCTGTAGATTGACTTACAAGATAGGAACTCAGTTTCACTTCCACAGTTATTGATAGCTGTAACCAAAGTTTACATCCTTTGACAAGAGAAAGCTGGCTCTTTAAGGGGAAGCACTAACCCTGACCCATGCCATTTTACACAAAGCACTAACATTTACTACAGCTTTCTCCACTACAAAAAACCATTTTTTTTCCTCCACAGGGATTGCTCCACCTGGCCAAAATATTCACAAAACAACCTTCTTCTAGAACATTCTTCTCATACCATACTGAACAAGTCCAACTTTTCTATTATGAGCTGTGTGGCACCAGCAGCAGCACTAATCCCACCATTTTGAGCCTTTTGACTGCAGCATGTTTGTGTCAATGGCTATTCATTCAATCATCTTGTTCACTTCAGACTGTGTCATAAAAAAAGGTTGGTAACTTGGTATCAATATTTGTAGTTATATCTGGTGCTGTTTTGGCATTGACTCCACATTGTTGGGTAAGTTTTGCCTGTAAAGACATACCCTTGTCAGCTTCTGTTGCTGACCTTTCTGGATTTCATATTTGATGATAATATGCAGTTGGGAATAGATTGAGAAGGAAGAACATAACCTCTGATAAATGTCCTGGGATCATATGAACCCTTGACTACACTTCCATACTCATATTGAACAATTGGCCCAACAACTTTACCAGGTTTTTCTGAAAAGAAAAGTGCTAGTGTATTGATTACTGATAATGCACAAAAAGTTAACAAACTATGATGATAACAATCACATGCCTAGTGGAATTCTTTGCAATCTCTGAATAGACCTTGTTGCAGGATTTTCTGTATCTCTGGAATTATTATTACATTCCTCAGCTGTTTGCCGGTTTTTGCAGGAAGCAATGTTTGATTGCTCTTTTGGGGATACCATGTTTGAATGTACAATTGTTGATCTGTCAATAATTCAAAACAAACAAAAGTTCATCTAATTATGCTCCTTATGAATAAAAACAGTTGTAACACAAGGAAGCAAATGCAGCCAGGAGAACATGAGGATTATTTGGTTGATTTATCTCATGCCATGCTAAGACATTAAAAGAGCAGCTAAATAGGATGGTTAGGGAAAAGAAAAACTAAGAGAATGGCTTCATAGAAATTAATTTACCAAATTACCATAGTGTAAACCCTGGCCTTCTCAAACAAATAATATTAACAGCTTTGAATATAAGGGTGTCTACATCCATACTGCAGTTTACATCTCATGTAATCTTAGAAAAATGCTCAGTGGAATCTATGTAAAATAACAGCATTGACTATAAAGAATAAACAGTACTTTGACATGGTATTCTGCCATGTAACGACATTAAAATCAAAAGATTAAATTCGAACTAACTTGCATCACACCAGAGTCAGCTGCCTGTACCAATTTCTTTTTGCATATGCTGAACATTAATGCATCTTATATCACTACTTAACATTCATCATAAAATATTCAATCTTATCTTAAATTTTAAATATATTACAATCAAAGTAACATTTTGTCAACAACCTATGACTGCAACAAACGATAAGTGAAATCCAACGAGATTATAAATTAATTAATTACCTGGGAAGTGATGCATGCTTTCTTTCAAGTGGCATAACTGGATCACTTTTACCACCAGTTTCCTCAAGATGAGCAAACTGATTTTTTAATTGATCAACGGCACTGTAAATAATATGCACCAATGGAAGGTAAGAAGAGAATAAGAGGGTAGAACACGAGGACAAAAAAATTAAGGAAAAAGATACAAACAGTTGAAAATAAACCAAAAAAAAAACCTTGGATAAAGAAAATTAGTTGTTTCTGTTCCATTTGTGCAGTCTTTCAATAGTTGAGGATGATACTCTAGAATCTCACGGAAAATTAACTCTCGAATTTCTTCCTTTGTGACTCTCCGCCTTTCAAATTCAAACTCCAGTTTTGTAATAGGCTGGCAGGATGGTTCCCTCTCGATTTTTGCAAGTCCCTTGAAATAAGGATCAGCTAATGCCTGAAAACACTGAATCCTTTAAAATTCTTGAGCAAGGCAGTAACAAACTAACATATTGTATAACAGTATATTGATTATACCTTTTTGCTGTCCAAAGGAAAAGGATAAGCTCAAGAAGCAGTTAATTATCTAACTACAATAATTTTTCAATACACACCCATAAGCAAAGAGTACAACTGCCACAACATAACAAACCTCTTCAGCAGTAGGCCGATCTTTTGGATCAAAGGCGAGCAACCTTTCCAATAGTCGTAGTGATAAAGGATCTGCTTTAGGAAATCTTTGTGCAAATGGTACAGGCTGCTTTTTCCTCATATTAGTTAGGTATCTCCTTGCCTTATCATTGCGTACCTGCATCCAACATAAAGATTGTCACCAGCAAAACCATGATGTTAGTAGAATTAAATTAAGAAAAACAGTTAATTTTCCCTCCACAGAAGAAAAAGAAATTACCTGGGATATCGTATCCAGTGGGGGAGTTCCAAGCAGATCTGTAATCAGATCCAACTGATGGACAACATTTTTTCCAGGAAAAAGCGGTTTTCCTATCAATACTTCAGCAAAGATGCAACCTATACTCCACATATCAATTGCTGGAGTATACTGCAGTAAGAACGTAAGTTAGCTCTTTAAAAGCACAAAACTAACAGAAATAAATATAACTAGTGGATTAATAATAAAAAACACATTGGTCTCAGGTCTTAACATTTAGCTATTGGTGGAAAAGATGACAGAAAGCATGTAGCGTGGGTTAATATGCAATTTCTACACGTAAAGCTAATGATCATGTATTAGGGTATGATATGCATATTTAGGTTCTCTCCCACTTAGATGATGTCCAAAAGAATCTTGAAAAAACCATACCTTTGAGTAAAATGATCCACAGAGCTCTGGTGCCCTATACCACCTTGTAGCTACATAATCCTATAGAAGCATGTTAAGTAAGCAAGAAAACATCAACCCCCACCTTACAAAGGCTTTTGATATGAGAATTTGAGGGGGAGGGGGGGGGGATCTAGCAAAGCTGAAAAAAGAGCAGGAAATAAACAAAGATGTGTTGGAATGAAATACCGTCCAAAATACAGTTGATGGTGTGTCATTGAAAGCAACTCTAGCTAAGCCAAAATCACAAATTTTAAGTTTACAGTTTGCATTGGCCAGTATATTCTTTGGCTTCAAGTCTCGATGATAGACATTTGCTGCAATTTGTTAATAAGTATTAGATGAACAACATTGACATCAATGCCAGCAAACTCATGTTGATAAACAAAATAAAAGTACTATTTTGGAAAACAACAAAAGGACAAATGAGCCAGTGAAATATTTTGGCAAAATCCATAAAATAAAAGTACTATGCAAATTTAAGAAGATCCAGGAAGGAAGTGGAGAAAAGTCAATAACAGCAATAGTTAGAGAAAATAACATACACAATCCAGACATTTCCATAAAGAGAAATGCTGAGCTACAATGCAATTTCAATTATGTATCATATAAGTGAGAAACACAAGGTAAATCCATTAGCAATAAAATGTGCATTCAAATACGATGTTCATGAACAGGTGCCTATTAGATATCGAAGAATACCGGTGTGAATATACTTCAATGCTCGAAGTAACTGGTATAGGAAAAACTGATAGTGCTCTTTTGTTAAGTCATCATTGGCTTTAATGACTTGATGCAGATCAGACTCCATGAGCTCAAAAACAACAAAAATATCTTTGAAGTCCCTCCTAGAAGGAGGAAGCATGACGTGCTTAATTTCAACAATATCAGGATGTCGAAGAAGTCTAAGCAACTTTATCTCACGGAGAATACGTGCAGTATCAGATATATGCTCAAAGATATTGTGAATCTTTTTTATTGCAACCTTTTCGCCAGTGTGAGTGTCAATGGCTGAACAAACCACACCATAACTTCCTTTCCCAATGACTTCTTGAATTTTGTACCTGCTGGCATCGCCATATTCGGAGAAGAAATCCATCTCCGCTGAATTCTGTATCACAGATAATAAAGTTATTCCACAGAGCAAAATCAGGGAAGCCAAAATTTGATCGTCTGAGAACGTTATTAAATCAAGCTAAAGCAGCAAATGGAAAGCAATTTTTCACAATAGATAGATAGAAATTAGAAAATAAATAAATTTCTTTCCTGTTTTACAAAGGGGCATGAATAGAACCCGGAGACACCTCAGAAATCATCAACAAAATTAATAGTCAGAATACAAATTTGTGTGTTTGATACAACAAAGGCAATATCAAAGAATCATAGACTCAAAGAATGAGGGTAGCTTATATTTGCAGGAACCTGATCATGTCTACATAGATTGGACTAACACAAGCAAAATAACAAATAATAAACATAAAGAGACACATTGTCACCATGCAACGCCTCACTCACTCCCAAGGAGAAATTTTAGCATATAAAACCATTAAACATATCAAAATTCCTATGAAAAACCAATCTTCACTTCAAAGACCAAACAAAACCTTTTCTCTTCCCCAATTCACCAACGTACAAAATGATTTTGGAGAGTCAACCATGTATGGTGCACCTAAAGTGTACAAAACACATCTCAGAAGACGTAGAAAGAAAGGAAAAAGGGTGAATTGTGATGAAAAGAACAACCCCAGGAAGGAATACCATCTAACTAGTTAAAAGAGAAAAAAGCATGCAAAAAAAATGGTGAAAAGGATCTTGTCAACCATGCCGTTATCTTCCTTCTTAAGTGACAAAAACGTGGGGGAGAAAAACTATATCACGTGATGGATTAAATATCTCAGCAAAGAGCTAACATGGCCCCATGGAACCAACTCAGCAGAAACTTAAACTTCTGAGGATTGAAAATTCACCACCAACATAAAACAAAACTTATAATCCAATTAAGTTTAGCTTTGTCACAAAAGGGTACCTCATCTTTCAATTACAGACAATAACTTGAAGAAAGTAATGAATTTTGTGAAGCAATTAGAGTATATTGAACAGGGCTTGGAAATGATAATAATTAACCATAAGGGGAAGAAGAAACTAATCCACCTTTTTTCTGTGATCTTGCTGCATTCTCTACAACTTCAAAAGTCTCCAAAAACGTCCTATTGAGTCAAGATGAGGCACAACAAACTCATACAAAGTCAAGTCTCAATTTTTTTCACAGCAAAACTCAGCCACATTTGCCCCCCACCTACCACTGCTAGGGATCACAATCCAAGCTTGGTCTATCTTAGCTAAATCCTTCAAGAAACATAGAATCCAAATGAAACCCCACATGCACCCTTCCTACAATTCCAACACCAACCGCACCAAACTGCAGGACAAGCCACCAGCCATAACCCTGAAGCGACAAAGCTCCGACCCAGTAACAAAAACTCCCTCATGTTTCAGCTTCCACTAAAAAGAGCGTTTTTTTGTTATTGTCACAGCTGAACAGAAGTGAAGAAGGAAATGAATGAAACCCCAGAAGAAGAGAAAACCGATAGAATGAAAAATTTGAGAGCTTTTTGAGGAACGAGTTGCTGCGAGTTACTTGTGAGATACGGATATGAGATTCTTTCTTATACCAAAGTGGCGTATATGTTATTTTCATGAAAGGGTGGGGCTTTTCTGTAAAATCATTTCCTGAAATACAAAGCAAAGTAATGAATTTGATTATAAGGACTATAATTGATTTTAAAATTAATTATTGGAAATGAGTGATGTAAACTTTATAATAAAATATATTAAATGAAAATAATTTAAAATTATTTTATGAAATTAATTCTAGGAACCAAACAAACATGAGTATGAATAATATTTTCAAACTTATTTAGATATAAATAATTTAAAAAATAGTTACTAAAAATTTAAAAACTCTTTTAATATAAACACCACATTCCATGTATCGGTGCCAAGTGCCTTTTCAATTATTTGCGGCCTTTTGGACAGTTAAAAAAAGGGAAAAGTGGAAAAAGTGGAAAATTAAAATAAAGAGTAAATTGTGTCTATTCTTTTTCTTTTTTTGGTTTAAAATTGCGTCTATTCTAAAAAGAACCTTTTTTATCTTATCGATGCAGCGTGCAATGTGTAAATATTTTATAATTTATAGGAGTATTTATAATAACTAACAAACGGCACATTTCATGTCACCAAACTCATCATTTTGAAAGGTTTAAACAGAGAGGAATAAAAGATTTCTTAAAAGAATCCTTAATTTTATTAAGACTTGAGCATGCACTTGTGCTCTACATACTATAAAGCTTAATATTTTTAAGAGGAATGGGAAGCAAAGATGTAAGAATGTTGTCACTATACATGTTTTTTTTTCTAGATGATATAGTGTTGAATGAATAATTAAAAACTAGATATAAAGAAACAAGACATAGAGTATTTATAGAGTATATAATAGAGAGTATAGATTGTGATTTGTGAGTTTAGTAAGTGATGTCTAAATCTTAATCTAGAGATTACAAATGGAGAATATATAATACCATAAATATTATCTTATAAGTACTTTGAGTTAATAACATAAAAAGGAAATGTTAAAAATAGAATCCAATCAATAGAGGGTTGTTTGAGTATGATATATGATAAAAAAAAGTACCATTCAAGTTTAAAGAAAAAAATTTAACATATAACTATAAAACCCACAATATTATATGAGACTTAATGTTGAACGATTAAGAACCAATAACTGAATGTCACATAGATGAGAATGCTACAAATTGACAAGACAAGATAGGATTATGAATACAAAAATTAAAAAAAAAAATATGGTAGCTCTCCTTATAAAAAGTTGACATAAAGTCTTATGAGTGTAGAAAATACTTATATGAATATCAATAAAGAGAGTTAACTAAATAGTTTAGTAATTAAAAGTAAAGAGGGAATAAGGAAAATTATAGATGAAACCACTAAAAAAATTAGAGGTAAACAATTTATCTTTAAATTTGATGTGTGACAAGATATTATGGTATAATATACTCAATAGAAAAAGACTTAGATGTTTTCATTGATGTTGTTAGTTTATAGGATTTTTCAATTATATTATTAAAGAAAACTTTATTTTAGAATATAAAATAATATTATAATTATATATATTTTTAAAATAGTTTAGAGTAGTTTTTAATTTATGAATAATTTGTATTTCTTTATATTTTAAATTTATTTGTACTTGATTAAACTTTTAAGTCTAGTATTATATAAATAAGAATTAATGCTTTTTTTTTTATCATGCGTCATTATATACAATAAAAATTTATTTATGATTTTTATCTATATTTTTCTTTTATACCAAAATGTCTATAACTAGTGTATAACCCGTGCAATGCACGAGATCATTTAAGAAAATGATTTTGAAAGAATGGTGAGAAGACTGTTTTTTAAATTAAATTCTGTGTATATACGAATGGTGCGATAGTAGAAACACAATCTGACTAAATAATATAGGTTATAGGGAACTCAAGTGGTAATATATAGGATCCAGTGAATGTTTAGTAGTAAAATTGTGTATATCCATCTGGGTTTGCTTTAGTCGATGTGACACCAGTGAGACCTTAAAAGGATATCATCATTATATCACATTATAAGGTTAAATGCGGGAATCCGAGTGACTCTGTGTAATGTTTTGTTATTTCATTTTGCTTTATATATTGATATATAAAGATAAAGTATCTGAACACTCTACCATATTAACAATCATTAATCCATGTAGCAAACCCTAAACCCTAAATAATATCTCAACAAATAAATATGTACTATGTGTATGTTGATGTTTAATCTCTCATTTCTTCTAATTTTTTTATTTAGGGTGGTTTGGTTCGGTTCGGGTATAACAAATCCAATATCTTTAATCCGTTACCAGAACCAATCATTGACGGGTTTGATTGGTTCGATTTGGGTCCGACCTGATTTAGCTAAAAAAATTCAAACCAATCAGATTGGTTCGGTAGGGTTTAGGGCAAACCAATGAACACCCCTAAATAATATATTAGGAAAATACACAATAAATTTGATGTAAATCAACATATTTTATTATATTACTACATCCAAACTTTAGTATTAATCTCAATAAATATGTTTGTACTCATGTGTATCAATATCTACAAATTAAACAATTTTAATGCAAATAAAATATTAGGAAAATACACAATAAATTTGATGTAACATTTAATTATATTACCACATCCAAACTTTAGTATCAATCTCAACAAATATATTTGTACTCATGTGTATCAATATCTACAAATTAAACAATTTTTGTTTGAATAAAATAATTTTTGGTCCCTATAAAATATATGGTTTTTGCTTTTAGTCCTCATAAAATTCAGAAACTTTGAAAAAAGGTCCTTATTGTCACTTGTCATGCATCCAACCATGCCACATAAGTAACATGTTGAGGTGGCATATGATGTGGTGTGTCTAGATGCATGACATATCATCAAAAAATGATAATAAAGATCATTTTCAAAATTTTCAAATTTTATAAGGACCAAAAGAATAAAAATAATTTTATAAGGACCAAAAGCAAAAATCGCATATTTTACAAGGACCAAAAAGTTATTTAAGCCTAATAAAATAACTAATAAAATATTTGTTATAGAGTTTAATATATGTACATTGTTAGTGTAAAAATTTTTTGCACATACATCCAATGATGTACTGCCACACCATTTATTGAATTTAATTAATAACGCATGAGGTGTCATATTCATTAAATGATGTGATGACACATGATCGGATGTCTGTGTAAAACTTCTTTACATTTACTGTGTATACTAATTAAATTCTTTCTTATATTAGTCAAGAAGTTATTTTATTAAATTTCAAAAAATTAATATTTTAAATTTTTTTAACTACATATACTATTTATTAAGAATATATTTCACTTTTTATATTATCATTTAATATTAAAATATTTATTAAATACTAAATTCATAAACTTTAAAAATGATTTGATTTTTTTTCATAAAGTAAAAATAATGAAATTATAAATGAGCTAAACAAGTTAAATCCAGTTTTTTTAACAAGCCAAACTCAAACTTTAACTACTAATAGTGTTTTTTTAAAACTTAATAATTGATTAATAATTATATAATAAATAATAATCTATTAAGAGTAATTAGATCTTTTTAAAGCCCTTAATTCTACCATATGATTTTTTCTTTTTTATATAAATATTATATGAAATTAATTATGTTAATTTAATAAGTAGTTTTATATCTTAAAAAACTGAAAGAAATTTTTAAATAAAATTATAATAATTTTACTTAATTATTTTTAACAGTTTAAACATGTTTCATTTCAGAATCGGTCTTAGGCCTCGCGAAATATTAGGTCGACCGTCATAATTTTAACATGATATATATCAGAGTAATTTTTTATGGTCTTGAGTTTATGAAATTCTTGTTTTTGTTACCAATTGAATAGCTTGATTACGTTTCAGCGATTTTTTTTCCTTTTCAAATTAACCTTATTTTAATTTTCAACTCGTCTTTTTCACATGTTATCTCTTTCATTGTTTTTTTTTAACTCATTGACTCTATTCTAATATGTCTTTTCATAAATTGACTTAATGTCAAATGCAATTTGACTTCATCCCAATACTAGATGTAATTTTCAGTTTTTTTATTTAATATATATACGTACATGTATGTATAATATGTTTAACTGTTCACTATCGAGTGTGAAATCTTCGTTCATTTGCATTTTGAAGTATCGAGTATGCTTATATTATAAAAATGTACATTGCCTTTTTATACGTGCATGGGACCAATTATGCATGGAAGCGGAAAAAATAACTCATATGCCTCCAATTGTTTCGAAATTAACCTAGCATTTTTAAATTCAGTCTAATTCTCTACATACTAAGATTTTTAGCTATTCAACTTTCTAAACGGACGTTCAAAATAGAAAAATTGTAAAGATGACTTCATACTGAAAATAGAATTAATCTTTGAAATGAAAATACTTGTAAAATTTAAACATGTCTCTTTCATAACGTATACATGCGCTTATACCAACAATGACCAATGAATCAATCGTCATTTTACAAACAAAAATAATAACTTCAAAATTATACTTTAAGAGGTGAAAGTAAAATATGAAACTACCATTAATTTTAATTTAATATCAATATCTACATGATAGTTAATTTGCCGAAACTTTAGCAATATTAAAGCGGGGAATAGCTAGCATTTTCTACTCAACACACGCGTGTTTCATGTTCACGCTATCTTGACTCATGAACCAACACGCTTTCCCATTGTTTTTTCATAAGGTAAGAACTAAGGTGATGTATGGTACTCACTTCAAAATAACCCTAATATTTGGGGATAATTCTCATCCAACAAAATAATATTTAAAACAAACAGGGAAAAGTGAAATAGTGTGCATATACTTCTTGGATTTTGGTATTGCAAAGAAATACTAAAAAAAACTATGCATTATATTATATATTTAACAACTAACATTTGTTTAAAACATTATAAGTTTAATACAAATCATTACTCATTAATTATTATGTTCTCTCAATATATATATATATATATATATATAACATGGTTTGGTGACAGACAAAAAAACCCTGGTGTTGTAGGTTATGAGAAGTGATATTTGTAAAACTTATTTATACAACCAACAAGGTAAGAGACAGAGGGAAAAAAAAGAAGTGTAATAAGTGATTAATGATGTGATAAAAATAGATAAAAAAATGTGTTATATAAATTATTATTATGAATTATTGAGTTTAACTTAAAAAAAAAGACTATATCCCTAGAAACTGTGTTTGGTTGCACGAAAGGTTGTCCATAACCTCCAATATGACACTTTATCCGTCTTGAAACTTATTGTCGGCGAATCAGCAACCCTTCTCTTCATGGTGTCATTATGATGAGAATTGAGATGAGTAATTTACATTTTATCAGACTCAAATCTTGTTACTATCACTGTACAATAAAAAAATCAGTATAGAAAGGAATTTGATTTCTTTTAAAAATTGTTTTAAATTCAAGTTTTATGAATAAAAAATAAATATCAAGAGAGTTTTAGTTTTTTATTAGACTATAGAGAGTTTTTAGCTTTTAAATAAGTGCAATTAACTTGAATTAATTAGAGAGAAAAAAGGAAAAAGCGTACAGATCTAATATATTATTTAAGGCCATTTTAAAGTTTTTTGAGGAGTCGAAACAAAAGAAAAGGGACCCAATTTTTTCAACATGTGATGTGAGGCTGAAACTAGATAACATTGTCATGACGGGTCACATAGTGTGGCTGCTCTCCCGGCCCTTCATGTCATTACTCATTAGAAATGTGTTTCAACTTATAGCATAGGATGCTTTGAACTAAATTAAAATAGTACTAACTCCATGGTTGTGCTAAAAACTATAAAGTATAAAGCCCTCTTTGATAATAAATACATCGAAAACATGCTATTATGTGCACAATGTGAGACTCCATAGAAGACTCTTTAATCTGCTATTTTGTTCTTACAGCTTTATCTGGTGTGCAGATATAGATGTGTGCCTATAACTAGGATAGAAATAGTTAGGGCATGTTTGGTTTACATTTCATTTCCTGTTTCCGTTTTTTGTGTTTATTTTGTTTCTTTTTTTCTGAAATTTAGATGTGTGCCTACAACTAGGATAGAAATAGTTAGAGCATGTTTGGTTTACATTTTCATTTCCTGTTTCCATTTTTGTGTTTATTTTGTTTCTTTTTTTCTGAAATTTTATAAAGGAAAAATTGGAAATGCCGGAAATAAGAAATTTTTATTTCCAGTTTTTCCGTTGTAAAATTTCAAAAAACATAAAACGTGAAATGAAAACAGAAAATGAAAACTCAAACCAAACAGACCCTTAGCAGTCAATATACGTAAAGCCAATCAGTGTGTAATACGATATTTTGTTCCCTCCTGGAATGGAAAGTTGTATAATTACAATTTAAACTAACAGGCACTGTTGTATAAGAATAAACTAGTAGTCCTTTACAAGCCACTTCATTATAATAACTGCTCTATTCAATGGATATTAAAAAACAACTGCCTGTCTCTCACCAAAAGCTGAATGAGAGGTTGTAGTTGCTGGAAAATACCACCAACATTTCATCCTTTGATTGTCTCAAATGCTGTGCCTGCCTGCCTGCCTCCAAAAATGACCAAACAAGAATACGTGGCACTACCAACCGAGGGAATTCTTTGACTGCTGCAATTTTAAGTTATAGGAACTTTCTATCTCCTCCTGCAGTATTCATTATCTAAATAGTTATGATATGATATATACGCCTGAATCTGAAATTATGTATTACTATATCAAATTAAGATTGGCGGCATCAACACTAATGTTTGAAAAAACACAAGTCGTTATTCCTAGCATTCTCACATTCCAAATGCTTAATAATACTGATGCAAGTGTTTTTATATTGCACAAGACTTTTAGTGGAATACAATGTTGTTTAGGTGAATATTTATTATATTAACAACTAAAAAATATGATCCATACCTTGCAGGCTTTTAGTAAAGGCTGTAAGAATGACGATCTGAAAAGCGTAATGGCATTTCCAAGCGAAGTTCCATTCCATTCTGCTATCAAACAAGGTATCAAAAGTTCCATTCCATTCCATTCTATGTTTATTTTAAGAGTAACTCTTTGAAGTTACTCCACATCTTCATCCTTTATTATTTTATAAACTAGTGGCTCGGATTAGTCACTTCTTAGTCATTACAAACCTCAAGATTTTAAGCCATTAATTTATAGAATAATAAAGGGTGAGAAAATGGAGTAACTCTACTCAAAGGAGTAGCCCCTAACTTCATGTCCTTTCCTCCCTCATTTTAAAAGTCATGTGGAGATGGCAATAAGAGGTTTTTATAGAAAGGAAACAGATTATCTGAGTACAAAATTAACATACCACCATCAACATCAACTCTTGAGCCTTCATTATTAAGCTCTTCTAAAAGCTGCAACGTTACAAATCACAATAGCAGGATTCACATAAATATATGAAATGTACAGAAATTATCAGAAGGCAATATCCTGATGTAGTACAATAGTAGGATACAGCCAGGCCCTATGGGCCTACTTTATACCCACCTTTAGGTGTGTCAATTTTCCTTTTCCACATATGAGAACATGTTAAAAGAGTGCATGAGTCTTATGCAAGTGCTTGCTACTCTAAGTTATAAATAATGAAAAACATCCGTATTAAAACTAAGCAAATAATTGAGCCCGAGGGAACCTTCTCTCTCGGGCACATTGCATATCAGAAAATTATCATTGCATTGCAGAATAAATTTACCTGGGAAAGGGTGGGTACTGTAGTAGGATCAAACTCCTCACACCGAGTTGGATCAATAGGGACACAGACACGGCCTGGAACAAAAAAGAATTACAAGCTTATGATTACTATGACATCAATAACTTTAAATCCAAATGTCAATATAAAGTTGTACATAGCCATATAAGATACTGACCAGTTTTTGGATGTACACAAAACGGTGCTTTAAGCAAATGATTCATATGTTTTGAAACCTACAACATAAATAGTCTTAATGAAATATATTTAAAACTTACAACTAATCAAAGGTATCATTGGTCTTCTGTACAAAGACATATTGTCAGGCATTATGAATGTGTAGAATTGAGAATAGCATTATGGGCCCGTTTGGTTTACATTTTCATTTCTTGTTTCCATTTTTTGTTTTCATTCTCTTTACTGTTTTCTGAAATTTTACAAAGGAAAAACTGGAAATGCTGGAAACAGCAAATTTTTGTTTCCAGCATTTCTAGTTTTTCCTTTGTAATATTTCAGAAAATAGGAAACAAAAAAAGGAAACAGGAAATGAAAATGCAAACCAAACAGGCCCTAAAAGATCATTAGAGGATATGGGAGAAAAAAGGGCCCAGTTAATAGACATACCTCCATATCTAGTCTGGGGTAAGTAAAGAAAAACACAATCTCTTCAACACATCTACGCAGCCCTTGTGCCTAGAAAAAGGATAAGGAAAATATTAACAATAAATATCATCAAATTATGCATGTTCAACAAATCTTATGATTTCCCACAATGAATCACACAATTTACAACTATCCTATACAAACTACTAAAGCATGTAGCTACTATAGTAGGTCACAGAGCAACAATTTCCAGACCAATCTAATGCTCATGAGATCCATGCTCAATCAATTTTCTTCTCTCAATTATGTGTGCAAATATTGCAGAGAGCATATGCCATTGTCACCTTGATATTCTAAATTTCTCAAAAGGAATCTTCTGTACCTTATGTTTTCCAGATTGCAGCAACTGTTTGCATTGTTCCCATCGCACAACATTAATGTCTTTTGTGCTAGAGGCCCGCCTACTATCTTGCCATTTTCCCCTAAGTTCAGAAGCAATAGCTGCAAAAGTAACCCATACATTGTAGCATGAAAATGAAATAACTAGGTTCACATGAAGGGAGGACAGAAACAATAAAACATGTACATTCATCAGGAATCATGTTTAGGATCTTCTCATATCTCTCCTCAGTAGCAAGTAAGTTTTGACTTGTAAGCAGTTTTTTCTCAAAATAGTCCTTGAGAACGTTAGTGTACGATGTCCTGGAAAAATAAAATACTGCTTAGTATATGAAACAAGAAATTTAGATCAAGAAGCTAGTCATTCATATTAAGACTTACGCCAAGAAAGGATGAAGGGCAGAACCCGTCAAAGAAACCTTCTTATGACTATTTTCATTGCCCTGGACAGAACATGAAATCAGCAAACATACAAGTGTTGACAAACCCAATGGTTGTTCCTAAGGTACATTACCTTGTAGACACGAAAATAGTCAGCAATAGCAGCTCTCTGCTCATTAGTCAACCTATATGAGTAAAGGTAACATTTTTGAATCCATGACTAAGTGTATGGCCACAAGTAGCTAAAGGAAAAATTATAACTATTGTTTGTTTAATGTCTCACCTTCTCGCCTTCCCATCACAGACCCAACAATGAACACCTCTGCGTCCACTAAAGACCCAGAGAATGTGTTTGAAACCAAAGTCATCTGAAACAATAGCTCCAAAGCACAAATGATCACAATTCACAATAGTTACACCGTGTGTAGAAGACTTTTTCCCCCAAATAACACCCAGTGATTTTGTGCAATGGTGTATGGTATATACTATATAGCAAATTCAATCACCAGATAAGTTCAATCTTGCCTCGTAATAAGTTAGTACATATAATTCTTAGGCAAGTATGATATTCTACATCCCTGACATAGTATTTTGTCCATTTAGTATATGATATTGATAATAACCATCTGAGCCTGAAGGGAAGTCTGATCTGATGAACCTCAAAGCATGTAATAGACGTAACTAAAATCAAATAAAACTAAATCTCACAAAGTGAAGGCTAATGCAAACACTAAGCCTCCTCTAACAGATATTTTAGGCATGGTTGAAGCCATGTATTTCCCAGAAACAACAATGATTCAGGTAACTCAGATGCTGAGATGCACTAGCTATAGCCTAGTGGCCTAGCCTACATCTATTCTCATTAATATTCAAATAGGAACCATGTCTCTTTATGCTTTGGCATAGTAAACCTATTATGCAGAGGGATGACCAATGACCACATCCAACAAAGTCACTTTCCCTGTTATGCTATGATTTGGGAGGATCATATTTATGAGGTGCAGTATTTCCACTAGGTGACTATGTCCACTCCATGTTCTTCCATTGTTGTAACTTGTAAGTGCTATTATCTTATTATTTCAAAAATTAAGTCTTCTATTTAATGATTAATAATTTAATATAAATGACAAATTTTGCACCATCTCGCCAATAGCATATAAGATGCAAACTACTACCTCTTAAGGCAGTATTGATCACTTTGATAGCTATAGTCATCAATGGCCAGCAATCCAAGCACACGTCAGCACCTGAGCAGCAGTATCTAACATCATCATAATCTGTCATATCCTACAAAACCCCAAGAGAAAGATGGTAATAAATGTGAAGGCCACAGTAGCTAAATGTTTCACTTGGAAACTGAAGTAGAGAATCTTACTATATCAAAAATTAACTCCCTCTCAACTGGAGTGAAGATATTATTATCACCCTGTGCATAGGCGTGCCTTTTTGCAGGCTGAACCACATATAAGGAACAGATTAGGGGTAAATAAAAAAAAAGGCAGGGTAAAAGATGAAAGCAAACAACATTACTGCTATGTCAACTCAACACCACATCACATTATAACAACAATTGTCGATAATGATAAAGAAGAAACTGTATTATTGCTTCTAGTCACTACTACTACCAGAAATTAGTAAATGCTGCATGAATTATAACAAATTGAAGCATAATAATGAATTATGGTCAGAACATGATTTTGGAAGAAAGGGGGCATGTTACATCAACAGTGTAGACAGGTCCAATGTCTATCTTGAAAGGGCACTTTTCTTTGGTGGAGTTTTCGAGCTCAAGAGCATTGTTGAAAGATTGGAAGCGCAGAAATATGTCATTGTCCAGAGTGAAAGCAAACTCTCTCCGGCCAAAGTAGGATTGATCACAACCAGGGTGCTTCCCATCTACAATTACACCCGCAATAAAAAATGAAAAATTAATTCAGGATGCATCACCAGAAGCATGCATTTGATTGATGATAATTAATATTAATAATTTAATTTAAGTAAAAAGGGGGTTACCGTTGCCATAAGACACCCATCTAAAAATATCAGCAAAAGGAAACAGCTTTCCTGGGAAAAACGAAAGGAAACGAAGAGGAAATGTTTTGAAGGTTAAAATCCAATACGAAACAATAGAAATAATACCAATTTCCCAAAAAAAGAAAGATCGATTGGCGAATGGAACTAACTAACCGTAATATAGTTTGAGATAATTGGGATTGAAGTCGAGTTCTTGTTGCGGAATCATTTGGGATCAAAATTATCAAACTGTTTGGGATCAGAAAATTATGGTGACAAAGAGGAACTTGAACAACCTGTATTAGCGAAATATCAAATGCAAGGTGAGATAACTGTCCTTCTCTTCGACAACAGAACAGAAAAAATGGTAGCATGAAATCGCTTTTTCTGTTCTCATTTTCAGCTCTGCCTAAACCTTATACACAACTTGTAACTGGAAAGAAGCAAGGAAAGCAACTAAAAACCTAAATTTACAGAAAGAGGAGAACACATGGAGGGACCCTAATCGGAGTTAGCAAACTCACCGGAGGACGGAGATCGGCCGCTTGCTCGCCCTATCTAGACAGATCTTCCCTCACAGTGGTAGATATCGACTGAAAACTTCCTCCCTGGCCGTGCGAGAGCTTCAACTGTACTCGCGTTGTCCACCGCCGTTCAGCCTCAGCCAAAGCAACGGCTCCCTGATTCGCGTCGTCGTACTCGCGTTCTCTGGACGGAATGGGAGCTCCTTCTTTCGGACGCAGCTGAGCAGATAGGCTACTTTGGTGTGTAGCGATAACAAGCGCGGGAAAAACTGCAATAGGGTAGTGTAGCGATAACAAGCGCGGGAAATACACTGCTCTGTTTTCTCTTCTTATCTTTTCTTTCTCTCTCTTTTTTTTATACACTCCCTGCGAAAAAAAAAATATTATCAGAGTATATTCTTAAAAAGAATAATGATTTTGTCATACTACTTTATTTTACATTTTTTTCACATCCCAATTTCTTTTTACCCCTTTTCTCATTTTTCATAACATCTTTCACATCCACTTTGTTATTTCTTCTATCAATTTCGTCTCTACACTTTTCACACTCTAAAAATGAGTAGTCAAAATTTTATTACTTTAAACAAAAATAATAATTTTTTCACAGGTTTTTATTTTACACTTCCTTTCACACATGTTTTTTTATCTCTCTCTTTCTTCTTTTCTTATCACGTCAATTATCACATCTTTTACTTTAGCTGATCTCTTCATTTTTTCTCTCTTCCCTAGACTTATCACACACTAAAAATGAGGTGTCAAAGTTTTACATTTTTTTTTACAAATAATTTTACTACTTCTCTATCACATCAATTATTACATCTTTCACTATATCTCTCTTTATTTCTTCTCTTTATGTATCTTTCCTACCCTCACCACACCCAAAACAATAAGGTGAAAAAGTTTTAATACTCTTAAAAAAATTTAATATCTTTTTTCACTTACCATGCCTTTTTTTATATATATTCACTTACAATACCTTTAAAATGAAGTATAAACACATGTCATTTTATTATCCTTCTCTTTATTTCTCATCACATTAATTATCACATATTTCATTTTATCTATCTCCCTTCCCACTCTACAAGGGCGGGGCCAGAAATTTAATTTGGGGGGCGGAATAAAATATTAAAAAGGGTTAAATATATTTTTGATCTCTCAAAATATGATGAAATTTAGTTCTGGTCCCTCATTTATTTTTTTAATTAGTTTTGGTCCTCCATTTTTTAAAATCACATGCTTTTAGTCCTCCTCATTAATTGTGCTCTGTTAAGTCACTTTCGCAGTTTCACTACGATTTTTCCCGAGTAAAAATTTACAGAAATTTCTTGCAATTTTTTCTCTAGAAAATTAATGTTTAGTAAATTTTCAAAACAAAAACTACAATTTTTTAAAAAAAAAAAATGCTGCTATAAAATTTCCTTACTTTCTTATAAAAAATATATAGTAAATTTTCCGCAAATTTTAGAATCTAAACGAAATTTCCTTTAAATTTTGAAATCTGCAGAAAATTTCGAAAGAAAATATATAGAAAAATCCACAAGAAATATTACTATGTCATCACTTAGCGGAATATAACTAATGACAAGGACTAATATCATGTGATTTTAAAAAATGGAGGACCAAAACCAATAAAAAATTAATGAGGGACCAAAACTAAATTTCGCTATATTTTAAGGGACTAAAACATATTTAACCCTATTAAAAATTATGATAAAAATATTAAATAATTTTAATTATGAATAGTAAGTTTATTTAAATAAAACTCTTCATTCCTTCATCTGTATGAAATTTCTCAACAAGTTGACAAATTTGTTCAATATCAAATGATTTTAAAGAGTCTTTGAAATCTAAAGTTGAACAGGGTATACGAGGTTCAATTGTCTTTTTGTTAAATCTCTTATTTAATTCAGATAATTGAAATCAAATTTTTAGTTTTTCTTATCACGTAATTCTAAAAAACATATTCAAATCAAACAAAATCTTTTTTAATGTTATATTATGTTATTGATATTTTCTCCCTTCTTTCATATTCTTTGTAATGCTCGTATGTTTCCCCTTTTGATCTTTGAATATTATCTTATCTTCTCCAAATAAGAAAAAATAATCAATATAAAAAATGAAATAATAAAAAGTTGAAACTTTTTTTTTTGACAAAATAAAGATAAATAGCAAGAGTTGTAAAGAAGTATTTGATACTACATAATGTACGAAATTTTTAGGGGACCGAAGTAATAGTTCATGAAATATATTATATAGAACCTACATAATTAATAAAAAAATTTAAAAATTTTTGGGGGGCCGTGACCCCTCCAGCCCCCCTTAGCTACGCCCCTGCCATTCTACAACTTAACCTATATACCATTTCTATACGCATGAACATTCGCCAATACTATTTTCACATTTTACAAAAAGAAACTTGCTCAATGAATAATTTATCTAACCCATTACAGACAAAGCAAAAATCTCTCATGAATGAAACATGTCACATGTGTGACCAGAATGACCTTAAGTGAACAATACTAAAAAAATTATCCGCATGTAATATTATAGATAGATAAATATAAAAATATCAATTTTTTATTTTGTAAAAATGAGGGACAAAGCCCTGTTAAACAACAACGCGCCTAATAAAGCTAGCACCACTGCAATCCCCAACAAGGATAGTAACAAGACTAGGATAATAAGGTGGGAGAAGTGAGAAGAGTTTAACCACAGTCCACAGGTATCCTCCACGGTAAGAAAGGAAAAAAAAAGGGGAGAAAAGTGGGAGAAGAGAGAAGAGGTTCGAGAAAGTGTTTAACACCTGTACAAAGATTAGCTCGTAAGAGATTTTATACTTCTTGGACTAAGAATATTTCTATGGAGAGGTTGAACTTTCTTTCATTAGATTAATTTGTCAATCAATCTAATTTGCTAATTTCTAGCTGATAAGACAAATGTATGAATCTAATTTGTCAACCCATGGTTTCTTGCAGTTTCATAACTGTAAAATCAAATGCCGTACCTTGTTTTATCAAGAATGAAGAATAAACGATTAAGTCAGAAAAAGCTTGCATGAATCCCCAAATTCAGATGCTCTATCCCATGCATTTTGAACGTGGATTCTAAACATGACTTCAAATCTTGATGTCTTTTAATGTGTACCTTAGACAAGATGGATGATTTGCTTGGAATAAAGGTCCTATGTTATGGTTGACATTCAGAAATCCAATAAAAGAAAACTAAATTCACACTTTTCACTGAGCTAAGCTCAAGTAGCAATACAGCAGAAGTGAATGAATATGAGCAACTTGACAGAGAATACTAGGCAAAGGAATTATTTCATGATAACATTAAAAAGGGTAAACATTACTATTGGTATCCCTTCTGTTTCATGATTTTCCCTTGAGTAAACTTGGCCTTCAAATTTGTAGGGCATTGGCTATAGACCCAGCTAGACTCAATACTTCAAAAGGAGCTTGATTTCCTATAGCTTTGACAGTAAGTGGGCAAGAATCTGTGATCCAGAAGTAGGCAAATGCATTCTCCGAGCCCTCTGCATGTCAAATTAAATGGTAACATTCACATATATGAAAATGTAAGAATGTAGATGTATGGCAGTGTGATGCATCATGGAAGTACTAACCATATTTATGAACAAATAGCTGCCATGATTGATTAGGGAATACACCATGGGTGACGTAGGCACTCACCTTTGCTGCACCCTGGGCTGCCAAAACTTTCTAAGGGAAACCAACAGGAAAATAAGAGAAATGTTAAGTTGCATCAGGATGCTGAAACATGCATTCATAAAAGTATCTGTTATCTAGGATTCTCTCTTATAGATTATATGTTGATTAATCTCCAAACATATAAACTTCGGAGCATATATATAGGAGAAGTATTGGGTGAGAGGTGATGTAGGCACTCGTCTTTCACACTCTCACTTGATACTCCCCCTATACACACACAAATGTAAAGGGAAAGAATTTCTCATATATGATAAAATGAGGTTTGCAACTCATTAGATTGGGAAAAAATAATAAAAAGAAAATCTCCTCTTTTACTTGAAGAGAGCTGAGATAGGAGCAAGAATGAGAATCACCACAATTGGGAAGAATAACATGCAGAAGCACAAATTTTTCTGACAAAATAAACATTTTGATATATAAATCGGAACCATGTACCTGACACTCAATCAGAGTGCCTCCAGATTGCACCAAATCATCAACAATGACTACATGATGACCAGTGGCATTGCCTTCCTTGAGCCGAACTATCCTCTTATCACCTTCACGCACCTTTGTACATACCACCTATCATTTCAAAACATCAGATACTCTATTAAAAATGAATTATAACTTGAACAATGAGATACTTACAGTTACAGGGAACCCACCACTGGAAAATTATCAAACTGTTTGTGGAATCGCTTCCAAGCACCATCATCTGGAAATGCAATAACTATCTGAAAATAAAAATCAGAAACTCAGGAGGATATTAAACAACATATGAGAATAGCAAGCACGGCAATCTGCCATGGATATGATACAACTGCTACTGCAAAGATTCAGGAAGGAATGCTACATCCCAACATTGGATCTACAGACAATGATGTGATTGTGAAGGAAATCAAGGAATACAAAATACTCACATTATCAGCATCAGGAAGCTGACTCAAGCGATGCTTTAAGAGAGGAATGCCAGTCTCAAACAGGGGCAAAACCTCATCTCCAAAATAAAACCTCTCCTGCATAATTTTTAAATTAGTATAAAATAATAGAGCAGAAAAAATTATAGGAAACAGATCCAACATCGAGTACTTAGGAAATCAAAGAAAGAAGACAGAGATAATGATCATGCTATGTTAAAAAAACTAAACAAGTTTCTGCCAAGAAACCATGCTCTATTAACATGGAGAAAATTCTACAAGTTTATTATGTGATTATTCAGAAACTTTTTAAATGGCTGTAAAAGCCTAGAAACATATATCGCCTCCACCTTCGGGTAATTAAATATCGCTAAAAACCTTGAGGTATAGGAAGTTAATGATGAATAAATTATTACTTTAGTTCACCAACTTTGGAAGGGAGTATAGATTTGGAGTAATCAGTATCAGACTTGGCTATGAATACCTGGGTGTATAGTGTCTAGGATGTCTTCTACTAATATCCTAATGCATGATATTGATAATGATAGTTTTAGTGTTATTTTCAAATCTTACACTAGGAGGATTTTCCAACTATGCTTAAAATTTGGTTTCATGTTTTCTGCAAGTGTCAGAAATTCACTGGGTTGACACATGATGTGTCATTTTGGGTTCATCCATCTCTCAAATTTATCTCCTTATCTCTCTGAAAAAACTACGTAAGAGATCTTATTAACTAACATTTTTTTTAGCTAAATACCTATACCTAATAAAAATGAACTAAGGAAAGAACTAAAGAAAATAAACTGCCAATGACATAAAACAATATGGTTAACTTTTAAGAAAGTAAATGATTTCCAATTCACCCCTTGTCTGACAGAAAAACAGATGGTATAACCTAATGCAGGTTACATGATTAGTATGGATTATTGAGAGTTGGATTGTTTTGCACAAAAGCACACACATTGAGCTACTCAAGCTTTAATTTTGCATCTATTACATCTAGGCCATGTATTCTATGGGATAGTGCCTTCACTCATTCTGAGAGTGCATCCTGTATTTCAATGGAGAAAAGTTATTTTTATGTACAAGTACAGCATGAAAATACAGGAGCGGATGTAAGAATGCAACCATCATATATAATCAATCACAATACCTTTACAGAAAAAAACTTTCTTTAACAGAAAAATTTTCATAACAATCCATAAGAACCATAACTAAAGAACCACAAATACAAAGCAAAGTAATTTTTATTGATTTATTCACTTTTAAATTCAGCAATTACACAAACCTGTAAAGCATGAATGTCATATATGACTAAACTAGTTGGGCCACCTCTTGAAATTGGAATATTTGACAGCATCCTTGCAAGAGTGAAGGCAGTGGCTACATCTCCTTCCTCTTCCATTCGCTCAAATGATCCAGTTGGAAAGAAGGGCAATACCAATGTGAAGGAAGCAACAAACAAACGAGGGAGTGCATATATGACAGAAAGTTGTTCAAAGACGTGTGCTGGGGAGCTGAAAGATGCCAAAAAAGCAACATGTTGACCTCGGAGCTCTTCTGCATTATTTATATAAATATTTGGAAACCCATCAGCAAAAGACCTGGAAATGCACAAAAACCAATCAGTTTTTCAATTTTATCATCCAAAATTAAACACCCCATCATGTAATTTATTGGCAACAATGTTGTTGGAGCAACATAGTTAATGTACCAAGCACAAAGATGACAACTTTAGGAACTAACATGACTAAACATGATCAGAAAATAAAATATGAAGTCAAATTAAGGCATGACAAAGCATCAGAACATAAAGGGTTATTGGTAGCAGATTCCTAGGAATACATCAGGTTAGCAAGCATTAAAGTTTGAAGTTGAAAGCCATAAATAACAGTGATGAGAGATAAAGGGATACCTCCATCTGATATTCTGGAGAATGATATGGTCACAGTGATGAGCAACCTTGAGGGCAAGATCTTCACAATCCAGAGAGTAGAAGAGGTTCACTTGCTTCTTCAAATTTGGGAGCTTTTCCTTCTCTGTTGCCATCCCTCAAGTTCCTCTCTCTCTCTCTCTCTCACTCAAGTTTCAACGCCTCCACTTGCATTCGATTCGATGGCACCTGAAACCAAATGGAACCGAAATAGAGACCTATGGACATTACAGGAAATAAAATTATCATAAGTTATTTTAGATATATTTTCAATGAAATGGATTAATATTTTCGTTTTTATAATAAGACTTTTTCTTATACCCTCTAATTGAATACAAGGAATAAATATTTTACCTTATTCAAAAAATAGGGATATTAAACATTTTATGTCATTCTAAATATTTAAATATGAAAATGAAATTTATTTTATTTTTATTGAATTATATTTTTATTATGATTAATATGTAATTTTGATTCTCAAAAATCTCGTGTGATAATTAAATTTTGTAATTTTCATGTCATATATGTAAATTGTCGACTACCTTATTATTAAAATTTTCTATTTTAGAAAAATGATTTTAAGATATAGCTTTTTAAAAGTTTTTCTTTTTAAAATTATTAATTTTAACCTTTGAAAAAGGTATTCAAATATTTTTTAAGATATTTCTATTTCTAAAAAATTATATAATTACAATAAATTTTTAATGGCAATTTGTAATTATTTTTTTTCTAAAAAGCACAAACAAACAAATTCTAATTGTTTTATATTAATAATTAAATAACAAAACTTCTTCAGAATAGGTACATGTTTGCTTTGTCATTGAAGGACGAAATTTGTGATTGAAAGAATCAATTTTAGAATAAGTAACAAAAATTGTATCCGCATAATGAGTCTCGATATTTGTGATAATCGAGTCATTCCCACTTATTTCTTTGGGGTGAGGTAAAATGTAAGTACCTCTGTAAGTGTTCAAAGAGTCTGGAGGCTTTCCCTGCCTTGGATTGGGACATGCACCATCCCCTTACCCTAAATTTAATTCATAAAAAAAACGAGTCATTACACGTCGGAACAAGGACACAGATAGACATTATTATTTTTCAATTAGAAAACTAAGAATGGAGAGTTTTGAGTGATAGTGACTATGACCAGAATTAACAGTATAGGGTAATGATTAAAGATATTAGGTGACAACAATAGTGAAAAATGCTAGAAGCAATAACAATTGAGGATGCCTTTTTTTTTTTGTCAACGACAATTGAAGGTTTTGAGTGGTAGTGGCGGATGGTAGGGATGGAAATAAGTCAAGTCAGGTTTTATAAGGCTGAAATCTGGCTTGCTCTATAATTTTATGGCTAGAGTTTGGCTTATTACTTATCATAAGCCTTTAGTTGAACCTGACCTAGCCTGTTTGAAAGTCTAGAATATCATAATGACTTATTACGTATCATAGGCCTTTTTTAGGCTTGCCCTGACCTGTCTGAAAGCTTGACTTTACCTATTGTTCTATTTAAAAACACATTTCACATTAACACCTTTAAATAGACATACTTTTCAACACGTTGACTAGACTCTTTATAGCAAAAGAATATACATATATCCAAAATAACATCAAATGACCACAAAAAATAAGGCCTAGCAAAAAAAACCAATCGGTGGAGGTGGAACAAACGAATCTGCTAATAGCCTGCTACTTAGTGACTTAAGAACTCGAATGAAAAATAACAGAAAGCGATAAGTCACAAAGACTTAGTGACGCCCTAACAACCACCATGAACCATAAGGGAAATACACCAACACATGAATTGTTATTCAATAGAAAACAATTTCAGTATAAATCATACTAAGGCCCTGTTTGGATACAACTTCTGGAAAAGAACTCCTAGAGGAAAAAAAGAGAATAAATCAAAGAGTTCAAATTAATTTAACTTCTCCATAAGTAAAAATTAGTCTTTGTAGTCCACCTTCTCCATAAGGTATCCCATTTAACTTCTCCATAAGTAACTAATTTCAACTTATGGAGAAGTTAAATTCATCTTATCTCATTGATTCATTCTATTTTTTTCCTCTAGAAGTTCTTCTGCAGAAGTTGTATCCAAACTAGGCCTAAATATGTGAGCACAATAAGTCCAATTAATTTCAAATAAACATGTATATAACATCCATAGGTTGAAATTTACCATAACTAAAAACAATGTAAGTTTAACACATGTTTAGGGTTTAGGGATGCGTCGCCTCCCTCCTCGTCCGCTCCTCCTCGAGCACTGGTGGCCCCTTCTTTTTCTAATGCAGCGGCTGTTCCTTCTTCAAGTTCTTCGTATTTGAGTTCTGAAAAAGTTTAGCAGATGTTCGAAGGATCCGTCAAAGGCTACCAAGTTCTCTAACTGACCGAGTTTTGATAGTTTGGGAAGAAGATCCAGGTTATAGGGTAAATCATTTTCAATTGTTGAGCAATTATGCATCAATACGATACTCAAACATGTTATGTTTTGTTTTAAAAGATTTAAATTTAAAGGTTTGCAAGCTTGGATTAGGCTGGATAAGAGAAATGTGTTTGCATGCTTGAGTTTTCGCCTCTTATTCATCCCCCTGTCGTGTTCTACTTCCTGCTACCACGCCGGTGTCGTTAGATCCACTGTTGTGGAGAACTTATCCTTATTCTTGAATTTAAATGTTTTGATTATTTGTGTTGGCTAATTACAACCGGATGAATTTATGGAATCTTCAAAATTTATCTTGATCTTTTGTTTCAACAAATAATTGTTGTAGATGTTATCTTCTTTTAATTTTTTTTCGTTGTATAACTTCTTATTTGTTGTTTTCCTTTCTCAATAACTACTGAGTTTTCCCCCTTTATTTGTCTTAATGCAAGAGCTCGCTGCTTTTGTTGTGCAGTTTATATGGTATTAGGTTGAGTGTTTCATGTGCTTTGTCGTCTTGACTACTGTTTTACCTATTTTACTTGATTCGATTCTCTCGAAGTTAGTATATAAAATAAGATTCGATTCTAGAATAGATTGGGGAAACCTTTATAATTATGTGGAAGTGTATAACTCAGTCATAGCGAGTTGCGAGTTTATACTTTTAGAGTGTTCTCAATGATTCGTGTCAACTAAAATAATAAGTTTTTTGTTTAAAATAATGGACCAGGTTGTGCGGACACATAAAATGGCGAAAATATTTCAGAGGAAGGAGGACAGCGGAAGCTGGGAGGAAAATCGTGTAATTTGCATGTATGCAAGTTCTCTACAAGTTGTGCAACATACCTACTTGGTTGTTTAAGTATCAGGGAATCATTCTATCTGCCAAGGTTCTCAGCTTCTTCTTCTTCCGTTTCTTTTGTCATCTCTGTTGTTTGGTTGTTTGTGTGTGTGTGTGGAGCTTATATTGTATTTTTTTTCCCACTCAAATTCTTGCTTTTTGGCTCCCAGTAACAAATTGCTCCCAAATCCTAAATTGTTGTAGGTTCTCTCCTCATGTGACCTCCTTACTAGAACTTATCAAGCTCTATGTATATATTCAAATTCCACTTTCTTCACTCTACTTTTCATTAATGCATCTAATTCTCTCCCTCTCTTTTTGTCTCTAAATTTTCAATACCACATGCTAAATTGTATAACTTCATTTCTTTATTTCATTTATTCATTGAGTGATTGATTTTGTAGGTTGTTATTGATACAAGATGATAACATTGCTGCTCAGGTAACGAACTGGTTGAATGTCTTGATATTTTATTTTCTAAAATGCAATTGAAAGAGAATTTAAACTTCCGTATTATGAAAATTATGTTTGACTTTGGTTTAGGAACATTGTATGGATAATGAAGTTTGACAATTGACATCAAGCAGCCAAAGACAGTAGTAATTGGGGATACAAAGTAATGTATTTTCTATCCCACCATCAATTGTAGCTATTGCTTAAAATTCTATCTATTATTTTTCATGCTTCTCTACATTTCATGCATCAGGGTGTCCTGTCAGTAGGTTAATGTGTGTTGTGTAGCTCGTAGAGCATATTTCATATTTTGAATGGTCTATTAATTGATTTTTAAGTGTTTGTCCTTCTTTACAAGTAATTTACCAACTCTTGTGGTTCTAGTAGTTGGCATTAGGTGCTTAATGTGGTAGAAGGTATGGATCTACTTGCATTCTTGCATGTTCTTTGAATAGTTTCATTGATTTGTTTGACATTTTATTTTATTCCTCTTCTACCAATATTTATGTATGGTTGTCCTCATTCAGTCCTACAATTTATTCTTTATGTCAATATGTTTTAAACTAGAACATTATATGAGATATTTTTTTAATAGATGGACTGTCATATTGAAAATGGAAGTATTTTCTATGGAATTCCAATTGCATGCATCATATTTAGACAGTTCTATCCTATAAAATTTTATTGTGAGAGAGGAGTTGGCTTTATCAAGTTATATTTGCTATTTCAATTTCAAGAATTTACCTATCCACTTGACGATTATGTTTTTTCAACTTTTCACCATGATGTTGCCTACATATTTTTGTAGTTTTTTTCCCGCTTCATAATTTTAATGTTGATTTGATTTTGTTTATGGAAATGCTTAATGAGCTCTTTCTCCCTCTCTTCCATATTCATGTTTATTTTGTGTGGTCCCAAGCAAGTTAATGTGTATATGAACTAAGTATATTTGTTGTAAAATTTGGAAGTTATTTGAACCTTAGTTTTATTGATGATTGTGTTTAAAAAATCATGTTTAAAAAAGCACATTGAGGGAGCAACCTAATCCATATTTTGCAACTTTTATCACACACATTCATAAATGGATTCTTTATTTTCTGGATTTTTTCCCTAAATCTTATTTGTTAATATCATTTGTTTTTAGTGCTTCATAAAATCATTGCACATTTGTAATCTACTTTAGTAGTCCTCATCATGATCATGGTAAATTATTTTTTGCATACTATGAAGATTATTCTACTAAGAAATTTCTTCTATGATCAAGCCGATTTTGTAAGCCCCATCGACCCATTTGAAAAGTTGGAAGGTGTTAATAAGCACGAAAGAGAAGTTTAGGAAAGTTAGGTGAAATATATGTCACATGTAGATAGTCGTTATATTTGACTTTCTTCACTTTCTTTCCTAGTTTGAATGGATCATCACTTCTACAACAAACATTAGGCTTTTGAGGGTGGAAATGGAACTATATGGGGTAACTATAACACATGGGGTTTTTCTCATCGAAGTTTTACTCTGATTTGTTAATACACTTTTATTATGGACTAAATGCTAATTGCTCAGCATTGATATATTCATGTACAGTACAATCTATTGATATGGATGCTTCCAAGGTGAAAAAAGTGTGTACAATAGACACTTTAAAGACAAAAATGGAAACTTGAAGTCCATTAAAATTATTGAAACAAGACCATATGATTTTGAAAATTCTTGTTGCAAACCAACAGATTAATGTATATTGTTGACCATATTTGCTGTTCTTACTTTGCAATTATAATATTATGGTGGTATTAGTCGTCTTTTTACCACATTTTGATTTTTGACAAGAATGATAGTAACAAAACAGTACTCGTGTACAAGGAAGGAGGACAATCACATCAAATCAGTTTACAAGAGAAATCATCTTCATGTTCTTTTATTTATTTTTATTTAGCATGAAATATGAAAAGTCAAATCTATTTCTCTATATATATATAATTTTGTTAGACCTGTGCATAGCACGGGCTACACACTAGTAAAAATACAATCCATGTGAAAATTTAAATATAATAGGGACCACACATGAAACAATTGAGATAACTCTCTCCTCCTAAGGATAGTCTCTCATTTGGGGCAGCTCCATCTAACAAATAATACTATCCTCTTTAAAATCATGGCAATGCCTCAATATCATATCACTGGGGGCGGCTTCATCTTATTGATAACCCTCTCCTCCAAAGGGTGATCTCTGTCTTGGGGTGGCTCCATCTAACGGATAGTCATGTCATATTTCAATATATTGTCATCGGGGCGACTCTATCTCGTTGAAAGTCATCTCTATACATTGGTGGCTTCATCTAACAGATGGTTATATCCTCCGAAAATCATACAACTATGCGCACTTGACATGGATCATAATAATATAAATATCAAATTAATTATATTTTTTATCAAAGTCCATTTCAAAAGAAAAATCTACAATCTATTAAGCATAATCAATTTAAATTTATAAAATTCTCAACTTTTAAAATAATTTCAAGAGGATGAAAAATAATAAGAACGTGTTTCTCCAAATTTGATTAAATAAACAACATTTAAATATAGCAATATAAATTAAAATAGTACTTGTAAAAATATTTAAAAGCATGCTACCATAACCGTTAAATCACTCGCTATTTTGAAGAGTTTAGGGTTTAGCCCTAAACCCTAAATTGCTTCCCAATAACTCTAAGAGAATTGTGTGAGGTAGTAGCCAATAAATCTGAGCACCAATAAATATTTACAAGGTTTCGAAATTTATTTGAAGATTTACTCATTAAGGGTAACAACAAAATCCCTGAAACTTGTGCTTGAAGCTCCAAAAATAATTGTACCCAAAGTTAATACATGCCACCAACGTATACTTTAAATCCTTGTTTGGGGTGGTTATCAGTTTTTCAATTCTTGGTTTCCAAACTCAATTTTTAAAACATAACTTGTTTGGATTGAATGAGGTTGAAATGGTTTTTAAACTAATTTCAAAACCATTTTAACTTTTTTTAAAAACAAAAAAGAGATATATTGCTTTTAGTTTTTATATTGCTCCTAATCTCTTTCAACCCACCGCCTGTCATTTTTCATCCCTTTGACACTCATCCATTAGTTGGAACTTGCAGTTGATATAAGTTCGAAAGGACAACAAGGTGTGGTGAAGGAAACCTATAAGGGCTGTGAAGGAAAAATGGTGCACGTGTATCGTCGCAAGTGAGTCATCCACATCAAGCGTATCACCCGTGAGAAGGTGAGTGGTTCAATCGTCAACATTGACATTCATCCTTATAAATCCGTTATCACAACGCTCTGTTTGGATAAAGATTGCAAGCCCTTGCTCGATCGCATGGCCAAAGGTCATGTCGTTGCTGACAAGGAAAAGGGCACCAAGTTCGCTCCCTATAGTCTTTTTTTTTTTGTTTTTTTATTACTACAAGAACTTGGATTCTAGTTTTTAGTTGTTTGTTGATGCTTTGGTAATCTCATGGCTTGGATCTGAACAATTCTAGTATTTTGAAGCCTATATGTTTTGTTTAGTTTTAATTCCTTTATCATAATTGCTCATGATTTTTTTTTTAATATGGGATAGAAAAGACACATGATTTATGGAACAATTGTTCTTATAAGATTGAAAATAACTTAATTGAAAACTAAAAATAGGTTTTGGCTTTTTAAAAATTCAAAACTAACAACCGAAAACCACCCCAAATGGGGCCTAAGTTTCTTAGTTATGGTTATACCTCCAAGAGCGTAGATGGGCCACTTTTATAATGTGGGTACTCTCCTCATTAAATGAGGAGATAGAAAAATGATCGATTATAGTTATACTCACCTCCTTCCTTAAAGCTATACCTCTGACCTAAAAAATGATCATAACTTAGTCTCAAAGAGAAAAAAAGGATGTGTAGAAAATTTTTTGGGTTTCACCAAATCTCACAGGGTTCAAGGGATTTGAGAGGAAATGAAAACACAAAATGAAGGGTGCGAATGAGAAGAAAAAGAAAACGAAGAATATGGGAGAGAAATGAGAGTCACGAATACAGGGGAAGAAATCAAGAAGCTTCTCATGGAAAAAGCATTAACACAACAACATTTCATTTCCTTTTTTTAAACATTAATGTTACGATGCATTTCAATAAAGTCATTTACAAACTAACGATTCTAGGATTCATATCTATGACATCACAGGTAAAACCCACTATAGGTCGTAGTTGATTTTTCTTTATAATCGACCACTTTCGAGTTATTATTGAATCCTTGAAAACAATATCATATTCGCTTAAAAACCTATACTTGGATTTTTCCTATAATTACTAATGAATTAATTATTAGTTTTTAACATTTATCTTGTAGTTAGCATTTATAGTTTATTGCTAAAGATATTAAATTGTTGATTAGTTAACCCTATAATAAAATATGATAATATTGTTTCAAACCCAACAAAAACCAAGCTTGACCAAGTTAGGATACCGCCCATAACTATACCAAGATGCCACAAATCAAGACTAGGAAATCGCCCCAAGTCGATCCTAACTACCTTGGCCATGAATAGGAGACCTACCACAATGTGTTCCATCCCTAATGACCCTGACCTAGGGCCTAACCTCATCATCTACCAAGCTTAAGGGGGATCCTTAACATTAAATAGAACTTTCATCAACTTGGATAGGCGACTTGGACACTAACACAAGTAATTAATTAGATTAGATGTGAATTTAGGATTGGCTACCACATAGTAAGGCTTGATGTGACATGTCATAGTGCAAATTGATAGAACTAACGTGATAAGATCCCCACAACCCTCCGCCATAGCAACTTGACTAACTATAAATATCCCACCCACAAATGGCCAGATACACTTTTTTATCACCGCACACACTTTGTTTAAATCAATGTTATAAAACTCGGACCGGTGAACGACTCGGTCAAGGTACGGAGTTAACGGGTCAGTGGTTCAGCCATTGAGTCACTGGTTGAACCAGTTAAACCAGTTATAATTAAACATTATATAAAAAATATATAATACTTTAATATATATATAAATTAAAATAATAATATTCTGGTGGTACTTATAAAAAAGATAGCAGTGTTATTAATTATTATGACAATGTGCATGGCTGTTAACATGGAATGCTGATATGTTATATATATATATATATATTAAAACTTGCACATCTATATCATTGGAGCAAGGTTGGCAAAGTGGTAATCGCCCTCTCAGCTAGCAAAAGTCCTGCACGCGTGTTCGACTCTCCGTCAGAACATTTTTGAGAATTGTAGTGCAATGCTCCGTCTCCCATCAATTCGCTCGCGCAATGATCCAGTACCGGGTTGACCGGTTCAATGGTGCAGAATCCGGTTTCAATACAGAACCGATCCAAATCTTTGACTGGACCGGCCACTGGTCCGGTTTCCGGTCCAACCAGTTGAATCCGCCGGGTCGGGCCGAGTCTTATATCACTGGTTTAAATCTCTATTGACTTAAGGGTGAGTTTGTTTGAAGTCATAAAATCATATTCCCGGGAATGATACTCCAATGAGTGAGTCATGGCTAAAATATATTTCCGGGAAAGTTTTTCTACTAAAACTTGAATCAAACGTGGGAATATCATTTTCCCAACCTCACTTTCCCGGGAATCTTTTTACATACCATGAAACAAACTCACCCTAAGATTTTGGAGTGTTTCTTTATATACTTCCCCATCTCCACCACCAAAAACTTAATTGTTCAAATCACCACAAAACTATTCAGAGAACACGCCAATCCCGGATCTCTCATCCCAAACAATAATCATTAATTAACTCATAGATGTTAATAAGGTGTAATTTTTTTTTTTTGGTGAACAGATAATAAGGTGTAACTTGATCGGGTATAGAATTTTGGGTGTAGATATAAATAATTGTGTTTGAAACTACTGGAAAAACTCAAGCATATAAATGGTACTGAAAAAGTTAAACAACCCACATAAAAAGAAAGTTAAACAAAAAATCTATCATCTTCTATATTTTATCCACATTTCAAATGTTACCACCTTTCTGCGTAAAATTTTGATTAGTGGATACCAGAGGTGTCATCATAAAACTTTATTTTATTTATCTCTGACATGAGAATTGTACTTTAAAGTTCTTATTAAATACAAATTTTTTAATCATTAATATATCTTTAATTTCAATTATTTTTTTATTGGACAAAAAAGAATCTTAATTTGAAAAACCATTACGGTTGTTAAATCATGCCTTCTGATTGATATCATTCGGTTAATTAGTGCTATATATGGTGCTTGGATTTTACTATTACTAAATAAGTTTTTCTAAAATGTGCAACTCTTACACATGATAATAAATCAAAAGAGAAAATATTTTATTGGAAATTATAACTATCACAATATTCAATGTATTGGTAATATTAAAAGTTGTAATTTCTAATAAAATATTTTCACTTTAAATTTATTATCTTGTGTAAGGTTGCATATGTTAGAAAAACCGTTACTAGTAAAAATTTTTATGAGTTGTCATACATTCCGTCATTAATTAGTATAGAACCTAAAATCATTGACTACCCTGAGGCCTTAACTGTTAGTGTTAACTCCTCTTAGGAATAAAAACAGCATTTTACTGTTCTCGACAGTAAATTAATGAACTTTATTATGTTAGTTGAAATAAATGAGTTTGATTTGAAGTAAAACCAAGTAGGAAGTCAACGAATAAAGTAAAGGGGGAAATATTTTATTAAAAATTACTATAACCATTCACATTAATAATGTATTGAGTATTGTAATAATTATAATTCTCAATAAAATATTTTTATTATTATTTTATTATCTTGTGCAATATTGCACGGGTTAAAAAAACCAATATTATTATTATTATGACTTTTTTAACATGAGTAACATTGAACAAGATAATTAATCAAAAGTGAAAACTTTTTATTAAAAATTACAACTATCACAATATTTAGGTGCTGTTTGAAAGGACTTATTTGAGTTTATCTTATAACATAAACACTTATGTAAATGTTTGAATAAACTTATGAAAAGAGCTTATGACATGCTCATAAGCGGTTTTCAGCTTATTTCAATAAGCTCCTCAGAATAGCTTATAGAATATATAGCTTATGAAGAATTTAAATACACTACACCCTCTTCAATTTTCAGCTATTTTTTTAAGAGCGTATTCATTAAGTGCTTATTAAATAAGAGCTTATGTTATAAACACTTAAATAAATTGTATTTCCAAACGAGACCTTAATGTATTGGTAATATTAAATGTTACATTAAAAAAAAACTTTTCACTTTCGATTTATTATCCTATGTTAAACAAATTATTATTATTATTATTATTATTATTATTATTATTATTATTATATAATAACTTAAAATCTAAGTTTTTTTTTGTGCAAAACTACATATATCCTCCACGGGAAATAATTTTGTTAGAGTCGAGTAAGACCTTTATTGAGCGGTAAAGCTGATCCCCTCGAGTATTTAACACATATATCTGCATGTATACACAAGACTCGAACTCTAGACCACTGATTAAGCTCGAACAACCCTCACCATACATCCACAATGATGCTTAAAATCCAAGTAAATGCACCTGAAATGTTATAATTATATAATATGTAAGTTACAGTTTAATTGTTATCTATACCCCTAGTCATTTTAACTTTAATACAAAATATGTATATTTGCATTTGCATTAATTCATGGAAGAAACGTTAGAAATGGAAAACGGAAATATGAAGCCATAGATTCGTGAATCTTCTTAATGTTCCATGCAAACTATGTGCATTGAACAGCCATATCAAATGATTAAGGCTTCACCAAACAGCTAAACGAGGATGACATGAATTGGTGTACTAACCATCACACGAACAAAACTGCAGAGAAAAATTAAGAAAGAGAAAAGTAAATTCCATAAGATTTTGTACCAAAGGCATGCCATTAAATTTCGAATAAATATCTTTGCTCTGCCTTAACCTACCTTGCGTGACTTGTGAATAAGTAGGATAAATAAAGTCTTAAATAATTTTGGTACAGGATCACTTCTCACACTTAACACAATAATGCTGTAATAAATATGGCTCCATCTAAATTGAAGTGACGATTTTTTCAATCAAACAAAAACTTCTCATGTGTACTGTGTGTAACTGTAATAATACAAGCATAATGTAGTACTAGATAAAAAATGACATTTACACTTAATGATGAAGGGTCGTTTAATTTACAGTTAGCCAGAATTAATTTCGATAGATTTATAGAATTAATAACAAGAAATGAATGATGTAATTTACAAAACACGTTGGATGGTAGTGATTTAAAATCAATTCCATGTTCTACTATTCCCAACTGAAAACAAAACATACACTATATTTAATTTGACGTTGCAACAATGTCAAATTAAATATATACTGTGTGTTTGGTAAAACTAGCTAAAAACTGGAGAACTAGCTGATTTGATCGAATGTGTTTGCTAAAACTAGCTGAAAATGGTAAAATGAGTATAAGGACATCATTAATTATTAAATAATGACAAATGAGAGTGATTGAGGGATAAACTTGTAATTGCTGAAAATTGGAGTTTTTTTAAAAAAACTACCTCAAGTACATTTTCAAGAAAAACTAATAGCTACCAAAGAAGCTATCTTATCAAACACTGCTGAAATAATTTCACCTACTAATCTCAGTTTTCAGCTAGCTGAAATGGTTTACCAAAAAAACTTTGTTTGTGATTGTGCCAAAGTGCCTAATTATCTCCATTTAATTTGTAACTAATCAGCATGAAAAAGCAATTAAAATCAAACCCACTTCAAGTAATAATAATAGCCTTGGGAACGAATAGACAATTATAACAAGGCAAAGTCAAATTGTTGCAGTCTAGAACAAAAGTCAACGACAAAGGTTGATATTGGGAGAAGCAATTTGAAAAGTCAATTGAGAGCATATGATGTGGGTGATCTAACTTTGTCATTGGCCTAATTGGACAGAAAAAAATGGCAATGGAAGCATAGCAGAAGAAGGAAAGGATTGGGATGGAAATTGGTTTTGATGATGAAATGCTTTCAAAAGAGAGAGACACATATTCCAATGTCATTTAAAATTGGTAGTGCAGTGTTTATTTGGGCCAAGTTTTCAAAAAAAAACATGGATATACTATAAGGCGGTCACCAACATTTTAACCTACCTACTGTATTTATGTCAGTATCCAATCAAAGATTATCGGGCAACATGAAGAGAGCACCTGCATGAAATGGAAGAAAATACTACTAGTATTGCAAAATTGCAAATTCCAAAATGGGAAGGAAAAAAAAATTAGAAAAGGTGAAGTTAATGCCAGCAGTGTGGTTAACCAAATGCTACAATCACCCTTTAATGACTCTATAAATATTCTCTCCACACTTTCTCTTCTCTACACATAAACATAGCTTCTTCCATTTACTGCTTTGAGTTTGACTCTCATTCTCAATTCTCAATTAACCTTTGTCTTTGTTGTTCTGAAAGAGTTAGCATGATGTTCCCAATGGTGCTTCTCAGGCTTGCAGACTGGATTTTGTACCAGCTGTTAGCTAACTCATGTTATAGAGCAGCAAGGAAAATGCAAAGTTATTGGTTCCATTTGGGGTATTTGTCATCTAAACCACCACCTCAACCTTCCTCTTTCCTAGTATTACCAAATGTGATTTGGAGTTTAGAGGGTCACAGACACTTGCTTGTGACATTCATAGAGTCCTTTTAAGGTCCCACTCTTTCTTTCCTTATTTCATGCTTGTTGCCTTTGAAGGTGGCAGCATCTTCAGGGCAATCCTCTTGCTTTTGTCATGTCCTGTGTTATGGATTTTAGACTATGAGCTAGAGCTCAAAGTCATGACTTTCATCACCTTTTGTGGGTTAAAAATAAAGGACATGGAAAGTGTTTCAAGGGCTGTTTTACCAAAGTTTTATTTGGAGAATCTTAATCTCCAGGCTTATGAGGCTCTGGCTTCAGCAGGGTCTAAAGTTGTTTTCACAAATGTGCCTAGAGTGATGGTAGAAGGTTTTCTCAAGGAGTATTTGAGTGTCGGTGATGTTATAGGTACAGAGTTACACACTGTTGGATGCTACTTCAGTGGCTTGTTCTCTGCCTCTGGCTTACTTATGAAGCATAGAGCTCTTAAGGATTATTTTGGAGATAAAAAGCCTGATATTGGAATTGGAAGTTCAAGTGTCAATGATCACCTTTTCCTTTCCCTTTGCAAGGTAAGTCTAAAGTTAATTAGCTCCACTGCTTCATTGGCTATATATATTTAACTACTTTGTCTTAAGCACCCTCATGTTCTGTTGTTAGCTCTTGTGTTAGTGCTCTTGATTTAAGTAACCTTTCACTCACATTAGTCAATTGGTCATGATTCATGAACAAACAAATAAACAAAAAAAAGGCTTAGCAAAATTGACCATAAAAGATAAAACTATACTTATTTTTCTGGTGTATTGTGTTATTTCCTGTTTTGGCATAATAATTTTTTAGTATAATGGCATGTTATAAATCTAATACTATCATTCAGATCAGAATTTACTAGACATGTTTTAATTTTGTTGATGTATTAATGTTATGACTAATTCCAGCTACATGAAAATGACAGGAAGCTTATGTGGTGAACAATGAAGACGGCAAGAATAGTCCAAATTCAGTGATGACAAGGGACAAATATCCAAAGCCCCTAATATTTCATGATGGAAGACTAGCATTCTTGCCTACTCCCTCAGCAACTCTCTTTATGTTCATGTGGCTTCCAATTGGAATTCTTTTGGGTATTTATAGAATCCTTGTGGGTATTTTCCTTCCTTATGAATGGGCACTGATATTAGGAATTTGGAGTGGTATAGATCTACATGTCAAAGGCTGTATCCCTGAAAGATCAGAACCTAAGAAAGGGGTTCTCTATGTTTGCACACATAGGACACTTTTGGATCCAGTTTTCCTAAGCACATGTTTAGCAAAGCCTTTGACTGCAGTCACATATAGCTTAAGCAAGGTGTCTGAGTTCATAGCCCCTATTAGGACAGTTAGACTAACAAGGGACAGAAAAAAAGATGGTGACACCATGCAGAGGCTTCTAAGAGAAGGGGATTTGGTGGTGTGTCCTGAAGGAACAACTTGTAGGGAGCCATATCTATTAAGATTCAGCTCATTGTTTGCAGAATTGGCTGATGAGATAGTGCCTGTAGCTATGAATACACATGTGACCATGTTCTATGGGACCACAGCAAGCGGATTGAAATGTTTGGATCCAATTTTCTTTTTCATGAATCCAAGGCCTAGTTATTACATTCAAATTCTTGAAAAGGTGCCAAAAGAACTCACATGTGCTGGAGGAAAGTCAAGCTGTGAAGTGGCTAACTATATACAGAAACAATTGGGTGATGCTTTGGGATTTGAGTGCACCACTCTTACAAGGAGGGATAAGTACATGATGCTAGCAGGGAATGAAGGGATTGTTCAACAAGACAAGTGGAAAAATTGCTCTTGATGTTTATGCAAATTCACCACTTAATTACCACTAATCTTTCCAAATTCCATCTTGTTTTGTACACTTTTTTTTTTGGTTTCCCATTTGTGGTTTTGTTGGATGATATTGTGATTGTCATATTAAGGGAATGATAGTTTCAAGCATATTTACATGCACTGAAAAGTATGAGACTTTTTCATTTCATCTAATTTAAATTTTGTTGAATTATGTCAAAATTATAGTTATTTTTTTCTTGCTCCTCTTCTTATCTAGTGCTAGGATCTCTCACACTCTTCCTTTCCTTTCCTTTTCTCATGTGTGTGGTCGACTATCATGGACCAAGCTCCCTCTCTCTACATCATATAGCATTATTCTAAAATTTAAATATTAGGAAAAATTTATTTGAAACTACACCTTTCAAATCTAGAAAAGTCTCAAGGCACATGGATAAATTTGCCCCATCAAGCTATCAATGCGTTAAACAACCATATAAAGATCTTATGAGTAAAACCAAATTAAAGGGGAAAACTAAAAAAAAAAAAAACAGAGCAAATCACTAATTTCGTTCTCAATGTATCAAGTTTAAATTTGTTCCTAACATTACAGTAATTCGTTAAATAGTCCTTAAACTATGTAAAAAATAATCATCAATTTAGTTCTTGTACTTGGATTATATTATTTGATTAATGTAAAGTATAGGGATTAAATTGATGATTTTTTACATAGTTTAAAAATTATTAATGAATTATTGTACTAATTTAAAGTTGACAAAATATGTTGGGTACCAAATTGATAGTTTAGTCTAAAAAAACAAATGTGCAAATGCAAGGAAAAAGTATAAGAGGAACACTCATGCCTGTGTATGCAATTATGTATGACTACTGTATGGGTAAGTTAAATAAATACTTTCAACATGAGTATATCATTAAATTATTAGATTATTTTTATAATGTTTATATATATGATCAAAATCCGTATTAATTTATCGTCTGTTATATGAGTGTGTGTGACTTTGGGGGGGGGGGGATTCAGATATTTTGAAGGTGTCAAGTATATATTCTTAATTTCTTAGGTCCTTTTTAATATATTAGATGTTGATAGGTAGGTAGATATATTAATTTTGTTCATTCAAGGAATTAATGAGTATACGGGCAGGATTTATGTAAATAACCTTGACAGCTGCAAATTTTTTATTGATGCATTCTCAGTGTATAATTTATTATTATTTTGTTAAATTTTATATGACGCTTGTTTTAAATAATTTGACTATGTTTAAAATTATACAATGTAAATTTATTGTACGATGGTGTAATTTTTTTATATTAAGAAATAATTAATATTAAATTATTTATTAACATCTTGTATAAAGAAATTGATTAATTTAAGTCATAAATCAAAAGTTCTCCTGAAATGAAATTTAAAGAAAAATAGAAAAAGGGGATTTTCACACGGTTTCACCCTACCAACTATATACACCAACAAAACCACACCAACCTTTGTTTGTTAAAGACAACGTTATTCCCATTGGTAAACTGATCAATCAATAGATTCAATAGTCATCGTCAAGCCTGTACTTTGGACTAAAAAATCTAAGAAACTTTTGAATTTTCTTTGTATGTACAGCGTTAATTATAAATTTTAATGAGGTACTTTTACAATAAATATGTATTATTTGAGAGATAAATTTTTGTCACTGTTTTATACTTACACCAATTCTCTCAGGGGTAACTTAAATTATTTGGTAAAATAAATAAATGATTTTATAATTTTGTGTCCTTTATTTTATGTAATAATCTTTTAATTAAACTTGACAGAAACTTATCCCATGGAACAAATATCATGGAGTAAACTAGCACATCGGTCCCTGACCCTTGGGGAACCATGCAGTTTCGTCCTTAACTTTTTCAAAATAGCACTTTAGTTCTTGATTTTATTAAAACATGCATTTTAGTCTCTAAAATGCATGCATGTTTTTTAATAAAATGAAGGACTATATAAAGTTCATGTTTTTCAATAAAATAAGGACTAAAGTGCATGTTTTTAATAAAGTATGGACTAAAATGTTATTTTAGAAAAGTTAGGGACGGAACTGCATGGTCCTCCAAGAGTCACGGACCAATGTGCTAGTTTACTCAAATATCATGAGAAATAAATTATTGTCATTGTTTAGTATCTCAACCCAATTCTCTGATTGAGTAACTTAGTAAAACTTACATTGTTAGGTAAAAAAATAAAGGTAAAATTTAAGTACATGTATTTTTACTCAATTTTTATTTCCGTTCCCTAATTTTTTAAACTTTTATTTTATATTCATATAATTTTAAAGCATCTTAATCACAATCTCTTACAATTATTAGTCATGGGAAGTTACTATTTAATTTAATTGTTAAATAAATTAACTCAATATTCATACGGATTAAGTAAAATCCAACACTAAAAGGTAATCTGAAAGTCTATTAAATAGGCCAACAACTTAATATAACTAGTTAACGTGAAGGACCACCGTAGACACAGTTGAGCACAACCGCTAGTATAAATAGAGATTAATAACATAATTATCATAACTTTTACAATTCATTTCACTATCTCTGTGACTTTTCTCTCTTAATTGAGGCTTTTGTGGAAGCAAGTTTTAGAGCACCGGTTCTTCACCATGAATCCTATCTTTGTGACATTTTCTTCTTGTTCTCTTATTGTGTATAACTAAATTCTTGTAGTTAGGAGATGAGGAATCCCAATCAACACTTGTATATAATTCATACTTACAATTTAATTCAAGTTTAGCTATTTTCTTAATTTGATTGTTTGACTTTATTCTTAATGCTTCTATGAACTGGCCACTTATAGTTGTTAGATTCTTATTGAAAATTGAAAGATTGAAATATAAATTGGAAATGGTTAAAAGCAAGAGATAATTCTTTCTCTTACCAATTCTCTTCTTGGTCTGAGTCACCTTCTGTATGCCTTAATTTATCTTAAGTTGTTTGGCCTATATTGAGGTAGCTTTAGGTGGCTGTTTTTATTATGTTCTTTTTTCCTCAGGCGTTTTTTTGTTGTAAGGAGGTCCTTACATGATGTTAGTTGTGTAAATGGGTTGGAGTACCCCTTGTACTCCCTTTTAATTAATTCAATTTTGCTTAGCAAAAAAAAAGAAAGATTGAAATATAAATTGGATTTCAGATAAACATTATTGGGGATGCTCTAGGGTTAAAGATCAACAATTGTGAGATTATAAATACTCTTCAACTTAATGTTTGCCTTAGTTGAGGATTTATAAGGAACTAGGGTTATCAATTAGGGGAAAAGAGTGGTTTAAGAAATTACCTTTATCTACAACAGTGATTTGATCTTCAAATACACTTTTACAACTTGAATTAGTGTGAGAGTTTGGATTACACAGGTGGAGGTTGGATGAACTCTTGCCCTAGCACTTTTTATGAATTATTAACATGATAGAAGGGTGTTGACAAGCGCCCTCAAATGTCTTTTTTGGCATAGTGAGGTTCTTTTAACCATTTGAAGATTAAGGTAATCAAAAGTTTTTAGACTTAGCTCAAATGTCTTTTTGGCATAGTGAGGTTCTTTTAACCGTTTGAAGATTAAGGTAATCAAAAGTTTTTAGACTTAGCGGCAACGACGGTCCTTTAAACCGTTTGAAGGCGAAGACGGAGGAAGTGACAACAACCAAAATTCGTTTTCGCTTTCCTCCTATCCGTCGCTCTCCAACAACCATCTTTGGAAGAGCTTCCCTCCGATGAAAGTTTTTAGACCAACGCCACTACCAACATGGAAGGCCGCCGGTGAGATGATCAATCAGAGTGTCTTTCCAAGAAAGACACACCTAGACTAAAAGAATTGAACCTCCTACACTTTTTATCTTTTGTTAATTTTTTGTGCTATTTTTTCTTTTTTATCTATTAATTTGGAAAAACAATTGATAATTTTTTTTTATCTCTTTTGCGTTGATGCATAATTAACTTTCCAATTGCTTGACTACTCCACGTGAAATGTTTTGAAAAAAAAAACTTTGAGTTCCATAGTTTCGACTAAGTTTTCTAATTTCAAAATCATGAAGAAAATGTAAAATTAAAAACTTCTGGATTAAACTTAGTTAGATAAATTTCAAGGCGAAAATATAATATTATTATGAGATGCTTATTGTTTAAAAATTTAAACACATGTCTCAATAACTTATTAACATGTCATGACTAGATCGGTATCCATAATTTTTTAACAGGGCCGTAGAATCTACTTAATTACATTTTATAATATTCTTATTTATTTTGTAAATTCAAGAATGACCTCTATAATTTGCAGATTTAAATTTGTGTGGACAAAAGAAAATGACCACTCACAAAATAGTATGATTGCAAATGCAATTAACTGAAAGATGAGTATCGTACATGCATGATCCCATTTAATTATTTTAATAAACGCTCTATATTATATATATTTTTGAGACCTCATTTCTGGAGAGTGAGTGATTCACTCTCTATACTCTTTCTGTCATTAATCCACGTCATCATTGTTGCCTAAGATAGAGAATTTCACGGCATGTGTAATACACCTCCTTTACTGTGATTGTGAATATATTATCTTAGATAAGTGAGATACACAATTTTTTCTAAAAAATCTCCTACAATTTCTCATTCTCATAATTATTCTCCACCAATTTCTATTTCCCTTTATCAAATATAAGCTCTAATAAATTTATAATTTGTATCTCACAATCTCGGGGAAATTTTCTTTCTTTTTTTCTTTAAATTTCCCACTTCATATTCTAGACCGATTTGTACCCTAATGAATAAGATATAATCTGTAAAAATCAATAAAGATCTCATAATATAATCTCTATATAGACTCGTATTTTTTCTCATCAAAACTAATATTTAATTTGAGTCATCTTACCATCTCAAATTATGAAAAATCATTAATAGAAAAATAATATAAAAAGGAAATAATAAAAAGTTAGAACTTAATTTTGTTTGCAAGAATGTAAATATAAATTACCGGGAAAGAATTATAAAGAGGTAATAATACTACATAACATATAAAATATTCGAGGTGCCAAATTAATATTTAATAATAAAATATTTTATGTAGGACCTTTACAATTAATAAAAAAATTGATTTAATTTCCCACTTTCTCATAATCCCCAAATCACGTTGATTTGATTTCTCACTTCATATTATGACAATAATGTACATATATACCTAAATAAAAACCCCTCACATCCTGATTCTCTCTTAATGTTTATGGTTTTGATTTTTATGAGGGTGGGTCCGTTCTCTCTCTCTCTTTTTTATGTTTGATATTTATCAATCCTTCATTTTATGAGTTATGAGTTATTTTTTAATATTATATGTTATAATTTTTGTTCTTGATTTGAAACCTATATAGTTTTTAGAAAAGTGATGACAATCTTGTTATGACAATAGTGCGCATACACAAATAAAAATCCTCTCCTCTTCCTATCTGAAAGTGCTTCTTCTTTTGCAAATGCTTGGTTATGATCTTGTTAGAGGTTTTTTTTTGTTATGTTTGGTATTTATCTTTCTTTTTTTGAGTTACCTGAGTTTTTTTTTTTAAATTACATGTCATAATTGTTATTCTTGATTTGGAACATGTATATTTCATTTGAGCAGTGACAATCTTATATTTTTATAACTGTTTTCACAAATTTATCTAACATAGCTAATAAATAACAAATAAAAAATAATAAATGGGTGTAACTATTGCGAATTTATAAGTTAACATTTTCTACATAATTATATTATATTATTATAATAACAAATTTTAAATTAATGTTTTATAAGTTTTATTCATATTTGTTTCTAAAATTAACGATCACGTGCATTGTACGAGCTAACACACATGCTATTTGATCTTTGCGTTATTTAATTTTATGATTTAAAGAATTATCTATTTAATTATCTTACATTGTACTTTTTGGTTAGGTATAAATAACATCATTCTTCTGTTTAATTTATCAATTTATTTGCTTTACTATGGTTATGCTATAAACATTTATAAAGTCTTTAAACAAAGCGGGGTTTACAAATAGGACAACCTTATCTTTTCTAATTGTTTTATGAATTTATTTAACATAATTAAAAGTTAATAAATAAAAAATAATAATTGATATAATTACTATGAATTAAACTTTCTATCATAATTATTTTGATATAGTAAATATTCTTAAATATTAAAATTTATTTATATTAAATTCTATTCAAAATGAAAAATCGTGCATTACACGGGCTAACACACTAATTATATATAAACTATAAAATTGTATAAATTTTCATCATGCTGCATTAGATCTTAGTATTAAAAAGTAACTATATATGAGAATTGAAAAATAGGTATACTTCCTCTTTTTAGTACCCGAGATGATATATGTGTGTTCGTTAGTAGTTGCACATAATAAAAATGATATTTACTTATACTTGTAAAAATCAATGTCATCCTTTCATATTCTTTTCCGTTTTAATAAATTTGTGCACAAAATAATAAAAATAGTGAAAAAAGTAAAAAATAGGATTTTTTAAACTATAGCCCTTGGTTTTTTTTTTTACTCAAATTAAAAGCTTAGAAATGAATAAGGAATATATCCGTCGTTGTCTCATTATTTATAAGACAAGTTTTCTGTTAGTAGCTGGTTAGTGGAACAGATAACTGTCTGTTTAACTGTCGATCGATCGAGTATTCTGTTATTTATGCTACTCGTAGTTGAGAGTCGACGGATAGAATTCAATGTCTTTTTAAAAAAAAAAATACAATTTTTTAACACCCAATTTTTTTTGGATACGAGGGATAAAAAAGAGAGAACTAGAAAGAAAAAAAAAGGAATGATGATGAATGTGAGAAATTTGGTGTTGGTATGATGATGGTCGATGTTAATTTACAGTTATTTTCCTTTTTTCTTATGTCGTGTTTTTTTTAATATATATTATTTATCATATATGTGTAGGAATATTATTGAATATAGTCGTGCTACGAAATTGTGAGTGTTTCATCCACCAACCTTTCATGATATTTAGCATGCAGTGTGTTTAATGGTTTTTGTCCTCCATTATTTCGTTGCCACATGTTTCGTGAAAAATGTTCTTATGATACTAGAGTTGGTGAAATGCTAGGAACACACTCTTTTGAACACTCTCTCTAACACATTCCATGTGATTGGTTAAAATTCACATGGGTCCCACCACTTGGGAGTGGGACCCACGAATTTGGTGGGACCCATATGAATTTTAACCAATCACATGAAGTGTGTTTGAGAGAGTGTTCAAAAGAGTGTGTTGCTAGCACTCCTCAATGATATATATCTGCCAACTTTAGCTTTTTATAACTTTAAATAAATAAAGTATTATGCCAATTTCATTCAAGGTGAAGGGTTGACATTGCTTATGCTTATGCATTAATGCAAAAATGAATGGTTTAAAGAGCGTGAGAATGAAATTAATTATAACTAATCATCTCTATAGAGATTAGGAGAATTTGCACGAAACTCTCTCTACACCTTTTTTTATTTTAGTAATATATATAAATCATATATAAAATATATTTCAATTCCTAAACCCAATTAAAACAAGTTTTCTTGTTAAAATGAAATTGGGGTTAATGGGTTAGTATTCATGAATTTGAATTTGATTTCCATTCCTAATGATACTCTGTCTGCATTTGAACTATGTTTGATTTTAAGGGAAAAATGTTGAAGTGTGTGTTTGGATTACTAGTTTATAAATTTGAATTTAAATGAATTTAATTTTATAAAATTAATTTATTTAAAAATAAATTTATCATAAAGTTTAATATAATTTTTTAATTCAATGTAAAAGTTATAATATATCATAATTTTTAGTAGTCTTAAAATCAAGCATTACTAGCTACTTCCATTGTATAATAAAAAAAGTTGATGTTAGTACCCAAGAATCAATTTAAAAAAATGTCAAATAGATTTATATTTCAAAATATAAAATCATAATAAAAAAACTTTTTAACATGAGTTTGAGTTTCATCAAGGTGAAAGTAAACCAAACTAAAAACATTGAAATATATATGATGGATGAATTAATTTAAAAGAGAGAAATTTTATTATATGAATTAGATAAAACTTGAAAATCAATGAAGAATTAAGGAAGTTATTCTAGAGGTTAACTCAAAATTAGCTCGGTTGGCCTAGTGGTTTTATCCGTCTTACTTTTCGGTTGGTCTATCCGCCTCCATCTTGGATGGTTTACAAACTCTTTTACTCGACTAATCTTTCTTGGCTGGCCAGCCTTCTACCTAACTGGCGTAGCTACTTGCCTTCCTGATCGATCAGCCTACTTTGCCACCTGTCACAGTGCATTGTCAATTACTTTCACACATGTGTCACTTAAAGAAAAAGACACGAAATTTCATAAAATTATCTTCATTTCGAGGATGCCACATGCTCCACTAAATTATGTTAGACAACTATGGACCTCACCCACCAAATATATTGGGGCCATAGCCCACTCACATCCAACATGCCTATAAATTGAGACTTTGTACACATACACGTAACTTCTCTTGATCATGTCGAGACTTTACTAGATTACATGCTCGCTCCCTTTATTGAATGTCTTTACTTGTTGCGGAAAAGCACCACCACCAAAATATTGACCACTAGTTCTATTGAATATAGTTTTAAAACAATTTTAACCATAAAAAATATTTTTATTTTATTATAATTTTTTTTAAAAGTTAAAAAATAATAAATATATATCCTTATCCATAAACTGCAACTTCAACTCGTGCAGTTAAATTTTAGGTGCAGAATAAATGTGTTGTGTAGCCAGAAGTATAGTGGGTGATCATGAAATGGATATCATGTTAGTGTGCACGTGACAAGCTCTGATTGCTGAAGTTGCTAAGTTATTGTTGCTTACGTAACTCACCAACATAACCTCTCATGACCCATGAGTCTGCTTCTGACCTTGACCATGGCACACAGGTTTTTCCCCCTACTCTGTTGTGCATATTTTTTAAGTATTTTTAGGCAATGCATTGATTTCAATTGTCAATTTGACTTATGAAAACAATTATGTGAGCATTATTATATAAGGTTGAACTGTCATTTTATTTTTTTTGGTGTAACACGACATACTCGAGATCACTGATTAAGCTGGAACAGCCCCTTACCAGCTGATCCACGTGCTCGGTGGTAACTGTCATTTTATTTTTTTAAATGACATTAATTTTTTTTAAAAAAATCATATTAAATTATATTAATTTGATTATCTGAAGAAAATTAACATTGATATTATTTATGTCTTAAAGAGATTACAATTAAGTGTTTAATTATTCTCATTTTAAGAACTCCTTTTTTCAAATTTAACAATATTCTGTATACTTTTTTTTTTTTTGGTTTGGAGTCGAAAGAAGAATGTATATATTATTTTGTTTCTTATGTATTATCAGCAGCATATATATAGCAACAAGTGGCTAAGCCCAAACCAACAACGGCGCAAAACCACCAAACAAAAGAAAGAAAGAGAGTTACCTACTTACCTATAGGGGGCCCATTGATTTCTTTAATATTTTTTATTTTATAACAATACGAACTATAAGGCCATGGACCAAAAAAAAAAAAGAACCATAAAATAAAGGATTAAATTAAAAATATAGGGAAATCTGATTTTGATTTTGATTTATTTATTCTTTGATTTTAGTTATTTATTTTTTAAAATAAAATGTTTTTAATTCTATTTATTAACTATATATTGTTAATTACTTAAGTCACGCTGACAGTTCCATTATGATTTTTTCTGGATAAAAGTTCATAACAATTTTTTTGTGAATTTTTCTTTAAAATAATATATGTAGTAAATATTTAAAAATACACTAAATTTTTATGTAAAAATGTTATTGTAAAATATCTCTACTTTCTTGTATAAAAATTCATAGGAAAATTTTCACAAATTTTAGAATATGAATAAAATTTTCTATAAATTTTGAAATTCACAAATAAATTTAAAGGAAATTCAATTCCATAAAAAATCTACAAGAAACATTGCCGTGACATCATATTTAATTGAACATAACAACGATAGGGATTAAAATCATGTGATTTTAAAAAATAGATGATCAAAACCAAAAAAAAAAGAGAGACCAAAATCAAATCTCAATATATTTTCAGGATAAAAACATATTTAACGTCAAAATAAATCTTATAACGTAAAGGAAAGCAAGAAACTCTGAGTTGGATATAGTGTAATGGACAAAAATTTGCCAGCTACTTGAATGCAGAGAGAAAATAAGAGTAAAAAAATAAATGAATAAAGAAATAGATAAAAAGTGTTTAAAATTCTTATTGTATATTTTTAAGTATTTCGAAAGTTTTCTAAAATAAATGTCTCATTCACGTTGTTTAGAGTGGAGCAAATTTAAGGGCATATGCATTAGAGTTCGATTGGATTTTACAACAATTAGTGTAAGGCTTGAACTCATGTGTATGAAAACAAGCCTAAATTAGTGTGGCCACAGTTCTATCTACTTGCTAGGTTAGATAATGACATGGGCATGTGCAAGGAGTGAGATTAATTTAATCAAATCAACCTGGAGTAAAATCTTAGAGGTTCTTGAGAATTTAGCCTTTGAAGTTTTTTTTTCCTTTTTCCTTTTTCCCCTGTTTTCTTCTACTCTACCAAAAACAAACTCTTTCACTTTTAGAATTTTTCAATCTAAACCTAACCTTACACATAAATCTAGTTAATTTGCTCTTACTTGAATTAAATCAAACTGATTAACTAATTCAAATGACTTTTAGATTCGGTCGAGCCTCAGCCCAAAGTGAAGATGGCCCGTGTGCTTCTTGGAGGTACTTGTTAACTGTTAAGGTAAAGAATGTTGTTGCTTTGTGTAGTGGCTCAAAAAGGTAATGAGTGGTTGGAGGATGGATTGGGACACTGTGCTATGTTATCCTCTTCTCTTGTTGTACCAAATTTACCAAAGTGATCCACCAAATCAATTTCAATTACTATTATGGATACAATGTGTTAGGGACCCATGGGATATCATATATGTACATCATGGCATGTGAACAAATTCAAACGTGAATTCGAACAAATATTATACAAGGTGTGTCTAATTTATCCAAAAATCACGTTTAGAATGTGATTTTTGAATAAACCAGACACACTATGAGTATGTGTTTGTTTACTCTCACATGTAGGGAAAAAATTAAGTTAGACAAATTAAAGTTAAATCAATCTGTATAAACCATGCAATTTAATTTATATTACAAAATTTACATTAGTGTAATGAGATCCATTTGTTGAGATTAACACAATAAATTTGATCCTAATTTATACAATTAAAAAGATAAAGGCAACTTCAAAATATATATAATTTTTCTAGGTTCTAACCATACAAAGTAAAAAAAATGTGAACAACACAAAAAGGGACAAAAAAGAAATTATATACGTTATCTCTACAAATGTCCATCATCTTAGATTAGATTTTTTTTTTCTTCTTCCCTTTCTACAATTTCTACCATGTATGTCCTGTTGATGGTCTTGTTATGGCTATATGGTTTTCACAGTCTCGCGAAAAAAAGGGCAAAATTTTTTTGGTGAGAGGAGCAAGCAAGATGTCATGCAATTTAATTTATAGATAATTGATTTCGAAAATTGATATGAGCCATAGAAATAGAATGAGAGAAATAATATCTGGAAAGGTATTTAATGTGTCAGGTGCAGCAGCAGAGGGAGAAGGGCTCGTGGGATCTGGCACTGATCCAAAAACGTTAGCACCACTTGAGTTTGTCGTGTTCAGGATTGATGAACTTGTACTGCAAGCAATTTTTGACAATTAACAAATTAATATGAGACTTCTGCTCCAACCTCCAATTGTGTGGCAACAAGACAAAAGAAAGTAGATTAGATTCATATTGATATTGGGGTAAGAAAGATCACCTAATGGATGGATATTGACATGTTCCAGTGCCTGTATAACACATAAATATATTAATCAAAGGTTCTCAACGACCAAAAATAATATAGAGATGGCAAAAAAAATCATTTTTATATAGTAGCACTTAATACTTAACTACTTATAAGATAAGTAATTTTTAAAAAAAATAAAAAAATAAGAGATAATAGAGTATAGATATATACATACACATATGAGTGGGATATCAAGTTACTCGACGGGTAACTCTCGGTAAAGTTACTATGCTTAATAATTTGTTATGAATGTTTATTTTTATCAATCCAACCGTTAAATTGAAAATTTTTCATTAAGTAGATCAAGTCGGTAAAGTTTCATAAAATTTGAAAACCATTTGATACTTCATCAAATAACTTCAATTTAACGTATAATATACTTTTTAAAATATATGTAAGTGCAGACTGTAAAATTACATATCTATAAATGTCTAATTTATTTAAAATTTGACACGCATGATCCTCGTGTTAATATCACATTATTCAACGATTAGATTTATGAAATTCTTATTCTATAAAAAGTTATTAAGCGGAGTAACTCAATCATTACACACACATTGAACCTAGACTAAACCACCTAAATCTCACACCACCAGTGTCCGTCCATAATCTAGAGTTAGGTGTTTAGATAATTTAGCATTAGGCGGGTTTAAACCCCATTTTCTTTTCTATACACAAAAAAAATATTTAAGTGTTAACTAATTAAAGATACTAAGGAAAATAAAAGTTTTTAATTATATAACTAATTAAAAAATGAAATTTGATTTAATATGAAAAATGAAAAGACATGTATCACAAATCACAAAATAAAAAAGACGCATCCTTACATATGAGGGGGAGATTACATAGTATCTCACTTCCAAGAGGACTAAGTTTATTATATAATTAACAAGTATTTTGTGTAGTGTAAGAACAATTTTATGAAATACATAAAAAAATTAAAATATAAATTTAATTAAAAAACTTTTAAAATTTAATTTAGTTGGTATAATATTAATTTAATTATATTCATAAAAATATTTTTTGTTAATATTGATTGGTTAAAGAAATTTAAATATTGATTAAATAAATTAATAATATCTTTTGATTGAATAATTATTGAAAAAATAATGACCATTGATTTAATTTTGATTTAATATTGAATCTCACAATACGTGTCATAATATGATGAAAATCCAAGACTTTTTAAAATATAAAATATGATACACTTTCATAAGATTTAAGAATGAGGATTCATAAAAAGGTGGGTATATAAAAAATGGAAAAAAAACTATTTAATAAATAATAGTAATTAGTATATTTGAATTAGTTAATTTTTTTAGAGAACATTTAAATAATATATATTTTTTTGTAACTAACCTCCACGAAACGATATGTTGCTACATTTTGAATCCAAGTGACCTTATTCAAATAATTTCCTATCTCTCATTCATATTAGTTATTCATGCACAATTTATGGAAAAAGTGTGGTGAACAGCAATACTTCCAGACATATGTGACAACAAGCTTTTGATATGCGGCTTCCAACAAAGTAGAAAAAGAAAAACAAAACAAAAGTTTGACTTTTTCATCACTCAGGTATCACTTTTGTAGCCTCCTATAACCCCAAAGTCTATTCAAAGATGCAAATTATGCAAGTTTCTTTTATTTTTCAAAATGGAATCATAAGAATCCTACATAGTGATATATGTCTGGTTACCAACCAAAGAGGCTCTATGCAATACAAGTTTTTCTTTTTTCTTTTTATTAGTAATATAGATTAAAATCATCAACTGAACTTCAACTTATAATTAATTTCTATAATTATTCTCAATCTACCCAATAACATGACCATACTTTTGTATTTGTTTTAAAAAATGCATGTAACACATTACTTAAAAATGTTGCAATTGAGAATTATAATAGCAAAATCCTTACTTGGGTTAGTGCTAGTAATGACAGCAGTTCCACCAAAATTACAGCTATTTGGAATTGGGTTCTTTTGATAATACTTATTGAAGGCATAAGAAGCATGGTCACGGATAGAATTTGGGTTGTAACAGCTTCCACCAGGTTGAATTGCTGAACAATCAGAACCACCATAGCCACAAGCATAATCCAATGCAACTTGTAAAGCAGTTTGTGATGCAGTTGGGCTTGCAATACACCAGCTTGCACCTGAAGACATTGGGGAATTCACTGTGGTTGGTGTAGTAATTGGGAGTGTGGAGGCTGGAGAAACTGTGTCAGGGTTGGAATTAGGATTCAGAAATGGAGGTGTTGAAATTGTGGGAATAGTGGGAACTAAGTTGGGAATAGTAGTGATGGGAGTGGTAATATCCCTTTGGACTGTAGAAAATGAAATTGGGTCAGTGAATTTTTGTTTCCCTTCATGTCTTAGTACATTAACATGTCCAGGTGATTCCTTTTCTGTCCTAATTGAACCTGTATTTGAAATGACAATTGAATTAGTGCCTATTTATTTAGTGTTGTCACAGTCTAAAACCATGGTTTTACATAATTGAATTTAAAACGCTTCTGTACAATATGTTTTGTAAAATGTGCATCATTAATCTCAACTATTGATTTATACTCAACTGTAAACGAAACAATCAGTTACTTTGTTATGTACTATGCTTAAAGCATGTGAAGAGAGAGAGATATCAAATGTGAATGTGAAATCAAATTCAAGCCTTTTCTTTTTAAGTGGCAAGAGAATGGATAGCTGGATTCAAATTGTGCCTATAACATTCACTCAAAACTGTTTTTGCTATTTATTAGAAAACTAATTATAATATTAGGCTCTTGAAAACCTCTCCATTGTTAACAGCTTGCCATAGGTATCTAGATGGGAAACTACAGACAAGTAGGGTATCCTATGTACTGAGACCCCAAATATGAGTCAAAGTAGTTGGGCCCTTGTATGTTTTCAAGAAACGGTGGAACTGGGGAATAGTTGGATGCAACTGCTCTATGTGAAACCCCAGAAAGATGAGTAAGAAAAGGACTTGTTCAAATTTCTATATGGTGTGGCTCTATAATTGCTTGAAGAAACTGGTGAAATAGTCAAGATGGGCAAGTAAAATATACAACCAAACAATAGAAGAGACAACATTTTAAGCAAGGAGAATCATTTTTCATAAAAGGAAAAAAAAATAAGGACAGAAAAGGTGCTCAATTAGTAAACAATGTTCCAACAGAATATGACATAACAAATTGAAAAAAAAAATTGAATTGCACACAATTAATCCAACATGTATATCCATACTAATTGAACTAAAAATCTAAAAGAGAATAAAGCAATTGAAATGCCAAACTTCTGAGAAGGAAAAGTGTTTTGTGGTTTCAGAATTCAAAACATTCAAGGGGTTCAAAACCAAAAGAATATTAGTTAAAGAGAAAAAGGAAAGATGTATGCAAAAGATAAAGAATACAAAGAGAAAGCAATTGAAAACAGAAGAAAATATGAGACATAAAGATAGTGAGAATTAAGAAACAATATCTTAAACCAGAAGCAACTGAGCTATGCTATCCATATCAGAACATAATTGAAGGACCTAGACCAAAAAAAAAAAAAGAAAGAGATAAGATAGAAGGAGAACCATAGAATAAACTGAAGAAAGAAAATTACCTGAACAGAGGATTTGACACAGAAGGAGAAATATTACATAGTAATTTACACTTCTTTCCATCTTTAATCTTATTGTTCTACTTCTTCTTTGGAACTTCATCTTCTTCCTCTATTACTTTTTGGTCAATGTGGTTCCCCAGTTATAGTAGTAGTTCTTCCTTTGAATCAATAAAAGAGAAAGGAAGATATGATAAACTTGGAGATAGTGGATGATCTAGAGAAGAAAAGGGAAGGTGTTTTGTGGGCTAATCATTCAACTAAAAGTATATATATATATATAGTGGTAGTGGTAGACATAGGACATGATTTGAGAAAGCATAGATAGATAGGGTGTGGAAGAGAGTTTGGAGGGTGCAAGCAAGCAAGGAAGAGAAGAGAAGGAGCAAAAAGGAGGGAAGAAGGTTGAAAACAAAGTAAAGGAAGAATTTTTTTGGAATATAAGTTCGGTGTGTGGGCTTGTAAGTGATGATTGTAATGATGGTGCTGATGTATACACTTCCCCTTTCTCTTTTCTATTCTTCTTTTTTCACTGTTGTATAGGACTTCTTCTTCTATTCTTTTTCTTTTCATTTCTTTATCTCCTTTATTCTTAGCAGCATGTAAATCTCTAAATATAAAATGTTCTACTATCTGTTTCTTACTCAGTAGCCAACAATATTATCTGACAAAGTACACTTCATATATATTTTTTATGAATGTTTTAACTTATGTAAAATTTAAATTACAAGTGGCTTATATATATTTGCAAATGGGAGAAAAAAGAGACATCATCACATCAAAATGTATATACATTTACATATCAATTTTCTCCATATTAAACATTTTAAAGGAAGGATCAGGAGTTTTAACTGTGACGAAGTACTAAACCGTACTACTTTAAGTTGTATGATGATATTTGTGGTTAGCACAAAAATAAACAAATCAATCTTCTCCCCCTAATGGATCTTTTTATATAAAATTGTTTGTCTTCTGTTTTGAGTCTTGTGGCCTTAGGTTATGTTCATACATCAGGGGAAAAGAAAAAATCTTCTTTGTAGTTGAGATATTTCTGGTTATTAATCAAGTTGTGATATGTTTGGTTGTTATAGATTTGACTGTGACTTCTATGTGCAGGAGCAAAAGGGTCATTACATAGTGCTGCTATTTGATTGTACTATCATCTTTTTTAAAAAAATTCACTTTAACTGATTCAATGTTTGTTATAAAGAACGGTGATCATGATATTGCAGCACAACTCATGTGTTATGTCACTGTTTGTTAAGTCAAACTTTCTTGAACTGAAACTAAATGTGGTAAGGTCATTGAATTCCCACTACAACTTACTTGGATCATGTCAATGAAGAAGAACTTGCCATGATTATTTATAATTCCATACTTAGTGAACCTTCACTCAATGATTATCTTTTATTTGTCATTCTAATTTGGAGAAATTATAGCCCTTCATGTGGGTGGACCATGTGTTCATCAGGTTCTACAAACCAAATTGATTTGACATTGTGAAAATTCAGATGGATGGCTTAAAAGTAACCTTTGAAAGCTCTATGCTGCCATACTAATATACACTTTACACAAAAACTGAATCATCTCTTATTTTTTCATTTACTGGTCATAGTCACCATAAAATTCCAAATTTTAAATTTAGATCCTAAAACATACTAGTTCCTTCAATTAGCCCTTTCATATGATTTTAGTATGCACAAAACACTAATATATTAAAGCTTCTGAATTCGATCCCCATAAAACACTCGAATAGAAAACACTAATATATTAAGTCTCGAACAAGATTACCATTTGCAATAAGAGATATATGTGGTTAACATGAAAAAAACACTAATCTACTATTCTTTTTATTTTCTACTTTAAAACAAAGCACTTTTCTAATTATTTTTTCAAATTGAATCATACTTACGTAATTGTGAAAATAAATAAACAAAAAAATAAACATATAACTCATTGCCTAGAGAAATGAGTTGTTATTGTTACAGATATAATTGTTTTTTCATTAATATATTTTCAGATTTTTTATTTTTAATATTATTGAATGGGTTAATAAAGTTGAAAACAAAAAATTATCAGCTAGTATAGTTATTAAATTACATTAAAAAAATAAATAACATACTGTAATTATTTCCAGTTGAAATAAGTAAAAAAGTAGGCGGTTAAAATTCTCTTAAAAAAAACACTTTCTGGGACGGTTTTATACTTTATTTAGAACCGATCAAATTGTCTATTCTTTATAGTATATAGTTCATCATGACATGGATGATGGATATTCACCCCAAAACAAAATTCTATCACAAAAAATATATACCTGGTTTATTTATAGTATATTTATTTTATTATAAAATAACGTTTCACATGTAAATTTAAATTAATATTATTAAGCACATTATAAATATGAAATCAGATTAACATTATCATTTAAAATCACATTTCGAAGGAAATCAAATTATATTTATATAATAAAAGATAAAAAAAAACTGTAGCCGAGGGTAATTCACGTGACAATATTAATATGGGTCACAGTGATAATTCTAACGCCGATAATGATAATCTGAATGGAGCCCTCACGGACATGTCTCATGCTCTTCTGACGGAAGTCATATCATATTACATTATTCATAATATTAGTTTATTAGAGTACGTTTATTTTATTTTATTTTACTTTTAGTTATTATATTTCATAGATAACTATAAAAAATGTTAATTTTTATCTTACTTTATATTTTAAAATTTACAAAGAAAATAGTAAAAATATTTTTTATTTTAATATTTTATAAATTTTTAAAATAAGAATTGAATTAAAAATAATATATTTTTCTAATTATAGGTAAAATTATATGAAATGAAAATAAAAATAAAAAACAAACAAAGCACATTTCAATTTTTTATTTATAGTTACAAAAATATCATTATATTTTTACATTATTATCTTCTGCTTTATTTTATTTTTGACGTACGTAATTATCTTCTATTTTTACATTATTATCTTCTATTTTAAAGATGCTGTAAAAAATATATGTATGGCATTATCTTTTTGCACAATATATATGACATTATTTTCATGTCTTAATGAGGTACAATGGATAATGTAATATTTTAAAAGTCAGACCGTAATTGAACCGATGAACGGTTTAATATGATTGAATCATGGTTGGACCGATATTAATAAATATATATTGTAATAAATTAAGATATATTAAGTTGTAAATTCATTTAAATAACCTTATTATAAGGTTTATAATACAAAAAATAAAAATAATTATTAAAATAATAAAAATATATGTATATTTTTCAAACATATGTCTTATTTATAATAAAATTATTTTAAATTAAATAAAAAAATATTTTTTTTTTAAAACTGCTTTCACCGAGATGATTCAAAGAATTAGCTGTTAGGATTTAAAATGGTAGTATAATACAAAAATTTCTATTTCATTGATTAATTTTTCAAAAAATTTCGTGTAGAAGAAAAGCCACAATTTCTACCACAGTAATTATATTTGGTTTGAAAATACACATGTGAATCTTATGCAAATACACTTGGAAATCGTTGATTTAATATCTATAGATGAGATGTGCATAGAATTTCAACGTACATGTAATTCAATGTTAAAAGGTTTTTAACCAAATAGAAGCACGAAAAATCATTGATGCTTGCGATTGCATTTTTTTATTAATAGAAGCATTAATGAACTTGAAGCATAGTAAAAACAGGGTAGAAATCAATTGGGTAGGTGTCAATTATTATGTATCGTATTAGTGATCATAACTCATTAATTTTTAATCCTAAAAAGGAGACTAAAACATTAAATTAGTCTCTGAAAGATAGAGCAACTTCAAGTTAGTCCTCTAAAAAAGAAAATGTCAAATGTAGTCCCTAAAAGCGTGTTTCATCTTTTAAGTTAGTCCTCTTATTAGTTGTCATGACTTAACCATAATAGATATACTTAGTTGGCATGCTAATTACAACATAACATGTTGATGTGGAAGTCTACATGGCATGGGATAATTTTTTTAGTAACAAATGTTGAGAAAACATTTCATTTTTGTCCCTCATGTGAAATAACGTGTGCAAGTCTTCACATGGAGGACTAAATTGAGTATGAAGTAATTAACCCAACCTCACATTTAAATATTGATAAAGAAGCTTTTACAATTGGAAGGAGAATTTTTTGTTCCAGCTTAGGGTTATGGACATATTAACAGAGGGAGATGATGGACGGTGGAGGTCAGAATACTCATCAAAGAGGACACCATAAACCATCGAGTTGAAGTAGTCAGTGTACTTCTACGGCTTCAATTGTAAAAGGACATCAACATGAGAGGGAATGATATACACTTATGCTATCGTGGAGAGAAAACTATATTGTGAATTGTGAGGTACCCCTTCCATTACTTTATGAAGTTTCTCTACACAATATATGTGAGGTGCCTTTAGCATCACCTCATGTGAAAGTGGGAATAAGACCCTGCAAAATGGATATAAAGTATGACATAACTATTCAAATTAGTCCTTGAAGAATTTCATTAATGTTCAAATTAGTCCCTAAAAGTTATAACCAAAATTCAAATTAATTCCTTAATGAATATCAATCCTCCTATATACAAACCTCACCACCAATATAGTCTAGAACACAATCCCCATTTCTCTCAAAACCCTATATGGTGAAAATACAGTACCACATGGAACACAATGATGAAAAATATTAAAAAAAATGGACCACAGAAAAAAATTTCTCCAAGCAAGGGATGTTAGCAGGCTAATGGCACACTTCGTTTGCAGTTGCTACCTTTCTTCATTTCACTTCAATAGATTTTCCACCAATTGATCAATTAAATCAGTGAGGTCAAACCAAGTGTAATAATTATGAATTTAGGGTGATTCGAGGTCATTATGAATTTTCATTTTTAATTTTTAAAAATTTTAAATTAAGTTATTGTAATTTAAAATCAACAATTAAAATCTTATTTTTACAATTTTTAAAACAAATATTTTAAATATCATAAAAACTGATTTTTAATTTTTAATTATAAAAATTAAAAATTAAAAGCTTACAACTATTCCGAACGCCCCCTTAAAAATTAAAAGCTAAAATTGAAATCTTACTAATTGTACAATTATGCTAAATCTGATTACTTTTTGTATGAAATAGCAACTCTGTATACATAATTATTAGGAAAAAATATGTTTTTCGTTTCTGTAGTTTCGGTCAACTTGGATTTTTGTCCTTATACTTTAAATCCTTGATTTTTTGTCCATGTACTTTCTAAACCCCTAAACATTAGTCAATGTCATTACTTTGGTCCATTAAACCTGTGACATGTCAATTACCTAGCATGTCACATCACATGTTTAACGGTCCAAACTAACAGACTAATGTTTAGGGGTTTAGAAAGTACAAGGACAAAAAATCAAGGATTTAAAATATAGGGACAAAAACTCAAGTTGACCGAAACTACGAGGACGAAAAACATATTTTTCTCTAATTATTATATTATTTGTTCATTTTATTTTTAACAATTCCCCCTCCAAGGAAAAAGAAAAGAAAAGAAAAGAAACAAAGGATCCCTAATCCCTATGAATGATTGATGAGTAGGACAATTTCCAATTGCCAGCACAAAAGGGAAGGGAGTGTTGAGTAGTTTAGTCCGTGACTCTTGTAGATTCCTTCCTTATCTGCTTCACTGCTTTCTTTCCATATCCAAAACAATGTCAACTCTTTGTTCTGCACATTCTCCATCATTACCACCTTCCATATCCAAGTTCATCTCTGACCAACCATGCCTCACTATGCTCCAAAATCACTGCTCCACCATGAAAGACCTCAAAAAGATCCATGCCCACATCATCAAAACTGGCCTTTCTCTTGACCCCATTGCTGCTAGCCGTGTCCTCACCTTCTGTGCCTCTTCATCTGGTGACATTAACTATGCTTACTTGGTCTTCACCCACATGCCAAAACCAAACCTTTATTCTTGGAACACCATTATCAGAGCCTTCTCTCGGAGCTCAACCCCACAATTTGCTATATCACTTTTTGTTGATATGTTGTATTCTGAAGTTCAACCCCAAAGGTTGACTTACCCTTCTGTTTTCAAAGCTTATGCTCAATTAGGTGCTGGCCATGGTGGTGCTCAGCTTCATGGCAGGGTTGTAAAACAGGGTCTTCAAAAGGACCAGTTTATTAGTAATACTATCATATACATGTATTCTGATAGTGGGCTATTGAGTGAAGCTAGGAGAGTGTTTGATGAACACATGGAACCTGATGTGGTAGCTTGGAATTCAATGATTATGGGTCTTGCTAAGTGTGGGGAAATTGATGAATCTAGGAGGTTGTTTAATAACATGCCTACAAGAACTGCAGTTACTTGGAATTCTATGATTAGTGGATATGTTAGGAATGGGAAGCTAATGGAGGCATTAGAGCTTTTCCACAATATGCAAGAAGAAAGGGTTGGGCCAAGTGAATTTACAATGGTGAGCTTGTTAAATGCTTGTGCTCACTTAGGAGCACTTCAACATGGGGAATGGATTCATGATTATATAAAAAGGAATAATTTTGAGTTGAATTTCATTGTTCTAACAGCAATAATTGATATGTACTGCAAGTGTGGATCTATTGATAATGCCATTAAAGTGTTTGAGACATACCCCAGAAGAGGATTGTCATGTTGGAACTCCATTATAATAGGGCTAGCCATGAATGGTCGTGAAAGAGAAGCATTTGAGTTATTCTCTAAGCTTGAATCTTCAAATTTAAAGCCAGACTGTGTAAGTTTCATTGGTGTTTTAACTGCTTGTAAACATTTGGGAGCAGTAGATAAAGCAAGGGACTATTTTGCACTGATGGTGAATAAGTATAAGATTGAACCATCAATAAAACACTACACTTGCATGGTTGAGGTGCTAGGTCAAGCTGAACTCCTAGAAGAAGCGGAAGAACTGATAATGGGTATGCCTATAAAGCCAGATGCTATTATATGGGGATCTTTGCTCTCATCTTGTAGGAAGCATGGGAATGTACAGATTGCAAAAAGGGCTGCACAAAGAGTCTTTGAGTTAAATCCAAGTGATGCCGGTAGTTATGTACTTATGTCCAATGTTCAGGCTGCATCAAACCAATTTGAAGAGGCAATGGAGCACAGGCTTTTGATGAAGGAAAGCTTGACAGAGAAAGAACCAGGATGCAGTTCAATTGAATTATATGGAGAGGTTCATGAGTTTCTAGCTGGGGGGAGGCTACATCCTCAAACTCAAGAGATTTACTCTTTATTAAATGAATCCAGTTTTTCACTTCAAGATTGATCATCTCTGAAATGATGAACTCATAAAATTTTACATCAATCTGTATATTGTAGTAGCTATAATGTAGAGAAGATTTACAATAGACGAGAAGCACACAATCCAACTGAATATCCAATTTGCTTGTTAATACAGTTAAATAGCAATAAGGCATCCAGTACAAATTATATATAGTAGATGCCATTCTCACTAATGATTGAGAAAAGGAATTTCATTTCTTTATCATCTTCTTATTGACTTATAGTATGTCTTCTGAAATATTCCAGTCATCTTGGTAATTTAATTAGAAAGAAAACATATTGTTTTCTTACAGAACTTGTATAAACTTGAATCTATGTCAGCCTTACATGTAATTGATGTTTTATATTTTACTCATTGCATGTGGATACTTGCCAATTAGGCCTAGTGAAGGAATCTCTTCTTCTGTACTGGCATGCATGTTTTGCTTTGACATTCTAACACCAAATGCTGCATATAGGAATATATGATATTGAACTGTGAAAAGTAGACTTTAATGTATTTAAAATCATAGCACTCATTAATTTGTTAAATCAATTGCTAATACAGCAGAATAAGCACATTGTCTTGTTTAGCAATGTCAACCTTCAAATACCCCTGCTTGTACAAGAACCTGGCGACATAATATAGCTACACTGTAGTGTATTGTGTGGATGTGAGACAACTACTAACAAATAGTATGCTAAGTTTCAGGTTTTTGACAAGTTCTTCCCTGGTGCCCAAGAGTATATCTCTGGGGGCATAGCACCATTCATGAGCAGATTTTGTGGCATTGCATATAAGTCTGAGATATCAAGATGATGGGTGCGTCCATTTTGGTAATGCTGATTCTGCATTGCAGCAGCAAGTTCATCATCTTCAAGTGGCAGACGATCATAAGTAGCATGCATGAATGATGCAGCCATGATTACAACTGGGCCTGAAGCAATCAAAGCACCAACTACAGCACCTCCCACAACTTGCCCTTGAGCACCTGCTAAGTATATTGTAAGCCCTGTGATTCCTGGTGGTGCTGGTGGGGGAAGGATTGACCCCAGCAATGAGAGAATCTCAAAACGACCATGAAGGGTCACAATGGCACCAGATGAAGCTGGCTGGCGCAGTGTTACATTTGTTACACAGCCAGTCCCATTAAGTATGCAAAGGCCACGTTGCTTTCTTCTTGCAAAGTTTAACAAACTTTCATTCACATCACAGCCAGAGCTCACTTCCATGGCATGAGCCTTGAGTGCATTAGCACTGTCTCTGGTGACAATTATTGGTGGCTTAGGTTTGTTTTTAGAGCCAGCCGGCCGGCCACGAGGTCGCCTCAAGGTTTCCCCCTCTGCTGCAGAAGAAACTGGTGAAACTGCTTTTGGAACTTTGGGAGATGTTAGAGTAACATCAATGCCAGACATATTCAGGTTCCCCTTGTCCTGTTCTTGCTTTCTATCCATTTCACTAAACACAAGACACTTTGGGATATTGCCTATGACAAACGTGCAGTAACAAATAGCAAATCACTCTCTCCTGCTACATTGAAGCTTAAGTAGTTGAATTATGGCAATAAATTTTATAGGACCCCAAAAGAATGATCTGCTTTTAGGATGGAGTTAAGTAATACCAACCCCACCACAAATTGTTGTTTTTATCATTACTCTGCCTAACTCCGACTAACTTTGCCTCATGTTAATTGCCTTCCCCAACACATATCTCATGGCATAAAATTATTACGCTTTATTTTCCAATCTTAGCCACCTACATCATCTTTCTCACATTTTAAAGATACTTGAGTTTTAGGGATCCCCCTCCAGTGAACTTAGTATACAATTGCATGCATGTTTGTAACATGAGAAGAATCCTGCTAGGGAGAAGAATTCAAGAATGGTATTACTCTCGTTCCAATGTGAACACAACAATAAAGTACCTACCCTTTAAAGGAAAAAAACCATGGCGCCTCGTGTCATACAGTATCATGCCAGAATCACAGAAGGCATGCTCAATTCTCTCTAATGTATGTACAATTGAATTAACGCCAAGCATCTAAATGATAATACACCCTACTTTTCACCTTTTAAACCCAGATACAATAGTCCCTCAAGAAAAGAGGGAAAAAATATGCAGAAAGTAGGCTGTCAGTGGTGTCTTCGCCAAAATTGATTATGTCCAGGACTTGGATTCCGTGGGGGGGCCTGAATTTGCTGTCCCCGTACCTGTAAACCATAATGTCTGGCCCCTTCTATAAGCAAAGAACTTGGGCCAGCCTCATAATCCCGTGGTGGAGAAAAGGGACCATAATATTCCGGTGGTGGAGAAAGGGCACCATGCTGGTCAGAAAAAATGACAATAAAATCAAGTAAGCAGAGTCATAAAACAATAACAACAAAGCTTAAAAGGGGTATAGCCTGTCAAAGTTAATGGCCAATAAGCCACCAGGGATGACCAAGCATTCCCTTTTCCATTTCCTCAAAAGGTGCACTACGGTCAAATTGCATTCAACCATTAAAATACACTATGATTACAACACAGTAACAACTCTCGTAAAGGTACTCATTCTTCCTCAGACAAATAGTAAAACTTACCCGTTGATTAGAGCTTCTAATGTTACGGGCACCATGATGCTGAGAAGGTAAAAACTGATTTAAGTTACTTGAAGGACCATAGAAGGGATATCGAAGACTTCGATAAGGAGGCAATCCGCTCACAGGGAATTCATTTCTATTTTGTGGAGGGTTGTAGTTGTAGTTCATGCTTGCTGAAGATTGGTCATATCCATATACATTACTACCTAGTAAAGCTTGCTCTGGAGCGTGTTCTATAGACGGATGCATGGTTGTTGTATATGGCTGGTTCTGGTGTAGAGGGTGATATGGTCTTGCATTGACAAATTGTTCCATGCGTGTTGAGGACTGAGCCATAAAATTTTGGGGGGGTGTCCTAACCTGCATGGTTCAACAGCTGTCAAGATAAATGGCAGCAATGCATTTTTGTTCAACCTAACTTTGAATTAATGTGGCACTGAAATTCATAGTTCCATTTCCACATTTTCAGGTAATGTGTACCACGGTTAAAATTGCATTCAACACAGTAACAACTTCATTAAAAAAATTATTCTTCCTTAGACAAATAGTAGAACTTACCCGTTGTATAGAGCCTCTGCCTCTTAAGTTACGTGCACCATCATTCTGATTGAAGTTAGGGGAACTAAAATGACGACGAGTTGGATTAGACTGAAAGCTTCCACGATCATCAGGGGGGCCGGGAAGAGATGAATGAGACTGGGACCTTCTAGGATTTTGCAATGGAGAGAAAAGACTTGTATCAACAGTTGCTTCTCTTGCAGGAGACAGGGAAGGAGATGACAAAGACTGGTGGCTTTCAGGAAAAATAGTTTTATATTCAAATAAAGCAAAATTGAAGAGTTGAGAGTCATCAGCGAAGTCTCGTATATGACTTGCATAACGCACTGAACTGTTATTCTCTGGTGATCGCACATCTACAAAGGCATCACTAGTCAATAATGGCCTGAATCGAATATTACCTGCACCAACTTCTATATTGCTCTCTACAGATTCTAATTCAAGAATATGGCAACTTTTCTATAAAACTTTATTCACAGAAGTTTAGGGTTATAAAATTTCAGATTCACCATCTAGTTTACAGTCAAAATCATTGCTTGAGACATAAGGAAAATACAGTAACAAGTAACAACATTCAAGCCTTATCTCAGGTAGGATTGGTTGTATACCAAAAACCAAAATTTCAATAAAACCTTTTAGAGTAAGGACTTTTTAATAATTTAACCTAAAATTTACTTCAACATTGCTTGAAAATTGGGATATCCATTTTTTTCCAAACCTGGATGACAAATAGATTTGACAAGGCTTTATCACATAATATATAATTTGTTCTAATTCAGATACACCTGTAAGACTACTCATACATTGCCCAGCAGCGAGCTACATCTGGAGCACTTCTTTGCTTAATTTGGTTGAATTCCTCAAAATTTGGAAAAATATGTTCAGAGGTTCTGCAGAGAGAAAGATTTTAGGGCACTTCACTATGTTCGCTGTTCTGTACTACCTTTCATTATGAACGAATTCGTGGAATTTAAGGAGCAACTCTATCCTTAGCTGGACAAGACTATTTTCTTGGATTCTTTCAGGGAGTCTCCTTGGTATTATTTGTGGGGAGGTTGGTGAATTATTTTGTATTTAATGGTTCTCTTTGGGTGTTCTTTCTGTTTGATGGCTAGCTTTTTTATTATCCTCCCTACTCGTGTAACCTTCCCTTCTTTTCTCCTTGTAAAAGTTCTGTTATCCAGAAACAAAAGAAAAATGGTTAAACTTACAGAAGATCTTAAAATCATGAAAGTAATTAACCAATGCTGAAATGCACTTTAGGTACAATTCTGACACAAATGCAGATTTCAAACAACAGCGTTTTATAGCACAATAGAGAAGTCATTCTAAATTTCAAACTACAGTTACAGTAGTTACCTCTGTGGTGCTCATCAGAACTCTGACAATCAATTCTGCTCATAATAGAATCAATTTCATCCAAAATACCACCAGCAAGATCCGCAGGTGGATCTTGGGCAGCATCTAATTCACTGTCCCCGCCCAAACTAACTGCAGCAGCAGTATCATTCAAACTTTGATGCTCAGATGGCTCATTAGCATTTGATGATGCAGTCATGTTTAATGTTTGTGAATTGTCAGTATTTGGCTGCTCAGAATGATTATGACATGGAGGATTTGAGCTTGACTCTAACGTTTCAGATGCAGAAGTTCCTGAGGCATTAGAAGGGTTATGAAGAACAGCACCTCGAGATGGCCCACCCTTTAACTTGTCTGCAAAAGATATCCGTCCTCTTGTCCCTCCTAGCCAAGATGTTTGAGATCCTGGAGGGACTTGGGCAGACACTGATGTGGAATCAGCTGTTCCTGATGACTGTCCCTCACTATAAAAAAATAAAAGAATCACTCAATCAAATTTTCAAAAATGACCGAAGGTGAATAATTAGCCATTTTGATTTTATTGACAAAATAACTCCAAATTGCAACATCAATATGTCAGTGATACCAGTGAGTTATGCATCCCATCAATATGTCAGGGTATGAAACATACATAGCAGTAGCAGCATTTGTGAGAAACCATACATAATCTTTAAGAATTTTCAAAATGCACATAATAGTAACAGGACAAGGCAGAGCAATAAGAAGGGTTTGTATTCTAAATTAGAAAACATGATAAATTTCTAAGCCATCAAATAAGGCTTAAATTCCAATCATCAACCATCAAGATTGCAAGAAAAACTCACACATTCTTACTGTTCCTTATAACAACATTTGCTGCGGATGATGGAAGTGGAGGAAAATCTGACCCTAGGTCTCCTTCCTCTGCTGTTTTACCCCGTTCTGCTACAGGTTAGAAATATTTGACAATGAAAGACAATACTAGTAATAAATGTAGCTGAATTAAGCAATAAAATAAGATACCATCATCAGTCCCGTGTGTTGATTCACTCTGTTCATTACCACCAGCTTTGTCTTCATCATTAGCCCCTGACGTTGATTCTAAAACCTTTATCAAAATTTAAAAGCATATAGATTAGATTATTTAATTATCACAGTGGTAAGAACTAAGAAAGAAACCACCAAAACTAAGACTACCAAAGAACTACGAGGAATACCTCTTTTCCTTTTCTACTTTGGCTGTTCGCTTGTTGACGCTCATCTACAATTAAAATATGACAAACTTAATCAGAAAAGAACAGGAAAAGATTAAAAAGAAAATGCAGAATGAATGATGATTGATTCCAAAAATAAGGATGAACTCAGAAAATGCACTGATTTCTTCATTCTTTGAAAAACAAGAAGAGAGTATCATACAAAGTCAAATTAATAACAACACACTGATAACCGTTTGTTTGTAATATTCTTCCGCTAAAGAACAAAGAGAAAAGAAAAGAAAAACGATGTCGTTGATCATGCTCATGCTTCAGTCCAACAAGAAATTATAGAGCAAGTTAAAGAAAAAAGAAAAACCACTGTTAAGGAACCAATCAGCAAGAAGCCTATCAGCGGTAACGTTTTCAGCCAAGATTTCTTCCTCTGAACGATTGGACACCTGCATCAGGGACCTCAAATCTTCGCTCTTCTTCTTCCCCCTCTGGTTTTTCCCCATTCTGAAAACAACGCTACCTACCTCGGTGTAATTTTCCGATCAACCAAACACAATCCTTTCTCTCTCTCTCTCTTTACTACAAAGTATGAATGAGATACACACTTCGCGCTTTACTTCTTTATACAGAGTACAGACTGCAACTTCAATTTCACCGGTCACAGTCTTGAGCGTTGAGAAAGTCTCCCTCCAAAATGGAATTCTGAAGGTTTCTCGTTATTATACAGTATAGTATAGTATTATATTAATATATAATAAATAATAATTCATTTTGACTTATTATTATCCTTTTTTGTATTTTTTTAAATTTATGGGAAAATGTTAATAATATATTATATATTATTTAACACATTCTTTCATTCATTAAAATGATATAGTAATACAATAAAAAATTATTTATTAAACTATTTATATAGTGATTATACTTAAAAATAAAAAATGTGTTAAAAAATATATTAAATAATATTTTCTTGAAATTCCTTTTTTTAATATTGAAGGAGTATGATTATGTGTTTTTTTAACAGTTTAAATAGCAGAACATACATGATACATTGGCCCCAAAAAATCTAAATAGTTTCTTTCTTTCACATGATTCAAGTACTTTTTTTTTCTTTTTTTTTTGGTTTAGGGTAATGTAAATTATATTGTTAATGCTTCCGCAAGCTCCATTTCAATTTTGGAAGGAAGGATGTGAGGAGATGCATCTAGCTAAAGTTAAGCTATCCAACTCATATGGCTATGTACCAAAGCATGATAAAAGACTAATAGCTAGGCATAACAACGGGAAAGATTATTAAATTATGAAACATAATCTCATTCCCTCGGTCCCCGTCAGTTAGGAGAAACCCACGAGGATCTCTCTTTCCTTATTTTTATTTTTTTAATAATTTTAATATATATTTTTAAATAAATCATATATAAGTTATTTTATTATTTAAATATTAGTATAATTAAAATTATTTAATTTTTATATCTGGCAGGCTGGGGCGAGGACGGGACAGGTTCGAGGTTGAGTTTTCCTTACATAACGAGTTTTTCTATAATTAAGGTGATAAATCGATACATAAATAAATGTCAATATGAATTATTATAACCTATTTTTGTTTTAATTTTTTATTGTTTTTTTAATTTTGATGTGAATATGTTTTAACAAAATAGTGTTGTGTTTAAGTGGCACATTGACATTAAACGAGCGTGACCACGTGCGCGCCACCGTAGTTCCGTTGCGGTTGTCCTTGTCTTCTTCTCTAATTACGTTCTGTTATTGCTCACCCAGACATAGGTCTTCTCTGCATTGCCTTCCTCTCCCCAATTCCATTCGGTTTTCCCTTTTCCATTGCTCAACTCATTTCCACAAACAATGTGTCGCTGAAAATTGAGTTTCGTGCTCCATCTTCTTCCTTCACGTTCCCATCTGCTTTGCATCTCCTTTGATCTCCGCATGACTCATCGAAATTGAAATTATTATAATAATTCTATTTGCAGATATTGTACTTGTGGAACAGATTCAGTTATGATAAGGTAACCACCTTCAACCTTGTGATTAACTGCTAGAATTGATGTGGATCCCACTGAATCAAGTGGGTCCCACTCCCTGTTAACGAAGAATGGTGTGTGTTGATACTTGGTAGCGTTTCTATTGATTCTCGCTAGGTTTTGTTTCGTGTTATGAATCACTCTTATGTATATGCTCAAATTATTTATACATTGTTTCTTTCTTGTGATGATGCAGTGAATTATGGCTTTTTAATTAGTCTTTGAAATTTCTATCAATGGTTGTTGAGGCTCTAGTTCCTCTACTTGAGTGCGATATGCAATCTGTGAATGAAGATTATTCAGCTTCGTTTGGTCACGAAATGAAGAAGCAGGGGAATCAGAAAATCCATTGTTCCAGAGATAATTTGCAAGCTGGGGAACTTTGGACTGATGGACTTATTTGTGCTTTTGAGTTCATTCGTGGTTCTAGGAAGATGCACTCAGCAGATGCAGTTAGAGAGGTGGCCAAGAAGAAGGGATTTCAAGGCAATCTAAGTAATAATTCTAATTCCTTTGAAAAAAGAGACCCTAGTGGAAATAGCTTTCATGAATCATCATTGCCAGCTGATCCTGGAGTTGGGGAACTTCATGATTTTGATGACCATCATCACTGTTGTGGCCAGGAGTACCAGTCATCAGAATTGTGTGGCAAAGAGGGTCTTCCAAGGAGTTATTGGAGACCAATTGGTTGGGCTAGAATTTCTGAACTTGTTCAGGCAGTGCATAGTGATGCTGGCTGGGACTCACAGCTCACAGATGATGAAAGTGATGTTCCTGTTGCAGATGTAGCCACTCCTTACTGGGAAAAGCCAGTGGGTCCAACTTGGTGGTTTCATTTGGATGCTGCTAATCCATTTATTACTACATGGCTTGGTAGTTCTCATTGGTTACATCCTGCTATAAGCATTGCTTTGCAAGATGAAAGCAGATTAATAAGTGATCGAATGAAACACCTTCTATATGAGGTGAGTAAACTAGTTATATATGAGAGTGAAATTTGCTATTCTGTTCTTCAAAATTTTCCAATTTGCTATTACCATTTTGCAAATAGGTGTCTTTGGAAACATCTTGTGGTTACCAATTTGCTAGTTATATAGGCATTCAACTTTGTTAAGTAAGCTTTTAATGTTTTATTTTGACAGGTTCCTGTTCGAGTTGCTGGTGGATTACTATTTGAACTTCTAGGGCAATCTGCTGCTGATCCATTTGCTGAGGAAGATGACATTCCCATTGTATTACGAGCATGGCAAGCACAAAACTTTTTGGTGACAGCTTTACATGTTAAGGGCTCTGGATCAAAAATCAATGTGCTGGGTATTTTAGAAGTTCAGGTTAGTTAGTCTTTTTTCCCCTCATTAACCAGACAGTTATTTTGCCAGAAGCTTAATTATGCTATTATCTTTATCCTTGGTTGTCTTCAAGACTTCAACTGTGTTTTACAGGAACTGCTGGCTGGTGGAGGCGCTAACATTCCACGCAGCATTCATGAGGTTGTAGCACACCTAGCTTGCCGTCTTGCACGATGGGATGATAGGTTAATATTATTTACATCTTGTCACTGACTTTGAAAATTTTTATTGTTTTTGTGATTTGTATGGCTATTCTTTGCTTTTTACTTAGTATTGTACTTTTGCTTTTTTCCACTGGTAGTTCTATATGTATGCCCTTCATATAAAAGATAAATATAGTCTTAATTGAATCTGTTGGAAATTGTATAATCAAATTTACACCTGAATATGAATAACTATTTCATATGTATTGTCATCATTATTATTTATTACTAATGCATATGATATCACAGGTTGTTTCGGAAATACGTCTTTGGCGCTGCAGATGAAGTTGAATTGATGTTTATGAACAGGTGATTGAATGTTATGTATAAGAACTTAAGTGTAACGTAGTTGGTCATTATTTTTTCTTTTTCGTTTATAACTATGATATTCATTTTTTTTTTCTTTTTTTGCTTCCTGATAGGAGGAACCATGAGGATTTGCATCTGTTCACTATAATATTGAACCAGGAAATTAGAAGATTATCAACCCAGGTAATTATGCAGATTACAGAATGACTCTGGTAGAGAATCTGCCATAAACTTAACATATAGTTTTATAAATTGTATTGTTGCTGATTATGCTGGAGAGTTAAACTTCACACATCACACAACTTCACTGATTGCACTGCTCTAACCATTTTAAATTGTCTATTGGTACTATAAAACTAAGGTATTATGTGAGTTTTTTATTTTTTTTTTCATTTTGGTAGATAACTAATGATGTAAATTGTGTACATTGGAATTTGTACATGTATCTTTATCTCTTGTATGACCTAGCAGGTTATAAGAGTGAAATGGTCTCTCCATGCACGAGAGGAAATTGTTTTTGAACTTCTTCAACAGTTGAGAGGAAATGTAACAAGAGCATTGCTGCAAGGCATATTGAAGAGTACAAGGCAAATGATAGAGGAGCAAGAAGCAGTTCGAGGTCGCTTGTTCACAATCCAAGATGTAATGCAAAGCGCAGTTCGTGCATGGTTGCAGGTTTTTGTAATCTTTACCAACTACTGAACTACAATCTGTATATCAGTGCGCATATCAGTGCGCTATAAATGTTTCATTGATTTCATTTTCATTTATGATATATACCATGTTTCATAAAGTTTCTGGTGCAAGTGTGCAAATGATTTATGTGGCATTCTCGCTGGTACCTGATTATTTTGATAATGCACTCAGATTGGTCTATGTATCTTTGGAGGACAAAATTAAGGATTTACACTATTATTTTCTGAATCAAGTTAAAAGTAGTACTTGAAACATTTCAAACTAAAACTTGGAGTAGTACACTATGCAATATTTGGATTTGTGATGTCAATTAATCACCTTCTAACCATAACTTATTATTTGTATGGGTAAGGATTAGATCTTTGAGGCACCGAGCCCAACCTTTGCAATCCAACAATTCAAATCCTTTTGTCCCTTCTTGCTCTCCCCTAACAAAATACTGCCAACTAAGATAGGGGGGCAGGGACAAGATCCAAAACTAGAAGTAATATTTTATTTAAATTGGCAGACAGGATTAAGGACTAGGCGAGTAGACAAAAGATTTGGGTCCAATTTTATCATAATATATTAATACAGGGATATATCATGCTTGCCAATCGTAATTGAACCATAGAAAATGATGTGTTGGACACTGGACATCACAGACAAGGGTATCCTGTTGTCCGGATGGTATATCATTCCTTCAACTTGCATAGAACCTTCCCTGGCGTCAGTTGGTGATGGATCTTTTTTTAGTCTCTAGAAACATAGCATAGTTGAAAAAAAAAATAGGAGCTCATAGGGGAGGGTGATGTAGAATTTGTGTAGAGGTCATAAGTTGAATTCCAGGAAGAAGAGAAGACAGATGGTGATGTTGGATATCAAAGGAGCTGAACAAAGAAGTTGAACTAAAATTTGACTGTTCTCTGTTTTTTCCTATTTAAACTTGACTGTTATCTAATGTTTGGTTTTTCTATAGTTGTACTGACTGAACTTCAGCATGTTGTATTATTCCATCTTTAGAGATGGACGTGTCTTTACTTGGCCTCACACTCTACCTACTTATTTTAGGACAGAAGCCTCACGGTTACACATAACTTAGGAGTGTTTGGGGGTTGTGGCCTTGTTCTTTCCATAATCACTGGACTATTTGGCATAAATGTGGATGGAATACCTGGATCTGAAGGAGCTCCTTATGCATTTGCTCTGTTCTCTGTGGTCCTCTGTGTGCTAGGAGCAGTGCTAATTGGAATTGGATTGCTTTATCTTGGGCTGAAAAAGCCCATCATTGAAGAAAATGTTGCAGAGAGAAAACTAGAGCTTCAAGAGCTGGTCAGGATGTTTCAACACGAAGCAGAAACTCATGCACAACTACGAAAAACGGTGCCTCACAAGGAAGTTCCTCAAACTGCAGCAGTTAGGCCACCAAATGGTGCAAATCGTCGTTTCATGATATCAAAATTGTTCAGTCTATAGATATCTGTACTGCTGTTGTATGGCTCAAGATGTTAAGACTTCTACTAATGAAATGGCATATCATGTTATATCTTTATTACTTATCATTTGCCTATTAGGTGTCGTCCATTAGTTACTTGTGTTAAGTGAATCACCATTTTAGTTTTAAAGATATAGGGTGGGTCACTTTAGAGCATGTTTGATTTAGCGTTGAAACGTGGTAAACTCACGTTTCCAACGCTAGAAATAATTGTGTTGGGGAATCCAAACTTAAGTTTGACCAGTTTTAATGCTAAATCAAGCACACGCTTAGACTCAAAATGGAAATTATTATTTTCATGGATGAAAATATTAGTTAATTTAGGTTCCCGTTCGGGGTGGTTGCGAGTTTCCAGCTTTTGGTTTCTTAAAATTTTGAATTAAGTTTTTATAACTCAAAACCAAAAATTGAAAATCACTTTTTGTGGTTTTTTGAAAACCACAACGACAAGTTTTCAATTTTTGGTAGAGTTGTAAAAACTTGATTGAAAGTTTTTAAAAAATAAAAAATTGAAAACTTGCAATCACCCCGAACGGACCCTTAGTTTTCATAGAGACTGAATTGATGTTAAAAAGGACTAAAATGGTAATTTCAATTTTATAGGGACTAAAATGATCAGTCTTATGTCTTTCAGAGATTAAAATGGTCTTTTAGTTATTGATTAATCTGAGATCAATTTGAAAAATGATTTATCTCTTTGAAATCTTGAAACATTTTTTTCCGTGGCTAGATGAAAATGATTATGAAATGAATCTATAGTGCCCATTTTTCTTTTCTAATATCAGCGTGTTTGAATGAAGAATTTTAAATTTTCTAAAGTTGTGATGGGAAATGTTGAGTGAATTGTAAGTATGAGATGAATTGTAAATAATAATTTAAAAAATTAAACATAACAAAAAAGTGTTTAAATTTTCTTTCAATATGTGTCATTTGAAATCCTTCTGACTTATCAATGAAATTTTTTCTTTTACTATTCTAACACATGAAACTAGTAATTACAAATTACTCAATCCAAACAAAATGTTAATGATTTTATCATTGAAGGAACTCATTTCGGCAACTTGAAATAATTAATAAATAAATGGCAACATTGTGTTTTACTATTTCAGGAGTAACTTTCCATTGCAGTACAATATTACTCCATCCGTCTCTTATTATAAGACTCTTTTAACTATTTCACATAGTTTAAGAAAAAATAGTTAATGCATTGGTATTTTAAAAAAAAAAAATAACATTCCTAATATACCCCTATTTAAAGTCACTATATTTTAGGAACATTAATTGTTACATGGTGGAAGTAATATCAAAACTTCCCAAATGTGGCTTATAAATAAAATGGAGAGAGTAATATATAAGATGAACTTAAATTTTTCACCGACAATTATTTTCTCCATATCAGAATAAAGTTTATGTTGGGAAAAGATATCAAACATTAAAATGAAATTTTGTTGATATATATATTAATATCAGTATATATTAAGAAATAAACCTATCATGAGCTAGCTCTCCTGTCCTGAGTTGAAAGAATAAGGTCTGTTGGCAGCAATTAGCAACGTTTATGTATAAAGTCTTTCTGACCCAAGTGACTCTTTACAACCATATGATTCTCAGCTGAAGACTTACACTCACTACAAATAGCTATCCCCCTTTCCTCTGGTTTGACTTGTAGTTGAATGAAGCTGTAATAATAATAGCTTACTACCATTATCTCCAACTGACTTCAGAATGCACCATGCAGGAGCCCCTTCTGAGCCTTTTCTCCAGGAAAGGAGAATCACATTCACTATCACCCAAGGAACAATCTGCCCATGATCTTGCTCTTGCCCCATCACTGCCTCAATCAAGTTCTCCTCATATCATCAATGAAGCCAAGACCAAGAGCCCTCCTTATATTAACCTCATAGCCAACTTGAGCTTCAGGAAAGGGAAGATTACTCATCGCTCCCGTTCTGCTCCATCCATATTATTCACTGACACAAGGGTAGATTTTCATGAGCCCTCTGAATCCAAACCTGCAAACAAGTCATCAACTTTAATAGTTAGGATATCTTTCATTGGTGTTTTCTTGTATGTGGCAACTGGGGTTGTAGTGTACTTGACAAGTGGGAGTTTCAAGGGCACTACCTCATTCAGGCCTGTAGATGCTGTTTACTTTACAGTGGTAACTCTCTGCACTATTGGATATGGTGATATTGTTCCTGACTCCATATTTACCAAGATGTTTACATGTGGTTTCATTTTGGTGGGTTTTGGATTTGTTGGTTTTCTGCTTAATGGGTTGGTTGCATACATTTGTGATACACATGAGGCATTCTTATTAAGCATGATGGATGAGAATCGATATAAGAAAATTCTCAGGACATATATGGTTGATGTTGAGAAAGGAAGAATGAGGATAAGAACTAAAGTTTGTCTATCTTTGGCTATTGTCATTGGCTGCATTGTTATAGGAACAGTTGCTGCACGCTTTCTAGAGGATCTAAATTGGGCTGACAGCTTTTATCTCTCCATTACTTCTGTTACAACAGTTGGTTATGGGGATTATGCTTTCAGAACTGTAACTGGAAGATGTTTTGCAAGTCTATGGCTTTTGGTAAGCACACTGGCAGTTGCCAGGGCCTTTCTCTACCTCACTGATTATAGCATTAACAAGAGAAGTCGTGAGATGGCAAAGTGGGTTCTTCAGAAGAAGATAACCTTATCAGATTTAGCAGCTGCAGACCTTGATAATGATGGATCAATCAGGTATGCCTGAATGTTGGTAATCTCATATAGTATCTTTCCTTGTCCTTTTTCACTTGTATATATAGATTAAGGAGAATCAATGCATTGGTTACAAGTTGAAGTAAGAGATATCATCATTAGAAGTCAAGGCCAGAGTAAATCTGGTTCCTTGAACATTTTCTAGCTGGTCTTACTTTACAAATCACAATCAAAAGCATGATGGGAACATAAATCAAAGGACAAAACACAGGACATGTGCACACCGTGTACCTCTTTTCTGAAAATTATATTGAATTGTATTCCTCATTCATATCTTAGCCTTAAGTAAACAATTGCATATATGATACAGTTTCTCTCCGGCACAAGAACATGGATCATGGTCACCTTTTAAGAAATTCATCAAGGGCATTACACCAATTTTTCCGAGAAAGAGAGAAAATACAGAATGCATAGTTGATATTTGTTCAGATTTTTCAAGTTTTATCACATGTCAGCTTCATTTTTTTAATAACTTTTTATTTTTTTGCAGTAAGTCTGAATTTGTGATATACAAGCTTAAGCAAATGGGGAAGATTACTGAGATAGACATTCTGCAAATAAGCAAACAATTTGATTCATTGGACCATGGCATGTATGGCAAGATTACTCTAGCTGATCTCATGGAAAAGGTCTAATTTAACCATCTCTTCCAAAAGGGTGGAGCAGTGCACGAGACTACCACTATTGTGGAGTTTGGGGAGTGCCCCTGTGTTTGCAGCCATACCCCATCAGTGGAGTGACTGTTGCTGCAACTAAAAGCTGAGACCATCATCAAGTCACAAAGACAACCTTACTGTTAGCTCATCCTATATTTATTTTGAGTCAGAGGGTAGTATCCCATGTGGAATCAAACTCATCCCATTTTTTTAAGAGGAAATGTAATGTAATATATCACTAAAGTCAGGCCTCCCAAGTTAATCCTTTATTCAATCAAAGGATGGTTATTTCCTTGATCTTATATTATATTGGCAACAACCTCTTGGACATTATTAGTGTATTATCCAGCAGTAAAAACCATTTACTGTCATTTGCCCATACACATGAAATATGGATATTCAGTGAATAGAAATGATAGGAACCTGGTATTTCATCAAGAAAGAAGGATGAACTCCCCCAATCACAGAGAAAAATACAACAGGACTCAATCTCTAGATACCTCCCTCTCTTCCCCCTCTTATCATTTTTATACACTGTCATCCCTCTCAAACTATCTCAAGCTAACTAATTTCAACATACTAACTAATTGGGCAGGGCTACCTAAGGAGAAACATTAGCCATTATTTGCACTAATGCTAGAAAACTGAGGCACCATGTCATGGCTGCCCATTATTATTCGTAGTGCTACTTCTATTGGTTTGCTGATGTGACACCTTACCTAAATGTGATAAGAATACACAAAATTTGATTCTTGTGGTATGCTTTGAACCAATTTTCTTGTCATAAAAGTATCTCAAAGAGTCAAAAAACAAGTGGAGAGGAGGAATCCTGTCCACCCAAATGGCTCCCCTTGTGATGGCTGCCATGTCAATGCCATATCTTGGATGTTGTGCATTGAATTTGTGAGTAACAGTACCTATAAACTTTAGGTTCCTACAAACGCTGCATCTAAAACACACACACAGAGACTCTTGATAATTGATGATTCATTATGTAACTTGCATCACACAAATACGTTTCAGAAAAACAAAATCTTATGCAAGGGACATCTCAGATACAAGCAAACTGTTGAAGGTGCTAGCAGAATCAGTACATTAGTTCCCAATATTGTTACAATTCATCTCAACATTCTGCGAAGCATGTGATAACAAGTCTAGGAACATTTAGTTTGAAGTGATTGTAGAGACAATTCCACCTTTTCATAACAATTAGTGTAAGCAAATTTAGGACTGTAGCATGCATCACCATAATGAAACAAACGGTTTAGTCAGTCAGTGATTAATAAATGAGTTAACTATAACCACTTACTATGGCTAGTACTACACAATTTAGAAGAGTCCCAAAAATGGAATTTGATCTGCAGTTACAGAAGCACGTGACAACATAAGATATCAAGAATGCCAAATCTTCATATAAAGTATACAATGGTTGTGTAAACTCAAACGCATGATTGGAATTTTGGTATTGCATGAAGCAAATGTATAAAATATGTGAATCTTGGAAGCCATATTTACAAACTCCAAAATAGCCACACCTTTTAGCCCGCCTGATACAAAGTATTTGTGGCAGATTTTTTTATGGCTTAAGTTAGTTCTGACCTGGCAGTAGAAGATGCGTTGAACAAAACAAAATTGATCAGATCCTCAGTTTTGCCTCCTTGGTACTTTTGATTCTGTGGGTGTGGAAATTTTGGATAAGCCTTACATTACCTTTTTTATATATATAAATATTCTTAACAATAATTTAAAATCACTAGAAAGCACCTACTAAAAACTGACAGTTATATCTAAATCTTCAAAGGAGACAATAAGAATTATACTTTGATAGATTGAAATATAGTACCTCTGTCTAATGCCATGGATGCTCTCAAGGAGTTCCATCGTTTCTTGCAACCTGGAATTCTTTGGTCTCTCTTCACTATCAAGTACCAAGGTTGAGACATTCAAAACAGTAACTAGTTCAGCTTCAATCTCACTGAGCTTTTGATCTATATGTTCCATGAATTCCTCATAAGAGGATATTTCTGACAAGCTGCTGGCTATCTTGTCTTCATTCCAACCGCCAGTGCTCGGGGATCCCTGAAGATTCTCAGTCTCCTTATCATCCAGAGGATTCCCTTGACTTTCCATAGAAAGTTGCACATCTTGAATATCGCTGGGATCTGAGTCATCCTTGGAAAAATCTTTTTGAACCTCCTCCCTTGGAGCAATTATTCGAACAGGACTTGAAGTATCTTCTGTTGTGTCTTCAATGTTCATAGTGACATTTCCAATTAGCTGACTTTCTTTCAAAGATATTGCCTGAAAACAAAAATAGGTACTTTTATGATATAGTAAAAATATTAATACTTTAATTAAAGCAAACAATAGAAAAAAAAAAACAAAGAAAGAGAGAATACAAATCACAGATAGATGCAAACCAAAAATAAATTAATTTTCAAAAATTATATATGAGATATTCAAGGCTAACAGTGACACCATTTGCTGCAGTGGACCATACCCAAATATAGATTTAAGATTGAAAAAAGTGACACCATCAATGCAGGTAATCAATTTTATTTTCTTTTAATTTCTATAGCATGAGAGGAATACAGTCCCTTTTGCAGGTGCTCATGTGTCTTTCCTCTACTAGTAAACAGGTCACAACTATTTCACAAGCATTGAAATAAATCTCTCCCTCAGACATATTGGCCATGCATTAGGTTAAGAATCTAATACTCAGATGAAATGGACAATTTGTAACTTAGCTAAAATAGCTTTCAACATACTGGTATTTATGATTACTACGACATCATTTTCATAATTACAATGAAAAACATAACTGTGAACATGATGCTCAGATAGTATTTATGAATTCACTTTACCTCACTTAGCTTTGTGGAAAGCTCATCAAGCAATTCAATGCGGCTTTTAGACTTCTCCAAAGCCTGCAACACCTTCTTCCTCTGAAAAAGCATTTCCCTTGCATCATTTTCCTCCCCCTTCTGCATGCATATAGCTGCTTGTTTTTTAAGCTTCTCTGCTGCCTCTGACAATCGCAGAAGCCTCAACCTAGCACTATTTGCTGCATCAATCACCACACAAAAGCTTTTATATCATTTCAATGACTTCATCTTGTCCTCATTTTGGATGCATTCTCACTCTAACAAAGGTCAACAACAACTAAAATAAAGCCTTTTCCTACTAGGTTCATAAAGCAAAAGAGTGAATAGTATCTTGGAATACATGTAACTAACATTCATCAGCCTGTTAAACAAGATTCAATGCACCAATCAAGAATTGCACAATTTGCAGTCAAACTTATACTATTCCTAACAAGTGAGTGAAGACTCTGAAAGAAAATTTGGAGGGGATAAGTGTTGTCATTTTAGTCTGCAGTTCAGGTTTTTCAATTTTTTTTTTTTTTTTGTGTGGGTAAGAATTGAAATGGAAAAATAAAAATAAAAATCAAACCTTTTTACAGAATTAATGGGGCTGACTGTAATGGGTGTTATCCAGGAAACATGGGTTGATTCAGACAGAGAAACAAATTAAGCATAAACAAGAAGTGATATGAAATATGAGGATAGAGCAATGGATATGTTGAGGAGAGAGAAAGTGGGTACCCTTGGCTCTGGTGGAGTCTGCCTCGGCATGAAGTTGATCAAGTTGAGAACGTAGGTGCTCTGTGTTGATGGTTGAAGAAGCGCAGCAGCACATAGACATAGGCCTCAAAGAAGGAACAGCCATGGCTGTGACTCTAACACAGTTCAGAATCATCCCTTCCCTTTCCACTCCACAACGTCACCCCAATTCACCAACCAGTAACCACAATTTCTCTCACCTACCACAGTAACTAATAAACCACATCCCTTCTGATTATTATTATTATGATTAGAGGTATAATTTTATTTTGGGCACTAAAATTATCAGCTCTCAACCAAATAGTTATGTGTGAGTTGGCAAAGAAGTGGGGAAATAAAAAATGGACAACTACCTCTTTTTTTATTTCAGTTGTTGATTGTGAATTATAAAAATTTGATTTAAAATTTTAAAAATAAAAAATTGAAAACTCACAATTATTCTAAACGGTCCTAAGATATCATAATTTATTTTTAATATAAAATTAAACATCCTTTAAAATCTTTATTTTTATCTTTATTATATATAAATATAAGATAGTAAAAGTAACCTTTTTACAACTATAATGAGAGTGTGAAAGTAAATTTATTTCAATTATAATTTATTTATCAATTTAATTTTACCTTTTAAATTGTTAACATTAATAGTTAATAATAGTAATGACAGGAATATCACTTTCTCATATTAAGTACAAAATCTGAGGATGAGAAATGAGACTTTCATGATTCTTATCCATCTAATTTGCCCATCAATTTGAAAACGTTTTAAATTCATATGCCATCTTTTTAATTTCCATTCAGTCATATAATGTGGGTTGTGCGTTACTCTTCTTTCGCCATCGATCATTTTATGGTTTCATTATGCTTTTCATTTTCGTACCCTTCTTTTGTGTTTTTTTCCCAATTTGATTCCCTATTTTTGCAATTCTCCTAGGAGAAATTTGGGGTTCTTCGTTTTCTCACCCTTTTTCTAAAAATTCGTACTCTCATTCTTCTTTTGCTCGTGATTTTCTTTATTGGATCTCTATTGTCAAAATTGTCATTGCGATATTAGGGAGTTGAATGAGGTAAGTTTGTGATATATTTTCTTGTTTTGTTTGCCCAATAACTTCTCAGCGACTTCATGATTAATGTTACTGTTTTTTGGGACTTTTGAATTTTCATGTTGCCCTAAGTTGATGTAGTAGAAGGTGTGTAGTGAAACCCTAATTTTTACTTTGTATTTGTTTCCCCCCGTCTTTGATTTTTTTATTATCAGTCATTGAGGCTTCATTTTTTGTGATTTTGAGTTGCATATGATATCCCCTGATGTTCTGGAAATATGTTGTGGGCTCTATTTGCAGTTTTATGTTTTTCTTTCTTTTAAGTTGTTTATGTACAATAAATGATAATGTTGTAAGAAGTTATTTTTTTTTTTGCCTATTTTTTGCATTTCTCTTGGGAGAAATTTGGGGATTTTTGTTTTCTTACCCTTCTTCTACAATTTATTGCTCTTATTCTTCTTTTGCTTCTGTGATTTTCTCTCTTGGATCTCTCTTATCAAAATTGTTGTTGTGATATTAGGGAGTTGAAGGAAGTAAGTTTGTAAAATATTTTTTTACTCTATTTGTCTGATAACTTCTCAAAGGATTTTTCTGAGATGTTTGAATTTGTATACAGCCTTAAGCCAATTTAGTTGAAGGTGTGTAGTGAGCCCTAACTTTTCTTTGTATCTGTTTCTCCCCTTTTTTCGATTTGTTTTTATCGGTTGTAGGGGCTTCATTTCTCATTTAATGCAAGTGTTTTTATTGTGATTTGGAGTTGCATGTTATATCTCCCTCTTGATGTTTTTGAAGGTATGTTATGAGCTCTATCTGCAATTTTATGTTTTTCTTCCTTTTAAGTTGTTTATGTACAATGAATGATATTAGTATAAGCAGCTATTGAGTTGCAACATTGTGTACCTCAATATCTGCCCCCTCGCCCTGTTAGAATAAGTGGATTGAAAAGTGTTATTTCACCCGTGGGTAGACATTTAAGGGTCTTTCCACGTTACCCATGCAAAATAATGGGTTTAGGTACCATTGATCTTGTGACCAATAGATAAAGAGTAACGTTTAATTACAAGTTTATAACACTTAAATATATACACTTTTATAATTAAACATTCAAGTATTTCATTCCCTTTCTCAGTGTTGAAAATTTCTATAGTACCCGTGCCAAAAGTAAGGGTTTTGGTACCCTTGATTATTTGACCAATAGAAAAATAAGTTTAGCTTAACTAAAACATTTAATACTATTTACATTTTTACCTGAAAAGATTTGGTTATTTTATTTTTTTACTCTAATCTTTTAAAAATATTATAAAATTTAAAATATGGTGTATTAATTTATTTAAAAATTTATTAATTTAAAAAAAATTAAAAATATGAAAACCCGTATTTTTAATTTAGAAGAAACACGTATGAACCTTCTTTGCCAACTTCTGCATATTCCAAACTCAATCAACAATCAAATTAGGGGGTTATGTGTGGGAATTGAATATGCAATCTTAACAAACATAGAAGAAAAATAAAAAATACAAAAATTTCGGTTCTACCTAAAAGAAATTTTAAAGAATAATATTTAGAAATATACCTACACAAAGGGGGAATTTGAATCAACTACAAAACAAACCTAAACCCTAAAATAAGGTGATTTAAAAAGAAGAACAACTAATTGCACATTCCATACTTATGAAACGAATCTGTCAAATGAATTTGTACATTCAAAATCGAGGAATTTCAAACGAATATGTGCATTCCATTCCAACTCGCTTCCTGTATGCTTTTTTCAAATTGGTTCAATTTCAATTTCGGGACAACGTTTAACGGAGAAGAGGAGGGTAGAGATAAATATTCTAGAAAATGTGTAAGAAAAGAGTTTACATTGATCTCATACTTGCAAGCTACATAGTAATGAATTAGCCAAGGGTATAAGGGAGAAGACAACACTCTTAGGGTTAAAGAATACTAAATACATTGGAATTACACATTGGTTAAAGAACCATAAGAGTGTTGTCTTCTATCTTGTACTATATGCTCATTCATCGCTATGTAGTAGTAATGAATTAGCAGAAGGTATATGATAGAAGACAACACTCTTAGGATTAAAGAATACTAAATAAATTGGAGTTACACACTGGTCAAAGAACCCTAAGAGCGTTGTCTCCTCACTCATACCCCCTGCTCTTTCATCGCTATGTAGCCTGCAAGCCTAGAATCAATATAAACCTTTTTCTTGCACTTTTTCTAGAATATTTATCTCTACTCTAATTTTCTCCATTAAATTTTGATAAAAATCGAACCAAAATTTGAAGGAAACATACAGGAAACGAGTTGGAATGGAATGCACAGATACGTTTAAAAATCCCTGATTTTGAATGTACATATTCATTTGACAGTTTTTTTTTTCACAAGTATGGAATGTGCAACTATTTTTTTTTTTTAAATCCCTGTATTTTAGGGTTTAGGTTTATTTTGTAGTTCATTCAAATTCCCCCTCTGTGTAGGTATATTTCCATATATTATTCTTTGAAATTTCTTTAAGGCAGAATCAAAATTTTGTATTTTTTGTTTTCTTATATGTTTGTTAAGATTGCATATCCAATTCCCCACAACTCTTTCCCACTCATTTGATTGTTGATTGAATTTGGAATGTGCAGATGTTGAGAAAGAAGGTCCATACATGTTTCCTCTAAATTAAAAATATGTGTTTCCGTATTTATAATTTTTTAAAAAATAATAATCATTTTTTAAAATAAATTAATACACCATGATTTAAATTTTATAAGAAAAATGTTTTTAAAAGAACAGAATAAAAAATATAATAATTAAATCTTTTCAAGTAACACTATAAATAGTATTAAATTTTTTAGTTAAATGAAACTTATTTTTCTATGGTCAAATAATCAAGGCTAGCAAAACTCTTACTTTTGGTATGGATACCATAAAAATTCTCCTCGTTTAAATACTCAAATCCACTGAGTGACAGTTTTACCCGCGTACGTGGGTAATTTTAGCACTATTTTCATCAAGAGGGCTTAAAAAACTATTTTAATACTATTTTTTATTTTATTTCATTAAGTTATTGTTACAAGGATACCTCAACATAATTACTTTGACGGTTGAGTTATGACTCGGTATAAAAAGCCACATGAAGAAACAACCCATGTTTAAAAAGTTAATAAATGAATAAACCATCAATATGGCCCCTGAAAGGTATTGCATCGGTCAGTTCAGTCCCTAAAAGAAATGAAATTGTAAAATAGTCTCTGACAGATACTAACGTCATTGAATGTAGTCTTTCTGTTAACCTCAGTTAGTTAGTGTTAACAGAGGCGCTGATATGATACGTTAAGTGCCATGTCAGCTGCAAAAGATTAAAACACTTCAAAATATTTCTAGATTTCCATTGTTTGATGTGGCTTAATTGGAAGATTGAAAACCTATCAAAACAGTCCATCCTTCCACTGAAACGTCAAAAACCAATTCCCTTCAACACATTTCCCCTTGCAGATGAAGTAATCACCCGTGTGAGGAAAAAAGGGAAACTTTCTTCTGAAATCTAGCATTCAACGTTGAAGAAACGTAGGGTTTGGGTTGGTGTAGGAGAAGACTGAGTAGCCGTTAGTTGAAGTAATAATGAAGTAGAAGCTAGCAAGAAATCACCATTGGAGGTACGACGACTAGGTTTCCTCTATTTTTTATGTTGGATATTTCTATGGTGAATGTGAGATGCTTGCTCAGTGTTATTGAAATTTATGGTTTAGGGTATTATTGTATTTGTCACAGGATATGATTTTTTAAGAGAAATTGTGTCAGTATTGTTTTAGTTTAAGGGTTTTCTATATTTGTTTGGTTGCTGAGTGAATGTTAGAAAAATTAATTGTGTATTCATTTAGGATTTTTGTCTATTAATGGTAGTGGAAGGCTTGGAACCCTTGTTTGGTCACGTGATTGTAGAATCTTTAAAAATGTTCTCCCTTATTGTGGTCCCGTGTTGTTTTTTATACCATGGTTTACTGTATGATTGTTAAATTTGCATGGAATGTCACGCACATATGCAACATTTTTTCTGTCTAAGAGGTTATTTGGAGACTTTTCCATATGGAACCACAAAGAATAACACTTATTCCTCATCATAAAGGATCCTTAGTGTAAGAAAATGGAGTATTACAATATGTAGGGGGAATTTTGTGTGTGGGAAGGTTTGGCCTTGGACACGGTGAAATTATTCACTATGGAGACATTATGTAAGGAGCACTTTTATCACAGGTTTGAGAAGATTTTTTGGTTGAAACCTGGTAGGGATTTAGATCTTGGGTTGAGAGAATTGGTGAGGGATGCTCATGTGGTGGATATGTGTGAAGGTGGAACGGAAAACCAGCGGAGATTGAAATTTATTTCATACATCCTGTTGATCTCCCTTGTATTATCTTGGATGAAAACTTAGAGAGTGGAGGACAACCACAAACACCAAATGAAGTACCTGAGCACACATATGGCTTCACCTGTGCCTTCATTCATGCCTTTACTTGTGGCTTCATATGTGACAGATTTTAGTGATGACAATGAGAGTGTTGAGGACAGTGTATATAGACCCTCTCCATATGTCAGTGAAGGAGATGAAATGGATGATAGTGTGGTCAATCTTTCTAGTAAGAAGAAAAAAGGATTTAAGACTAAGACAACTCCTACTAAGAGGAAAATGGGGCATCAAATAATGACAAAGGGAAGGGAGTATCAGTTTCTGGTATGAGGAAGAAATGGAAAAATGTTTCTGGTAGTGGGTGTGTGGGGACTTCAAACATAGTTGAAGTACAAAACAATGATGGAGATGGCATCTCTGAACAAGAAGAGTTTATTGTTAGTGGTAATGTTAGGCATTGGGAGACTTATAGTCAGGGAATGCAAAGTGAACCACATGTTGGACCTCAACTTGAGAAATTGACAAGTGATGGGGAGAGAAATAGTTATCACTCAGAGGAGTTGAAAGCATCAGTATCATTAGAGCATGTGAGCAAACTAAAGTAACCGAGCTTGTTTTCCACAATTTAATGAAGGAGTTGGATTTGGGCATGAAAACATGGAGATGAGAATGAAGTTTGCTACCCTGAAAAAATTCAAGAAACTTGTGAGGGACTACACTATTCACATGGGCAAGGGATTAAATGGGTTAAAAATTATAGTGAGGGCTAGAGGAAAGTGCAAGGTTGAGGGTGCCCTTGGCATATTTTCTGTGTATTCAGTATTGTCACTAAAAGCCACCAAGTAAAAAACATTCAACCAAGAGCATACTTGTACCAGTGGATTCAAAAATAATGTTGCCAACACAAAATGGGTGATGAAAAAGCTGGAGAAGAAGTTGATGACATAACCCACCCTTACACATATGGAAGCATTTGGCATATGCTATAGTAGATGTGGAGAATAAAGGCAACTGGAAGTGGTTTCTCACTTTGCTTCATCAAGATCTAGGTGAATATCAACAACATGGGTGGAGCTTCATGAGTGATATGCAGAAGGTGATCTGTTTTTTAAACTAATATAATGATTTGATTTTGTGGGAATCATTTTGATTGAATTTATCATCTAGTAGGGACTATTTTGATGTAGTTTTTAGTCTTTCAGGGACTACTTTGATGTAGATTTTAGTTTTTCAGGGACTATTCTGATGTAGTTTTTAAACTTTCAAAGACTAATTTGGTGATTAATGAAATTGTTTAGGGACTGATTAGATGCTCCAATCCTTCCATGTCTAACCTAAGTTGTCTATCTGCTATATGGACTTTTTTCAGCAATGCAATGGGTCATGGCTAGGGTGCCACACAGGTTCTGTGCAATGCATATATGGAAGAATTTGAATAAACAATGGAAAGACTTGGACATGAGAAGGGTAGTGTAGATATGTGCCAAGTCTACAATTGTTGCTCAATTCAATGCAAATCTGGATAGGGTGAAGACTAAGAATGAGAAGACATGGGCTTATCTCAACAAAATCCCTCCCCAATCATGGAGCAGTTTTAGTGATTCATGCAAGACTAACAACATTACAAACAACAATTGTGAGGTGTTTAATGCCAAGATATTGAAGTATAAAGGCGGGCCAATTTTAATAATGGCAGAGGAAGTTAGATATTATATAATGAAGACAATGGCAAATCATAAAAAGAAGTTGGATGGACATAGTGGAAGATTGTCTCCTATGCAGCAGAGCGGACGTGACAAGGAGAAAAAAGAAAGCAATCAATCGACATCAGTTTGGTCTAGTTATAGTGAAGGGACAAGACATAAGTTCCAATCATGGCAAGGCAGGGTGGATGTTGACTTGGGCAGGTATACATGCACCTACAGGTTCTGGCAGTTGACTGGAATGTCAGTATGCCATGCCTGCATGCAATTACAGAAATTGCATATAAAAATCAAAGACCAGAAGAGTGTTGCCATCCCTAGCTCACCATGGGAGCTTATAAGGCCACATATTAGCACTTTGTACAACCTATACACAACCAAAAATTTTGGGAGAGGACTGATTATGAACCCCCAGTCTGACCTAAGATTAAAAGATCAATTGCCAGGCCTAAAAAGCAAAGAAGAAAATATGTTAATGAAAAGTCAATCAATGGCACAAAGATGAAGAGATCGTATGCGCGCTGGTGTGATATGTTCAAGATGTGGCCTAAGTAGGGGTGTAAGCGGGTCCGATCGAACCCGCGAACCCGATTGACCCAACCCAACCCAAAGGACATTTAACGGTTCGGTTCGGGTTTCGGTTTGGTTCGGACATTTTCTTTCAAACCCGATATGGTTCGGTTCGGGTATCGGGTTTGCCTATCTTGAACCCGATTGACCCGAACCAAACCAAACCAAAAAAAAACTTTAATCTTATTTCATTTTCCTTCCCATAGAGAACAAAAATAGGCGCAACGGCAACACAAGCAATGGTGGTTCCCCAAACCCTATTTCATTTGCTCCTCTCATTTTATGTTTCCCTATTTCTTTTCTTTTTTTCATGTTATATTTTATTTTCATGTCATCTTCCACATTTAAAAAAAATGTTCATGACTCGATGACCCAACGACCCAACCCAACCCAACCCGAACATAGTCGGGTTGGTTCGGGTCGGGTTACTCACTCAAAAAATACAAAACCCGAACCAACCCAACCCATCATCATTCTATCGGTTCGGACTTGATGTCACCCCAAACCCGACCCGACCCAACCCGATTACACCCCTAGGCCTAAGTAATCATAATGGTAGGAGTGCCTCAAAAATCCAAAAATTGGGTTCCACTAACCACTATGACCAATAAACAGGGCAAGATAAAGTGGATCTCAATCCCTATGGGGTTATACTATCATAAATATGGCGGAGCTATGGGGGATTTTCACTACTATAAATAGTAGTTGAATTAATCAACAAATGTTGCGGGCCTGACCATCCTTGTAGGCAACTTGTTCAATAAATTAGGAATGCAATATATTGTCATTACCCATGCCTTCGGAGAGGCTAATCAAGTCGCTAACTCTCTAACTAATTCAGGACTCCAATTCTCTTATATATGGAGTGCACATTCTCCATGAACCCCGTATTGTAGTTATTAATCTCCTCTGGCAAGACAAAATAGGTGCCTCTTTTAACCGTTTTGTTTTGTTATAGTCTGGGCTTGGCCCTGCTAATATAAAAAAACGTGCACTTTCTCTACTCTCTCAATTCGAAAGTTATATGTCACTTTTTATATTTTCTTACTATTTTTCCTTGAGTATGTCTTTTCCACACCTTCTTTCTGAATATTTTTAAAATTTTCTTCAAATTTCTCTCAATCTCTTGAAAAACTAATATTTTGAAATATAATTTTTTGTGATTCTAATCTTTATCATATTTTTTCTATTCAATTATTATCATTAAATTATTATTTTTAAATATGAATTGTTATTGTTATCATTTAATAATATATAATTCTCAATTAATAAATATAAGAATGAATTATCAAATTAGAAAAAATTAAGTAATACGATATATAATTGATTAGTATTTTAAAATTTAATTTAGAAACTTTTTTGTCAATTTAATAATATGCTTAAACCAAAAAAAAATGTGAATGTGGGAGTGCGACTAATGCTATTCCTATTTATTTATATTTGTTTTTGCAGTTTGGATGTCCTTATTAATAAGAAGATTCTTTATACTGCACAAACCTAACAAACTACCTGCCTTGGTTGACAAAATATTATTGCCAATCAAACTGCGATGATGTTTTAGTTACATAAAAAAAAATATTACATGTTTAGCATGAACCTAATTATCATTAATTACTTATTTGTTTATTAAAAAAAATCAATGATGGATATTATGACATATTGATATATATGTTCAAAACATTTTTTTCAAAGAATAATAATTTTTATACATATATATTTGTTTCAATCTCACTTGACAAATGAAAATCAAGGGCCAGTCATTAATTTTGAAAATAAAAAAAACAAAAAAGAAAGATTAAAATGGATGAGAAAGAGACAAAAGAATTCAGACTTTAGAGATAGCTTTATATGATAATTGTAGATGTAGAAAGCATCTGCAACATTTAATGAGTAATTTACATTTAAGTTAAATTTCAAAAGAATTAATTAAAAGAAAAGTGTAAAAATATAAAAGAAAGCATGCATCATTAATTTATGTATGATATAATAAATATGTACTAAAAGAAAAATTTTAAAATTATAAAACAAATATGTGTGCTTAATGTTAAGAGATTATGCAGCAAAGATAAATATGGTAGAAGGTTTTTTGATATTTTATTGACAGTAAGGATGAGTATATATACAAGTAGATAACAACTATCCTGAAATTCAAATTTAAAAGTACAACAAACTTTGAGATACATATCATTAAATAACAAACTGGAACTGTTAACACCCCCTCAAGATGGTTGTGTAATGTTGAAACACCTATCTTGGTCTTTAATCGTAAAACCTGATCTATGCCTAAAGATTTGGTAAATCGATCTTCAATTTGATCTATTGAGCTGAGCTTCATGGTAGTAATGAGTATGGAAGCAATCTTAAGTTTCACGCACAACAAGACAATCGATCTCAATATATTTAGTGCGCTCATGGTATACAGGATTAGAAGCAACGTGAAGTGCATATTGGTTATCACAAAATAGAGGCGTAGGTGTAGAGAAAGGAAGTCCAAAGTCATTCAAAAGATGTGAGAGTCAAGTTATTTCACAAGTTGCATTAGCCATTGCTCTATATTCTGCTTCAGCGGAGGATCGAGAGACTACAAAATGTTTCTTTGTTTTCCATAAGACTATACTAGGTCCTAAAAAGATGCAGTAACCAGAAGTAGAACGCCTAGTAGTGGGACAGCTAGCCCAGTCGGAATCACAATAAGCATGAAGAGATAAATATGAAGTAGAAGGAAAAAAAGGCCTTGTCCAGGCGTTTCTTTTAAGTAACGAATAACTTGTACGACAACATCCATGTGAGGTTGGCAAAAGGCATGCATAAATTGACTTAAGATATTTATCGAATGAGCAATATCTGGATGTGTCACTGTTAAATAGATTAGACGACCAACAAGACGACCAACAAGTACCTTGTGATGGAGATAGTTTTAGATTTTGTTCCATGGGAAAATCTACTGGTCTAACAGCAGTAAGTCTAGTATCAGAGATAATATCAAGAGCATATTGCCGTTGTGATAGAAAAGGCCCTTTTTGGATGAGGCAATCTCAATACCCAAAAAATACTTCAATCGACCTGAGTCTTTTATTTTGAACTTGTTGTGAATAAGCTCCTTAACTAAGGCAATGAGTGTAGGATCTGAACCTATAATGACAATATCATCAACATAAAGGAGAAGAAAAATAGAACCTGAAGGTCGATGCAGGCAGAAAAGAGAATGATTGGCAACACTGCGAGTGAAGCCAAATTTAATAAGAACCTTTGAAAATTATGAATACCAATTCCTAAAGGCTTGTTTGAGACCATATAAAGTTTTTGCAATTTGCAAACAAGGGTCTCCCCCTTGCATCGAAAACCAGGTGGTAATTGCATGAAGACGTCCTCATTCAAATCACCATGTAAAACACCGTATTGTTGTAGAGTGTTAGAACATCTTGACTATTGTAAACTCCCCAAATTTTGCAAGAAAAGATTGGTATGAGAGTGTTGGGTTGAAACTCAAAATTTTACTAGGTTATAATAGACCAATGTCTTCGAATTCATGTGTGAAAAGAGGTTCGAAGGGGTTATTATTGATCGAAATCCAAGTTAACTTAGTGAAATTTGAAGAGTTTATATTATTTCGAATTTGAAGAGAGATGTTGATATCTGAATATACGTGGAAACGTAAACATCGTTTGCATTAGACACTTATTCGAATTTGAAATACTTTCGACAATCAGAAAGAAAAAGACTAGATAAATTTGTGTATTAAACATAAATTAGATCTAAAGGCAAGAGATATAAATACAAGTCTTTTATTCATATGTGAATACAATTTGAATTACATGAGAAGTTTGAATGAAATACAAAATAAATACAAAAATACTGTTTGTTGTGAAAATTTTCAATTAAAATCGAAAATGTTCTTGATTCTAAAAGTACAATCTGGGACTAGAATCTGAATCCTCTAAAGGTTCTTTTTAAAATCAGGTTTATTTAGAAAAACGCTTTCAAAGAGTAACAAAATTTTGAATCAATTACTTCTTCAAGAAAAATGGTTTCTTCGAAAATCAGTTTTGAAAGATAAACAGAATTTCAAAGAAATGAAAGTTTTTTAAAGGACAAAGTGCAAGAATTGAAATTGCAAAAATATAAATAAAAGAAAGAAAGATTTGCTGAAAAGTAAATACAGAATTTAAACAAATCAAAAGAAAAATGTGCAGAATTGTAAAGAACATAATGTAAATTAAAGAAATGAAAATGACTGAATTGTAAATGACATTAATTGAAAGATGGTATGGATACACATACTGGGCACTCTCTTGAGTTAACCTCTTAGTCGTTTCAATGTTAGACGTTGGGTGTTTTAGAGAAGTTTCAGTAAATGAGATCCAACCTTTTTTACATCGTATTTTGACCTATTTATAGACTTCTACTCTAACAGACACTTAACCCGATTTTGACACGTTTACAAGTCTATATTACGTGTCAAGTTTCTAAGTATGCCACGCGTTCAAATCAGCAATGGTCTTCTATTTGAAAAATAACTGTCTGCTTGAGATTTTGACATCTGTCTTCAGATAGTAACGTTCGCTAACTGCTTATTTGAAATTTGAACGCTTTCTGCACATTCTTCCAATAACTGCTCCATTTGAAATTTGAATATCTTCTGAATGATCTTCCAGTAACTGTCCCATTTGAAATTCAAATTTCCTTCGAAGAGGCCTTCAATAACCGCTTCTGCCTTCATGAATTCTTCTAAGTTATTGAGTTCCTTTCAAAATTGAATCAGGTTTCGATTTTGACTAACTGTCAACCCAAATCAGGAAACTTAATCAAACATTGAGTGCTTAATTTTCCTTAAGTTTCACGTGTTGTAAATCTTGGTTGGTCAATTCAACGTTGAACTTGACCACCGACCACATGTGGGTTTGACTCCCAAACTGATTGGATCATTCTGTAGGCACATTAATGGCACCGTCCAGTCCTATCAGTATAAATACTCCATTGGCTTTGACGTTCTTCTTCATTCAGTCTTCTTTTTCAACCATTTCTCTGTTTATAATGAAGAAGTTTCTTCCTTTGGCTATTACGAGAAACCTGATCTTTCTTGATTTCATCTTTGATGAGGTTGTCGGAATAGCCAAAGCTATAAGCTTCTTCAATCCTTATTAAGGATTTTCTTGAGTTGAACGTAATAGCCAATTAGCATCTCAATTCGTGTTCACCCCATCTTTCTTACTTTTCATTTGAACTGCAGGGTCATATAATCAAAGTTGCGTAATGCCCTTACCCTGGTGGTTCAATCAAAGCTTGTGGAAGAAGAAGAAGAAAGAGGAGGGACAAATGAAGGACAGGTAGGGTCAGATGAAGAACAGGAAGACATGAGTCAAGTTCTCTGAAGATTTAGAATAGCTTTTATTTTCATGTATTCTCTATGTATTTTCATTCAAACTATGTAATTCGAATTCTGTTTATACATGAATAAAAGACTTGTACTTTTAATCTTTTTTATTCTTCAGACTTTTTCAATATAGAACTCCTTTTCCTTTCCTTAGCATTCAAAATACTCTTCGAATTCGAATAAGCATTTTAATCAGAAATTTGTATCCCTTTCGAATACATATAACAAAATACCTTATTTTTCGAATTCAAAAGTAAATATTCCAAACTTCACTAAGTTATAACCTTTCGATTCTGAATAAGCTTTTCGAATCTTCAGGTATATACTTCGAATTCGAAGGTACTAAATATTGTAATAACTTAGTAAATTTGTAAATTTCTCCCTAACAAATACATAAAGTAAAAGACTATTCTAAGTTCTGGGAAGAGACTTGACTCCTGCTTCCTGTCCTTCATTTGATTTTCATCTTCCCTCTTCTTCCTCCTCCTCTTCTGCAGGCTTTGATTGAACCACCAAAGAAATGACATTATGTTGGAATCTTCGAGCAGCCCTATGATTCAATCTTAAAATGAGAAAGATGGAGTGAAGATGAAAAACAATAAAATTTGGCTAATACGTTCAACCCGAGAAAATCCTTAATAAGGATTGAAAAAGCTTATAGCTTTGGCTACCTCATCAACCTTATAAAAAATGAAATCATTAAAGATTAGGTTGAACGTAGTAGCCAAAGGAAGAAACTTCTTCATGTTGGAAAAGAAGGGAATGGAAAAGAACGTAAAAACCAAGGGATATTTATAGTGAAAGATTTGGACGGTGGAAATAATGTGCATGCAGAATTATCCAATCAGGTTAGAGGTCAAACCCATGTGTGGTCGGTGGTCAAGTCCACCTCTAAATTGACTAATCAGAAATACAACACGTGGAAATACAGGAGGTTAATCGGTCAAGATTTGGTTAAGTTTCTAAATGTGGTTCAAAATTCAGATAAGATTTGAAAACTAGTTCGAGAGAGAAAGAAAGATTCATAACTTAGAAGAATTCATAAAGTCAGAAGCCTAAAAAGGATTCGAAGACCCATCAGATATTGAAAGGCAATTCGAAGACACATCAGATTTCAAATGGGGCAGTTATAAGAAGTTACCATTCAGAGACAAGTGTTAAGACCTCAAACCGTCAGTTATTTGACAAAAAGAAGACGTTGCTACCTTTGTATACGTGTCACACTTAGAAATTTGACACCTCAAATAGGCTGGTAAACGTGTCAAAATCTTGTTAGTTAGCCGTTAGGATAGGAATCTATATATAGGCAGAATTCTGATGTAACAAGGGTTGGATTTCATTTTACTCAAATCTCCAAAAACACCAACGTCCAGACTTGTAAGTGACTAAGAGGTTAATAAGGAGATCAAGTATGTGTATCCATCCGCTTTTCATTAATGCAATCTACATTTCTGCATTTTTCTTTTTTCTTTGATTACTTCTTGCATTTAAATTCCTGCAATTTTTCTTTTCTCTTTGTTTACTTTTGCATTTAAGTTTCTGCATTTTATTTTCATTTTTTCTTTATTGCATTTACTTTAACTTCTCTTCTAGTTTCAAATCTTTATCTTCATTTTTTCTTTTCTCTTTAGAATTCTGTTTTATTTTGAATTTTTACTTTTTGAATTCACTCTTGTGAAGAAATAAGTAATTCAAATTTTTGTTACTTGTTGAATGCAATTTCTGAGTAAACTTATTTCTCAAAAAGAACCTTTAGAGAGGATTCATATTCTAGTCCCAAATTGTACTTTCAAAATCAAGAAAGTTTTCGAACTTGATTGAAAATTTTCACAACATACAAATGGGCACGTCCGGTGAGACTAATTACTGAATTAGTTCAGAAAGTGCATGATCTTGAGAAGTGGTAGAACCATTTCTAATTCAATGGCGAACAATAACCGAACCAGAAACACTTCAGATAATGTTACTGGAAATGTTTCTGCAAATCAAGGGAGTCCTACAAATTAAAGGAATAATAATGAGTCTGTGAACAATAATGAGACTAATGGAGTGGAAAATAATAATAGTGTAAACCGTGATCAACGTGATCTAGTAGTTAACACTACTCAGGCTGAGGATCTTGTGAGATCTCAAGTTATGATCACAAATCCATTATCAACTGGGGGCATACAGACCACAAACAATGGTGTTAGACCTTCTCCATATGGGCTTCCCTTTGGTTTTGTTCCTCCTGTTCAAGGAACAACCCCAGTCACGTACACAAGTATAATGACACCTGCGTTCAATCACGCTAGTTCTTCTAATTTAGGCGTGTTTGGAAATGGTGTTTTTGGGTTGAATTCAGGCCAAATTTTGAATTCTTTGACAAATACTGCCTTGAATTCGATTAGACAACAAGTGGATGAGAGTAACCATGAAATTGTTAACATGTTGTCAACACAATTGACAACAGTTATAAATCCACTTATTGAAAATACTAATCAGAATTATAATGCATTGGCTAGGCAAATGGCCAGGATTGCTGATGTTTTTGGGGCTCCCCCATATTTTGAAAATCAGCAACAAGCCAATGTTGGCCTCAATCAAAACCAGAATCAGAATCTATGAAATGATAATGGTGCAAGGGAGAATAATGAACAACCAATTCTTCGAGAGCCAATTCAAAATGTGAATGCTCAACCATTAATTTTGAATAGAAATCAAAATGCTGATGATGTTTTAGAAAGAATAAGGCAAAATAATATTGGGGGACAACAGAATATAGCGAACATAGTTGAATTAGTGTTGAATAGACATGGATTTGATGTAGGTCAAGCCACTAGACCATGTTTTCTTTCCCCATTAACACCTTATGTGCTGCAAACTGAGTTGCCAAGGGGATGGAAAGTCCCAAAATTCACTAAGTTTGCAGGAGAAGTTAATGAATCAACAGTCGGACACATTGCAAGGTATCATGTAGAATGTGGGGACATAGCTAATAATGAAAATTTAAAAATGAAGTATTTTCCAAGTTCCCTAACAAAAAATGCTTTTACATGGTTCACAGCCTTTGTCTCATGGTTTGATTCATACTTGGTACCGGTTAGAAAGACAGTTCCATGAAGAATTCTTTAAAGCTGAAACGAAAGTCAGTCTTATGGATTTGGTTACTGTTAGACAAAATTCAGATGAATCTGTTGAAGATTATTTGAACAGATTTAGGCAAATGAGAGCTAGATGTCTTGTACCAATTCCTGAAAATGAATTAATTAAAATTGCAGTAGGAGGTTGACTACTCAATTAAAAAAAAATTAGTTAATCAACAATTGAGAGACATGACCCAATTGATTGAAAGAGTTAGGCAAATTGAATAATTAGAAATGGAAAAAAAAATATAGAAAAATCAAAAAGATAGAAAGAAGAGATAAAGTTAGTTGGAGTGAGATTATTAACACCAAGTCAAACACAGAGGACACAACTCTGTCAACTATTTCATGCTCCTCGTAATGAGTTTTCATTTGTCAATTAAAGAGAATAACTTAATGATGAAGATGAACGCATGAAATCATGCTTATATATACAGTCCATTTCTTTCGTCAATACAACAAGTATATATATTAAAGAAAAATAAATTTAAATTCACGTTTTTATAATGTAAGATCATTATTTAAATAATCATCATAGTCATAACAAAAAAAAATCATTTCAATCAAATTTTTAATTTTTTAAGAGTTTAATTAATATATATTAATGACCAGGTGTGCTGCCATATATATCTTTTAATGAGCATGACACTTCACGTGTTATTAAATGTACGTAACAATAAATCATTAGATAATAGTGTAAAACTTTTTTACACTATCAAGATATATATTATTAATCCTTTTTTAATTATATTACACAAGATATATAATTCATTGATAATAAAAACATGATACTATTAATAAAATTTAATGTGGTACTTTTTTTTTTTTTCTATTTGAGCTTAATTCAAGTAGCTAAACTAAAAACATTCGAGTCTATCAGTACGGTCAGAGGAGTCAAAGGAAGAAACCATGACCTCTAAACTTATATTTTGTGAAATTATAACTAATAACTAATAAATGAAAAATAATAATTAATGTAATTATTAAAAATTAATTGTTCTACCATGATTATATTAATATAATAAATAATTTTAAATATTAATTTTTATCACAATGAACATTAATACACTAATTTTTAATATAAATCTCTATTCTTATAATTGTTATTTTAATTTATTTAATTATATATATTATTAATAAATAATAATGTAAATATTTTTAAAAAATAATGATGTAAATCAGATTTTAATAGTAAAATATAATCTACTATTATAATTTAAAATTGAATAATTATCCAAAATAATTCTAATTTTTATTTTTTAATTTTCAAAATATCAATTTATTATAAATTATATAAAATATAAAAAATATATATTTATTCACATATTGTGATGGTTAATTTACTACTAGTATATATCCATTAAATTATGTGATAATATATGATTGAATAATAGTATCTATTTTTTATACTAACACTGCATACCAATTACACTTGTAAAATATATACATATTTAAAAAAAGTTGATGTTTCTTAGAGTTGGATTAAAATAAGAAATGAGAAAAATAAAATTAACATTTAATTTGTGTTTGTTTTATTGACTTTTTTATTTTGTAACAACCCTAGTATTTAAAAAAACACATTAAACTAAGTTTTGTAGACTCATTTAAAGATATAAAACTCTTTTTCTTCACTTTTTTGTCATTCACAAAATTAAAATGAAGTCTTACTTTAAAGGTAACTAAGTTATCACTTGGATCAAGAAGTAGTCCTTTTTCTTTTCTAAGTAAAGAGAAATGGGTTACTAAAGAGGGAGTACTCTAACTCATGACAATGTTCTAATACACCACAAAGCTTGTCAGGCAACAAGAGGAAAATTTAAACACCAATTAAACTGAATATACCCAACAAGAAATAGCCAAATTACAATACAAATTACAAAGTACAATTATCAACATAACAAACCAAAAAAAAGAGAAGGACCCAACTAAGATGATGCTACAAGTGATCAAAACTCCCGAAAGGCTAACAAAAATACATATATGCAAAACATACCAAATGCCCTATGAAGCAAGCAAAATTGTAATTTGCTTAGGAAGGGTGTAATCTCACACTGAAAAAGTAACTTTATCTATCAAAGTTGAGACATTAAGGTACACAAATCAAGATGAAAACTGATAATAGAGATTTGGATTGGCTTTGATCCACTTATAGAATCATAATTTAATTAACTCTAAGAGTTCAACCGAAATAAAATTTTTATTTGAAAGGACAACGTTATTTTCAGGCTAGCCAAAAGTCCAAATTATAGACAATTAATTCACATACCACCTATAATGCATGTTGAAAGTGCAGTAAGAAAGTCCAAAAAATTGTACAAAATTAACATGACAGTAATTATGTTGCACATATAGTAGAAATCGAACCAATCCAAATAAAGCATCCAAGTTTCATATGCAAAAGAGCTTTAAAAAAGAATATGAGAATTTCTAAATATTGACTACACCATCATAATCTGCATCAGACATTTGGAGGATATTCCTTTCAACTAGATGGGATTCTATAGCAAATTAAGCCTTCCCATGCAAAACCTGAAATTGTAGAAGGAACAAATTTGCACTAAAGATACTTATGTAAAAGAAAATTTGCATGCATGGATTTCACAATTAACAATAAACTGATAAGCTCTATTTCACTAAGTAAAGACCTATTGTATCTACCCTCCAACACCAACTATCAATATTTCCTTCCTAAACCTCCAGTAGTAACACTGACAATTGATTAAATTCCCACTAGAATAAATTCATTATCCAACACCAGCACCCAAGTTCCCTCTCTTTCCTAACAACCATATCAACAACAAACACATCTTTATTAGTTTCGATTGAGAATAATCAACTGTAACGTTCACACAAAGCACTTTGAACCACACTGGAAATCTTTCCAAAAAGGATGTATTTCTTCCAACCCCTACAGCCTTAACGCACATACCAGAGAACTAGTCACATGCTATGTTATCACAATATTCAATTACCCACAAATCTGACCATCACCTAGCTAGACCCATTGACCCACTCGTATTTCTTATTCACATAAGTCACACCATATAAAGATATTACGACTCTATTCTGTAAACTATCCCTCTCAACTAAAAGCCTTCATTTCCACTTTCCTAATATAGCAAAATCTCAAGTTTCCAATCCCTAGATCAACATGTTTTTTTATTAATTACAGATATCATCCCAAGCCACCCATAGTATTTTCTTATATTCATAATTATCTTCCCAAAGAATAATATTAAATGAGGATTCAAGAAAAGAGATAAAATCTTTTGGAGTCTTAAAGAATGAAAGAATTAGAAAATAGATTAGGATTGAATGAAGAACAAATTAAAACTCAAGAGAGGACAATTCTACCATCAAATGGCAACATCTTACTTTTCCACCTAAATACCCTCTTTTGCACCTGTTGTATCATTGGATCTAAAGTCTTCAATCTCCTTGAATTTACACCAATAGGTAACCCCAAGTAGGAAAAGGAGAAAAATTAAAAACAATATATAAACATTAATCCCAATGAGTCTGCTTTTTATGGAAATTGACTTTAAGACAACCACTAATTCAAAAACTATAAGCCGGATTTAATAGCCCAAACATTATTCAAATAAATATCCCCATAAAAATTGTGTCATCAAGACATGATCTATGCCAACAATATAACTTTTATAAACTTGCACCTACACTATTTTACACATCAAAGAATTCAGTCCCTCAACCGCTATTAAAAACAAGAATGGAGCTAAAAGGATCCTTTTGCCCCAGCTCCTACCAAATGCCAATGTCAAATTCACTTGCAAAAGAATTGAAATTCTATAGCAATACTCCAACATTATGCTACAATCCATCATTGCCTTCATTTCCATGAAGCACCATCCTCCCTGTTGTTTCACATATTGTAAGAAATTCCAATTAATAAAATCACATTCTCTGGCACAAAAATAATAAAGGAGTTATTACTTGACAAGCTTTTAATTAGCATGAAATTCATTGAAAATAGCCATAAAATTCTCTTGCAAGAAGGAGACCTATTTTAATTGTTTAGTTTTAAATAGAACAAAAAATTAAAACTAAACCCCCACCAAAAAGATATATGTGGATTATTTTAAAAAAAAATGTAAATGTCAAATCTTTTTTTTTTATCACGTCTCTATTTGATTTTGCTTTTGCTTTTGCCTGGCTGTATATTATCCAAGAGCAAAGGATAACAAGGATGGATGTGGGAGTTCGTATATTATTCCAATCAAATAAAATAAAATAAAATAAAATAAAATAAATTGTCCTTTTAATTCACGTTCCTTTCAGGTTTGTGTTAGTGGGGTCAGTTTTGAATGTGTTATGATTGTTTAATCGGTGGTAGTCATTGTTGGGTTTGCTCCCACCCTACAAAAAGTCTTTGGTTTACCAACTTCTCACAACTGTGATTTATGACTCTGATATATATGTATATATGGGAATGGGAGGTCACACATTCATTCAGTACCATATATATCTGTTAACGGATCAATGAATTTATATATGATTATCACCATTGGTACAAAAGTGAGCTTTTGAATAAAAAAGAGGTCTCAACTCTCATGTTTGTAATTATTATACTAACAAGCAGCTTAAGATTATGAGAGAATCTGAGGATATATTAAATTGAGGCGTTTTAATTTGTTTTCACTTTTCAGCATGAAACAAACAATGCCACTATATGGTTAAATAATTATATTTTTCAACTATAAAATTTGTCTTCTTTACGTGAATTTCTTTTTCGTCAAGTTGCTGATTTATGCCAGTCTGCCACTCAATTAGACTAGATAAAAAAAATATTTAGATACAAATTGTAATTTAAATAACAATATACGTGTTTAAAGCAGCTTAATTAGTAGTATATTTAATATTCAAATTACATGTATTATTACCAAAATCTTGTTATTATAGAAGAGTTTTATATTTAATCCTTTTTACATGCATTTTAGTTACACCCCCTTTATAAAGACAAAACGAAGAAAAAGGAATTGCACCATTGGCTAGGTGATTAAGTTTATAGTCAATGTCTTATGCAATATTGTCAATATATTATAATTATATATATATCACTAATTTAAAGTGTCCTAGTCTATTCTAAAAATTAGAAAAAAAAATATTTTTCCGATTAATTCTTCAATTATTAGTGTAAACTGAAAAAGAAATTATAGGAGCTAGATACTAAAATAATTAATTAGACTAAAATTAAAATAAAGGTTTTGTACTTTTTGTCATATATATATATCTAAGAGTTTAATTAATATAGTGAAAAAAAATTTACACAATCATCCGACATAATTTAATAAGTATAACAAATCTCATTAGAAATTATTTGATATATGTTAATTAGCTAGCTTTTCTTTTCCACCTAAAATACAGGTTAGCTAGGGAACACTTATATGGGGGACAGCAGATTATTAAAAGTAATAACTGAGATTAGCGCAGTTATGACTTTAGATTGACATATATGCGTAACAAAATGGAATGCTCTGATCCAAATTATGATGTGAGGGCTACCAACGGGGTTGGTTCAAGTGGTACATGCTTGATTCCCTTTAAGCAAAGTCTCGGGTTCGAGTCTTGTGAATGGAAAAAATCCCCGCTGGGAGAGCTAGCACCATGATGTGGATGTTCCGGCTCGAACAGGATTGTCTCCCGTAGAGAATATCTATGGTTGAACAAAAAAAATTTTGTAAGGGCCTCTAATTAATAATTTATTAATCAACAGGTCTTATCTCTTCTACCCTTCATATTTTTCAGATTCAATTTCCAGACTTATCCCATGGACAAATAACGAGAGGAGGGGAAGATTTGGACACTAAAACCCATACACAAACAACATTAAGGTATTGAGACAATCATGTTATAAATCCTTATTGACACATATATAATCATGATATATAGAATTAAATCAGTATATACGAATATTTGTCCATCACTATATGCTATTTAATTTTTTGGGATTAAATTGCCCAATCTAAAATCTAAGAAATCATAAATTTATTTGGATTTGGTTACAAAAATTTAAGTTAATCTCCATTTAATAGTTTATTAATTTAACAATCATACCAGAGTGATATTGACAAGTATTATATTAATCAATTAAATCTTAATTTTTTTTCTATAGCATATTAGATATTAATTATATCATTCTCTTTTTTCTCCTGTTAATTACAAATTAATTTGAGAAGAGTGGGTGGATGCAGCTTCACATGTTGACCATCACGTTTTTCTCTGTGATTTGATGTGAATGTGATAGTGTGAGCATAATAAGGGAGGAAAAGAGAGAGAACTAGATGCGTGCCACAAACTTCGGGCAGCTATGAAAAGATATATATACAGGAAAATTAAAATGTGACGTGAAAACCCACTCAGCCATAGGCATAGGCGTGATCACAAACAGGCGTAAGTTTTTTCAATTCGTAGCTCTTATTCCACATTTTTTTATAAAAAAATGCATTATTAAATTATAGTTTTTTAACTATATTTTAATTTAACAATAGTATACCATTATTTAAGAATTAGTATACAATTTGGTCAAAACTCAAAAGTGATAGCTTGTGTTGTTTTTATTCCTCAAAGTCTTATACACAATTTTATTGAAAGAAAACATGTTATTCTAGATGAAAATGTACTGAATCAACTAGCTTCATGAAGAAATTTTTAAGATTATATCCTATATAGGAAAAGTCCTGAGAACTAAAAATTAATATAAAAAACTTACATTTAACTGATTTCAAATAAATGAAAATTTATCGGCTCAACCAACCCCTCTGAGTTAATTAACTTTTGAATATATTAACTCTTTTACATACCACTTTTCTTTTCATTTTATCAATTCTATCCTCTATATATATATATCAAGTAATATGTAATTTATGTGATACACATGTGTAATTAACATATTACCTCAGCTATGCCGTCACACTAACTTCCAGGATTAATCGAGTGAAGTAAGATATGATCTCATATATTTAATTTATTTACAATAGTCGATGAAATCATGAAAAGATGAATTTGTAAAAATAGCACGATAAATTTATGAAAAAAAGTTAATGCGTTAAAACATAAATTTATTGCACACAAATACTTACAGGAATTCATACCGTATATATTAACTGTGTTTAGAATAAAAGTTTTTTCTTACTTTTAAAATAGCGTAGAATTAGGAAGGGAGCAGAAGAATACATACGAATGTCTCGCACGTGCCACTTTACGGTCAAATGGCGGTGCCCGATCGCAAGACACGTGTGAGGCAAAATTACAGAAACAAAATGAGCATAGTCGGAATTGTTGACTAACCCCACTCCCTTGTTAACAACGTGACTACGACCCTCCACAACACAACACACTTCTCTCTCTCTCAACAAAAAAATATCTTTAACAATCATAGCAATGATAATGTATATATCAACGAATACCTTTTATGTGAGAGTACAAGAAAAAATTATTATCAAGGACCTATTTATCAGGTATATTATATATATATATATATATATATATATATATATTGTGTCATTCATGTCGACATAAGGATGAAGGACCCCCCATATATATACATTGTCAATTTCACTATCATACTATACGATCCTACCAACCATCATATAAATATATATACATACATACGTGGAGCTCAAATGATCACAAAATGCAAATTAATTTTAGGTTAAGGTCTTACATTCATTTTTCTTATTAAACAACATTACAAAGCAAGCTAAAACCTTATTTGTTAAAAAAATATAGAATATTGCTACCTCTTAATTAACATCAACTATAAATTAAAAAAAAAATCATGCACTATTTAACTTGTCTTATATAGACATTGGATCAGGTCTAACTCAACCTTAAAAATTAGTTTCCAAGTGTATGTTTGGTTTATATTCTGCACAGTGTAAAATGCATTTCACACAGAATTGATTTTAAATTATTTTTGTCTAATATACTTCATAAAACATTTATTACTTATTTTTAATTAACCATTGATTATAAAATCAATTCTACCATACTATATAAATCAAACAGGTACTAAGGTGATAATTATTAATATTTATATATTAATTATTATTTGGCCTTGAGGATGAACAATAATGTAAGATTCTACTACACCCCTTATATTCAGGACTGAATATTTAGAGTATATTGAAGTTTGTAATCATGGACACTAATGGATCTAAGATAAATTCCAAAACTATTTTAAATTTTGAACTGGACCTAATTTATTGTTTCTCTTTTTCTTTGATTATTAATTAAATTCAAAACAATCAAATAAATTAACAGGGGAGCTAGTGCTTTTAATTATAAAAATATATGAGAAGTCGCTATCACCTAAAAATAAGTATATAGGTAATAAGTCTTTCAACCAATTGACTAATAATGCCTGAACCAATAGGCTTTTAAGTTAAACGGTGTAATACTAATTAACAAATCACGCCAACAATCAGATATCATATTTTTTTTATTTTAAAAAATAATAAAATTAAAAACACACAGACCTCAGAAAAGTTTGAGATAGAGAGAAGTAAATTAACACTGCTGAATTACCTCCAAACACAAAAAGCAGAAGGAATAAAAAGCAAGCAAAAGAGAAGAAAAACAAAGTCCTAAACCAAAAGCTCCCTTTCCCATAATAAGCAAAGCAACCAAACCATCAAATTTAAGTCTTAGCTGAAATTTCATTCTCAAAGGCAAAGCCTAAAGCTTTATTTTTTCTAGTCCTTTCTCCTCCACACACCTCTTTCTCTCTTCTTCTTCTTCCATGGCAAATGAGAATAAGGACCCTTATTTTGATCCCACCTTGTATCACAACCACCACCATGATGATGAACTCAATAATCACCCCCCATTTAGCTTTCCATTAACACAAAACTTTCAAGGATTTGATCCTTCTCATGCCACTTTCACTGACTACTTACATGGTGGTGATAACAATTCCATGGATTACTACAACACTCTCTCAAAAGCCTTTGACTTGTCTTGCTCATCATCTGAAGTGATCTCTTCCTCCATTGATGATAAGAAACCCAAAGCAGCAGTAGCAGGAGACTCAGTGGGGAACCAATCAACACCCAATTCCTCAGTCTCTTCCTCATCTAATGAAGCAGATGCAGTCACAGAAGAAGACTCAACCAAAACCAACAAGAATAAGGATAAACAGCCAAAACTGTGTGAAGAAGAAGATGAAAAGTCTAAGAAAGAGTAGGTTTAATTCAATTTAATTTAATTTCCCTCTTAATTAATTTCTTGATCTTCCTTCAATTGATGAGTAGTAAGATCTGATTAATCAATTAATTAATTATCAATTTCTGTTATTTAATTATTTTATTGAGGTAGAATTTTCTTTGAATTACTAATGTACATTTAGCTATGATTCTGTGTCTTTTCAACTATTTATGAAATGAATTTGGTCAATATATCTTTGTCTCTCTCTCTCTCTATATATATATATGTCTCTTAACACTATGCTATATTTGGTGTATGACTAAAATGGTGGAAGAGGAACTTAACCCTAATATATGATGGTGTGAATTTGACTCATATATATGATGTTTTTGTTTTTAATTGGAGCGTGTTTTAGGAACAAGGCCAAAAAGAAAGAGAAAAAGGCAAGAGAGCCACGGTTTGCGTTCTTGACTAAAAGTGAGATTGATCACCTTGAAGATGGATACAGATGGAGAAAATATGGACAGAAAGCAGTCAAGAATAGTCCCTACCCAAGGTTCATTATTAATTAATTGTTTCCCAATTTTGATTTTTCTTAATTATTCATCTCTATTATATACTTCGTACCTTAACTAACCTTTCAAACCAAAATGATGAAACCTTGTGGAATTTGGGTGCCAAAATTAATCATGATCAATATATTGACATAATATTACACATTCATTCTTTTCACCTATTTATATATTTATCAATTTTTGTCATTTGATGCAATGATTCATATATATTCTCCTTGTCACATTAACTTAATTATTTCTAGTGAAGTACTTATTAACTCTTGTTTTTGCTATCAACTATCTAATAATGAAATTGAGACATATCATATCATATATATTACACACATTTTGCACATTTTATATATAGTATATATAATCAACAAGGAATCTTATTTGTATAATGCAGGAGCTACTACAGATGCACTAGTCAGAAATGCAGTGTAAAGAAAAGGGTGGAGAGGTCATGCCAAGACACATCCATTGTGATGACAACCTATGAAGGGCAACACAACCATCACTGCCCAGCAACACTGAGGGGCAATGCAGCCACCATGTTGTCCTCACCTTCCATTTTTGGTTCCACTTCTATGGGATTGGGACCAAACTTACCCCAGGACTTCCTTGCTCAGTTTCTTCCAAGTTATAATCACCAAAATCCCAATATGTTCCACCACCAAAACCATATCCAGCAATCGCAGCAACAACAACAGCAACAACAACAGTTTCATGACTATGGATTGTTGCAAGATCTACTACCATCATTCCAAGGCAGACAAGGGCCATGAACTTAGCTATTATCCCATCCCATCCCATTCTAGCATATAGTGGAGCTAGCTTTTCCACTGTTTATATATGTAGTAAGTAAGTAGTAGCTTAATTCTCTTTCTAAGTTCATGAACCTAGCTAGCAGTGGGGATCTCAGAGCATTATTTTAGAGGTACTGCACATGACATTGATGTTAATTCATATATATAAATCTATAATATAGCTTGGTAAATTTGGTAACAAAAATGTGAGGGATGGGCGGCGGGTTTAGTTACCATTTGAGTAATTTGCAAGTTGGGAATCTGTATGGGAGGAGAATGGTTTCTTTGACAAAGACAAATATATAGTGTACTACCATACATATGATTGATCATTTCTTAGTGAAAGGTATTAATTGATTGATAGGACTGCTTCATGAATCATTAGCTAACTCATCATATATATACAAGAGTATATATAATGCAACTAAAAAAGGGAAGGTTTCAATGGCGGCATGGCAACATCAACTAAAATTGCAGACAATTTAATCAATTACTATCTACATTTCATTTTCTGTAGTACTAAGCACTCTTGGTCACAATTGAAGTGGAGCGTGGTCTAGACGAACTTTATCTTTGAGGTTAGGAGTTATGATCTTGGAGTCGTTATTTTTTAGAGGACTTTATCATATCTAGATATGCTTGTGGGGAATTTCGGTAAAAAAAATATCTATTATTTTGTGTGGTTATTATAATTAAGTTTTCAGTTATTATGTATGTTATGTAAATGGAAGGTTGTTTGAAGGGGAACCCCACACACACACACACATATATATATATATATATATATATATATATATATATATATATATTTCGGCGTTAAAATCAGATTCTAGTACGTAAGTCATTGCGTGTGTAACTATATATACTTTTGGTGAAAGTTGTGGATGCATACCTAACTTTTCAAGATTGATATGATCTTAAGCTAAGACTATTATTTCTGTCTCTCTCAATGAATGCTGAAATTGAAATTGGCAACAAGCCTTTCCTAATTAAGCCATTCATATCTCTAGATCTATCCATTTTCAAATGGAGTTATATTATATAGATCGAGCGGGTATAGTATTTAATTTGCTTTAAGAATAAGCTAATTGTTAATTAGAAATTATCAATTCAATACAACTTGAAAAATAAAAAGTAAAATGGCAGTGGTGTCAGAAAACTCTTGTTCTTTATTAGATCCATGGGATTTAAAGGAAGGAAAAGGAATTTAAGGGGTTTATTCCTCAAGAAATTTTGGTTTTCAAAAGCAGGATGAAATAGGACTCTAAAAATTAAACAGTTAATTACTAGTTTTGTTTCATACATTTTTTTTAGAATATGTAACGCGCAAACAAGTAATTTTAATTTCTTTGCCATATATAATGTTTTTGTTTGTGCACTTTTAGAAAGAAGTTTAGACAATCACAATACTCATGTTATGGGTCATAATCAATACTAAGAGCACTCTAATTTAGTGAATATACCACTCCTCTTCCCCCTTACACCAATTCATTAGGGTCAAGTTTTGAATTAATCTCTTTAAAAGAATTTAATTGTAAGAGAAGAAAATAAAATGAATAAAAAAAGTAAAATGACCCAACTTACTAATATTTCATAAATTAAAATTATATAGTCATTAATTATAACTTATTAACTTTTTCTAAAATTAAATGAGGGAGCTCCAAAAAAAAGTTGTTATAAAAATTATTTTTAACTTTAGAAAAAGAAGTTAGGTTTTTATTCTTTTGATTCATTAATATTTTATTTTTTTTCTACAAAAATTTATCCTTGACTGACCATATATCTTTTCACTTTCCCCTCTTTTCCCTACTCTTCTCCTACATCTAAAGAGGACAAACTATCATTTTTTAAAAGACATATAACTTACTTCAACAGCATGCCGATCTCTATATATAGTCTTATATTAAGGTTAATTAGTACACCATGATTAATTGATTATTGGAGTAATCCAATAAAAATTTTGTGTTTTTGGGATCTTTGTAAGGCGAAAAATGTAAATTATACATGTTGTACATGTACAACAAAGAGAGAGAAAGAGAGAAAAAAAGAGAGAAATGTGGGATGTGATGGGTGATGTGATAGAAAAAAAAATTGTGTTGAATGGGTTATTGTATGTTTTTACGTTGTATGAATTACTTATCTCTTGTAAGGCTATGCGATATGTACGTACATAAGAGATTTTATCCACCATGTATGCCAGCCAGCTAATTAATTGAAGTGATACGAAGGCACTAAAAATAAAAATCTCAAGTATATATAATAAAGCAACACAATATATATAGTCCAATTTTCCTTCATATAAGAAAAATACCTTGTGAAAAGGCATCTTCATAAAACTTGTTTCTCTGATAGTTCTTTTTTTTTTACTCTTTTGTTCTAAAACTTTCAAGGCGCCATTCAAAATTAATATATATATATAGCAATGTTCCAACAATAATATAATTAATTAATTGGATTTTTCCTAGCTGTTTGATAAAACTTGATTCACGAGCTGTACTATGAGTGTCCTGTAAATTCAGAAGACAAGGCATGCATAGATATAGCGATTTGAAGTTTTGAACCATTGATTGATGAAATGATGTATATTAATTAATATTATTGGATTCAAATAATTAATATAAATTAGGCGTAGTTTAGGGTTCGAAGACGACTAAATAAGTAGTTAAGATGTCTGTTGATTGTTGTGACATATGCATATGCACTTTTTCATGTTCATTATTAAACAATTATTTGATGTTTATCAGTTCTTTTCATAATTAATTTGTATACTGTTTAATGATCAATAATAATCACACTAGCCATACAACTATCCAAGTTGAGATTTTTCTTAGAAGTGAATATTGCAAAGATAATGCATGTACGTATATGTTGTAGGGTGATATTCCTAAGTTAAAATTTAATTTAATCATGGAAATAAAAAATGCAATTAATTTATTTTTTTCATAAATATTTAAAACTATATATATTGGGGAAATTAGATGCATGTTTTTCACATATCAAATCATATATATATAGAACGAAAATTATTGATTAAAACCTTCTCTCCCTTTCATGATTCCTCCAGTCCACCCTCTATAATATATATATATATATATATATATATATATATATATATATATATAAAATAGCATATAAACATGGTTGAGTAGGGGTGAGCAAAACCTGGCCCGTCCCACGGACCTGTCCCAACCCAAGCTATTAAGGTCGGGTTAGACCATGTCCCGCATGAAAGATTAGGGTTTAATGGTCTTATTCAATAACCCGGTATCGGGTTGAGGACGAGTTCGGATTAATCTTCGGGTTATACTCAACTCGTCCCATATATGTATATATATAATATATAACATTTATAATTTTATATTATTTAAAGGCCAGCTTAACATCATTTTAACTCTCTAGAGATTTTTTAATTTAACTTTTCTCTATGATAGAGACTCTATCTACTTTGAAAACACATTCCATACATAAAGTTATATAATAATATAATGATATTTTTCTTGTAACAATATTTGAAAGTTCATAAGAAAGTAAAATATTAGGATTTAGAGTTTTGTGGATGGGTTTTTTTCGGGTTGTGAACGGGTTTCTTCGGGTTCTGGATGAGTTTGGGTCTCAAATAGTCTTGTACAATGTTGGGTTTCTTCAGGTTTATAGATGGGTTCAAGTCTAAAAATTTGGTCTAATAAAAAGTTAGGATCGAATATGGGACGGATAAAACCCGTCTCAACCCGTCTCACGCTCACCCCTATGGTTGAGCAATTCAAAATCTCAATATAAATTAATGTTTTAATAACGCTTATTATTACAATTTGATTATTAATGATTTTTTTTTATATATTTTTACTTTGACATTAACTTTTTTTACATGGAAGCTTAAAGGCCAAACTCTACGATTAAAATGAACTCCAAGAAAGTCTTGCCAGAGGACTTTAACACATAAATTTGATCACTAGGAAATGATAAAAATATATATTAAGTTATCTTAAATTGTTAAGAGAATTTAATTGATTTGAAATTTGACCAATATTTTTAAAATTAGACCGGCGGTAATTGAACCAATTAAGACACTAATTCAACTATGTCGAGCGATAATAATTTATTTTTAAATAATAAAATAACATAAAATCATAAGAAATCAAATTATATAAGATTATAAATTATTATAAAAGATCTTATAATAAATGGCTAAATAATAAATATTTATATTTAATATTTTTTAAAGATTATCTTTATTTATCTAAAAAATATTATAGCTTAAATAAAAGATTAAAATTAAAAATTTTAGAATTGTCTAATTCAATCAATTTTCTAATATCATTTTATTATCCATTTTCACCGATTCATGATTGGTTCTCACGATTCTGAAACAAATTAGTCGACTTTTTAGGTGATATGGATTGAACACCAAACTAATTCTCAATCAGACCATTCAAACTGCCAGGTTAAGTTTAGTTTTGATTTACCGCATGTATCAATATCATTAATGAGGGTGGTGTAATCCCGCAAAAAGTCATAAGGGGTAGAGCAAAGGAGCTGACTAGCTGAACTAAGACTCAAAACATGTTTTATAATTAAAAAAAATTATACATATTTTATATTTAAGTCATTGGGATTGCTTCTATAGGGATGGATTTCATCAAAATCTTGAACTAAAATCTTAGATAAAGAGTATATAACGTTCTTTTAGTTAAAAAAAAACATTTTTTTTTTCAATTTTAATTATTAGAATATTTTTAATTTTAGTTATAATATCATATTTATTTTTTATTTTTAAAGTTTTATAAAGGAAATAATAAAAAAAAGTTTATATTAATTTCTTCATTTTTTTTACAAAATTCTGAAACATAAAATAAAATGAAAAAAAAAAGTTAACATTATTTATAATTAAAACTAAAAAAATAGAAAACTAAAACAGAAATATTTTCTCCTGGAAAACGAACTTAAGTCTTTATACCTATCTTGTTTTTGCTTAAATCATTTCTATCAATGTGAAATGCTTCTAATAATTATATGTTTAAATCACTATGCTAAAAATCTCTCTCTATATAATTAAGTTTGTTGTGTATAGAGTATGAGTCTTTTAAAAAATTAAAATAAATTTCTTGACTCATGTATGAGTCTTTTAAAAAATTAAAATTTCTTGACTCAATATATCTTACTTATAACACAATCTAATAAGGAAAATGATATTTCAATATTCTAGATGATCACAAGACAAAACAAGAAAAGTCATAAAACTAATTATATTTTGGTGATGACACAAAACTTATAGATGGCAGAAGTCTAAATCATTATGGCTATAAATTTGGATTACCATAATCAACGGAACTAACAGTTTACCATCCAAAACCGTCTCAATTAATTTCCATTGAGTGCATGCCTCCTTTATTGGTTGCTCTGCCGCCACACATGCTTCTCCCCTTTCTCACGACAATATTTGAACCCTTAACAGTTTTTTTTGTCTCGTGTTAGTTTAGTTTATTCTAAATTTAACAATTACAATTGCATCCGCAAGCAATTAATTATGTTAAACACCGACTTTTTTAACCAACTGTTGGTTAAGTGGTACTTGATTCCATTAAGCAAGGTCTTCAAGTTCAAGTAGGGAGAGTTAGCTCCAACATGATGTTCCGGCTCAAACAGAATTGCCATCCCGCAAATGATACTTTTGGTTAAACCAAAAACACTTACTGATCCATACTAATTTCGGTGCACGTGAAAATTTTAAGGAAATAGATGTTAATTAATATCGTTTTTAAACATAAAAAAAAAGATGAATTATAGTTTACACTATATATCCATAAAGGAAATTAGCATCCTTAATTACACTGTTTTTTTAATCATTTTCCTCAATGCGACAAACGATTACCAATTCATATATATTCATATTGAAAATATATATAGGCTAGCTATACCACTTGTACAACTTGTCTATACAAATGGAGCTCTTCATTTGTCTGCACACATACAAACAAAATGTTGTTACCCAATACAAGCTTGAGTGATTTGCAAGGCGCATAGTGTATATATATCAAATAATTTTCTTGCTACGTAGCTTATTAATTCTATTTTTGAAACTTAATTCGACCGATTTCGTGGTTGAGAAGGTACATATATACTCATGTCTGTCTGTTCTAGAATTGGAGCCTTCCAAGTCCAACCCCAAAGCATTGCCTTAATAATTCTATTTTTGCATATTCCACGTCTTATTTTCTTCATTATATTTCTCTTTTTTTTTATCTTTCAATTACTTTATTTAATTATTTTCATTTTTTTTCTTTCTTTTTAACTCTCTACTTTCAACACCTATATATTACTATTTGGAGTGTCAAACTGTCAACAAAATATTTCTCTTGCCCTAAAATAGCAATATGGTTGTCATCAAATTCCAATTGCATGATCAGCTGTCACTTAATTACTTATTTATATAGTTATTAAGAAACAGCTCGTGACTCATTAAAAAATATTGTATAGTTTGATTAGTAAAGAGGGAGGGGGAAAGAAATCACAAGTGGCCACTGGCCACCAATTATAAGATTTTTATTATTATATATTATATTGTTAATCGAGAATCCCACGAACATATATAACTGATGGTACTTTAACCTTCCTCTTGAAGAGATAGTGGTAAGAAAAAACTTCACTACAACAAAATTCAAGTTTTAACCATAATTAATATGTTTTTTAACAGTCATATATACAAATGGTCATTAAAACTTTTATCATAGTAATTATCTATTAGTCAATGTATCCTGTGTTATAAGGACTACTGTTAAATACCCATAAAATGACGAGTAAAAACATTGAATTTTTCGCCACAATTTTAATGGTTATAGTGAATTGGTTTACATCATAAGTCATTATGGAAAATTCAATAGTTAATTGTAGTGAATTCCTAGCTACAGTTCCATACATTTTAAAAGTTTCACAAATAAATATCTTAGTAAAGATATATATTACATTTCTAAACCCTACCAAATAGCAATTTGAAAATTATAATAAAAACATATACTATTATACAGGTTCTTGCAAATCTAGAATCAATAACCTTAAATGCCTATTTAATTTATAGCATGATATCTTTAATAAATAATGTATAGTGTATCAACTAGAGTAAGTTGTTGATATATTATAGTATATTTTCTACTAGAAACCAATCATTGCATGATTATTTAATTCATATATAATTAAAAAATGGGGTGATATAGAATGGTAATTAAAAATAAAAATGAAAAGAAGAAAGACTTATTAAAAAGTAAATCGGGTGATTTTATGTATTGTTTGAATAAAAGAAAAATAAATAAATAATGATAAGTTAAAAGCTTATCTCTTCTTATATATTTGAAAGAAATGAAAAAAAGAAAGAAATGTATTTATATGAAATAACTCAAACATCTTGCATATAAGACAACTTAATTACATAAATCTAAAATGAACTCATTAAAATTAAAGTAATTTCACCAACTTTTTTTTATCCTTGGATCAACTCTTCTTTGATTAGGTGGGGAAAAAAACAAGTGGGCCTGACTAATAAATTCTCTCATTGCTATTATCTTACATAAAACCAAACAATAAAAAATTAATTAAGTTTTATCCCCAACTTTTCTTCCTTTTAACTTAAGTTCTTTCCTTTCATTTTTTACTCAAACAACAAATCCATAATCAAATACTAAACTAAGCAAAGAACAAGCTTTAGATACCCTCTTTTATAAGACCTCAATTTATATTTAAGTAGTATATATAGGTTAACACAAGAATAAATAAAACTTCATTGTAGGCCCAAAATATTACTAATTTCAATATTTTCTCACATAAGGATGGGAATAGGTAGCTACTCGTCGAGACCTATATATGACTTAGTCTATATTAAGCCTAATTCGGGAAAAACCGATTTATTATGGTATAAATGAGACCAATGCTTTTTTTTTAGATCATATATATTTTACCCAAAACGGTCAAATTTTATGTCATTCCAAAAGCATTTTAAGACTAATAGGTCAACCTACTTAAATAATAAATAATATAACAATATTTTTATTATATCTATTATTATATATATATAATATCTTAAAATCATATATTTATTGGTTTATTTAACTATTTAAACATGTTATCCTATATCAACGTTTAGGCCTATAAACTTATCTAGAGACTCACTTATAACCTATTTATTACAAAATAAAATTTCAAGTCTGACCAGACTTTTCAAAAAGGTTAGGTCAAGTCTTAAAAAAGATGTTTATATCAAATAAATAGATTAAATTCAGGTCATAGATTTGGGAAATAGGTCAACCTTAGACCACATAAAGCTTGACCCAACTAACCTATTTCACCTCTATCCTCAAAAGGAAGTTACTAATTAATTTATTGGTGGTAATTAAAAGAACATATCATAGACGCTTCTCTTAAAAAATAGACTCATTATCTTATTATAATTCTCTCTTATAAAAAGTAAATCCCTTATCTCTTAAAAATAGAATTTTCATTTTATTTTAATCGATTTAAAAAAGGTGATGATCTACTTACTCCATCTTACTCCATGAGTAACTCTTGTCAAAATTACTCCACTTTAATAACTTTTTTAATATTAAATTTCAATAATCCAATGTTGGATTCAAAGATTTAAATAAATAGATTAAATATACAAAAATTCATATAATTTAATGACTAATTGATACTTCATTAAGTAAGTTTATTTTAAAATATAGTATATTTTTAAAATATAAATAAATAATAACTATAATATTTCATACCCTTGAATTTCTAATTAATCTAAAATTTAGTATATATAATTAACATTTAACATATCGTTTGATTGACTTTGTTAAATTTAAATTTTATAGGATTGTTAAATAGAATAATTTTATAAAGAGTTACTTCTAATATAAATGCATCATCGCCCATTAGAAACGAATGCACATATGTTTTTTGAGTGTTCATTTGCAACTAGAGTATGGATGTTGTACTTGAAATGGGGTGGATTTTCTTCTGATTTACATAATGGTTGTTTGTCTAATTTTGAACTTTTTGTGGGGTTACCACAATGTAGTGCAAAAAATGGGCTCAGGTGGTCCTTGATTTGGCTGGCGGTTTTGTGGTCTTTGTGGTTAGGTAGAAATGAGGTTATTTTCTCTAATAAAATTATGGAACACTGCTGCTGTTTTGGAGCTTATTAAACTCAGATCCTGGAAATGGTTAAAAGCTAAGGATACCTCCTTCTTTTATCCTTTTATGTTGTGGTCTAGTTGCCCTGGAAAGTGCTTAAAATTCTATTATAACTGAGATTGGGATTGATTTTTGGAGGTTTGGGTTATCTGGTGTATGGAGGGACTCTTTTAGCTGGTATTTTTGTTCGGGTACAAGATGATGGTTTGACAACTCTTTATTGTTGAGGATGTACTTACCAGGACTTGCAGTGAGATTTCTTTTAGGAATGTATTGTGGTAGTATCCTGTATGGTATTTTCTCTTTTTAGCAAACTTTGTTTCATTTGTATTATGGGTTGGAGTACACGTACTCCCTTTTAATTCATTTATTTGCTTAGTAAAAAAAATGCATCCTCGCCCATTTAAAAAATATAATTTCATAATTTATGTTATGCCTTTGAGACTTGAGTCAGCCTGAACAGATAAAAGTAGCAGGGAAGCAGAAGTCAACTGAAGTGGACTCTCAAACTAGCAGCTTTGGCAAACTTGTTCCATTTCCCATGAAGTTTGTAAATTGGCAGCAGAGAAAGATAGTTGTTGTTTGTTGATGGGAGCAAGTGGCCTAGATGGATGCTAGAGCTGCAATCCGTGAAAACAGGTCTGCTTTGTCAGAATATTGAATTGTTTCTTTGACTGCCTGCCCAATAATAAATGCTATTTGAAGACTCACACTCCCATATATACATTCTTTTCCCACTTGGATGAATAACATAATCCATATGGATTGAAATAAAAAATTTAATTTTTAAAGTTTTCCCATCTCATTATTTCAGTAACATGCAAAGAAATGTTACAAATTAATTAATTTGTTGAAGGATAAGAACCCCTTCCCTTATCAATGGAATAAAATTTCCTTTCAAAAGAATCAAGAGATGACCATAACTATCTAGCCTAGCCATTCAAAATTTCAGTACATGAACCAACAAAAATGTAAAGGAAAACAACCCCTTTAGAAATGGCCTTTTGTCTATAGATGTAAGGGAAAGTTATGCCCCATGGTTCAAAACTTGAAATTTCAAATTGCTCAACAGATTGAAATGGAAGAGAAGCATTTGGAGTTTAGAAAACTTAGCCTTATAAAGTAAGGAATCAGATTGTTGAGAAAAGAACACAACAAAATCAAACCTGGTGCATAAGAAAGAGATATTATCACTTGATTAAATGCATTCTGAAGCTGAAGACATAAGATAAACTTTAAACAAAAAGAACTTGAAGCCAAATATTAGTTTCTTTACTACTATCGCCACTCTCCAGTAGCATGCAAGATAATGAGATATAACCTCAAGGGTGAAAAAAAGAATTAACAATCATAAAGGGAAAAGATAGGCTCAGCAGACATCTGTACAACATTAACACTATCACTGACTCACCCACACTGAAACTACCCTCTTTGCAAAGTTTGTGTACTAATAGCCACATTGAATAAAAAATTATGCTTCATTATCCAAATGGGCTCTCTGATCTGATTCTCTTCTCAGATGCAGCAAAATTTTCTTAAGGACACAAACTTGGTATAAATTAGTTACTGGCATGGGTACAAAAGCAATTGTACATGTAGGCTAAGTCATGTGGTTGTCAATCCTATCCTTGAGTTGTTTCAGGCACATGGCTTTCAGAATTCCCCACCTTTTCAGCATCAGATGGACCAGAAATATCCTTCACTGCTTCAATTTCAACGCTGCTAGTGCCGCTCCTTCTATTCCTTCGATCCTGAAATTGATTATATCAATCAGTTTTCTAGCTTTAGTGTTTAGTATAGAAGCATAACAACTCATACATACAAAAGAGGACCCAGCTGTTCATATTATCCACTAGAATATAATACATCAGAAAGATAAGTATGTAGAAACTGTATATTCCCAATGATATATGATATATTATGAAAAATACAAGCAATACTGAAATGTGCATACAGAGTAAAAAGTAAATGTGTAGGCCGAAGATAATCAAACAATTTTTTTCCGGCAATGTTAGGTTCATTCTAGTGGTGGTAGGTTAGCCAACACATGCATACAGTAAAATAATGATAAGAATGCACATAAGGTCAAAAAGTAGGGGAAAAAAAGGGATAATAACAGATTCGAGACTCGAGTCCGTAAAAAACAGAACTTGGATATGAGAAGATAAGATATTGAAGGAACCTCTCGAAATGGATATTCATCAGCTTCGAGCATCCTTACAACTTGACTCATTTTGGGCCTCTTGTCAGCATCAGGATCAATACACCTAAGTGCAACCAGAAGGGAACGTTTTAAAGCACGCGCTGATGGTTTAACTTCGAGGCTTGAGTCCACAACTTCCTCAGCCCTCCTTGCCCCCACCATCATCTTGAGCCATTCAACAAGATTAACCTGTTATAAGGATAAACAAAATCTCATTAGCTATGTGAAGGGCAGTGGTCATTTCTGATAAAAGCATGGTTAGAACTGGCAAACTGGCAGGGTTCACAAGGACTAGGCAGTAGGAACCTCATTGGCAGGATGTGCATAGTCTACAGGGTCCCTTCCAGTAACTGCTTCCAGCAGAAGGACACCAAAGCTGTAAATGTCACTCTTCTCATTTAACAAACCACTGTTAGCATATTCCGGTGCCACATAACTGAAATCCACAACAGAAGTAAGTTCCCAAGTGTATAAATCCTTTAAATAAAATACAAGGAAAGAGAAAATGAAATATTCTTTATACCCAAAGGTCCCCATTACTCTAGTAGTTATGTGACTTTCTCCTGAATCCAAAAGTTTGGCCAAACCAAAATCAGAAACCTTTGCATTGAACTCATCATCAATCAATATGTTGCTAGACTTTATGTCCCGGTGAATGACTTTTGGTTCTATTGCTTCATGTAAATAAGCAAGCCTGCCACCAGTCACAGTAAAATTGGGAATTTAATCAGTGGGATTGTGTCCCATGTTGAAACTTCCATTAAAGTAAATTTGATAACTAATTAAGGAAAATATTAAAACTACAGTAGGTCACATGCTCCCATGGTGGGGGGAGGGGGAGAGAATATTGTGGTTTCGTCCAAAAGCCTAATGGGCTTCAATATATTGCAAAATATATGAAACCATAAAGTCTATAACATAATATCATCAAGGAACATAAATAAACAGTCAATAACATTTATGATATATTTTGATATGCACAAAATACTAATAGTGATATCATTAATTAAAGGAACACAGAACAGTTTTACAATCATAAAAATTCAGAGATGAGGGATTTATGATAATTATACTGAGTAATATGGCACCAGACAATACAAAGTATAACCATGGCCCATATTTTTTATATGCAAGCTGAACTTACGCTTTTGCTGTGCCAAGCAAAACTTTCATGCGGGCCTCCCAGGTAAGTGTCCCATGCTGGCGCATGTCCCCATGTAACCATTGTTCTAAGTTACCATTGTTCACATATTCATATATCAGCAGCCTGAATATCAATTGGAAAGTACTTTCATTATAAGAGAGAAAGAAACAAAAAATAGAGAAAAGCATCTGTTCAATTTTGGTCTTTTGGACCAAGGAGAATATGGCACTCATAAACCCAAAGCTTGTGCTTATATTGAAAATGGACTTTAGAGCAATGACTAACATAAATTGGCCCAAATGGATACCTGTGAACACCTTCTACGCAATATCCGAGCAGGCGCACAAGATGCTTATGCCTAACATGACCTATAGCCTCCACTTCAACCCTGAATTCTTTCTCTGCTTGTCCCCTATGAATTCAAATGCAGAACTCAATTACATTACAAGATTAAAAAGAAGTCAAGGAAAAAATTAATGAAGGTACACCAATGATAATATAAAATATCCTTACAAATTGTTAAGCAGTTTTTTCACTGCCACCTCCGTTCCATTGATCAGTCTGCCCCTGTAAACAACCCCATATCCACCTTCACCAAGAATGTTCTCAGCTGAGAAGCGATTGGTTGCTTGTTCCAGATCTCTAAGTGTAAACCAGTGCCCCCACCCAAGATGAGAAAATTCCGGCAAGCCAACTAAAGGAGAGGTAGTCGCCAGTCCTCCATATGACAATGTAGACTGCTTCTTAACATTCCCAGAGCTTCCTTCTTCCCCTGAGAGTGAACTAAATCCTCTATCATGATGATAAATTGAGCTGCACTGACTGACATTGTCAGGATCACTGGATTTGCTCATCCCCAAATGAACTGATACCTTGTCTGAATTATTATCATTCGCCTTATCATGAACAGGAATAAACACATTTTCTTGTTGAACATGAGAATTCTGCGCACCAACCTTGTCGACATTGATATCTTTTGAGATATTTGGTATTTGAGATACAGAGTACTTGTCCAGAGATCTCTTAGACTTTCTCCGAAACATCACCCATATAGATAATATACAAAGAATCAGAACTATAAATGCACCAACACCAATCCCAATCAAAACCCATCTTTTCAGACCCAAAAATGAAGTCTTCTTTGACAATTCCACATTCAGAGAATTGCTGGATGACATAATCGGTTGCTACAACTCAATCAACTGTGCTCCCCAAGTTCTTCAGCTGCTAGAATTAAGACATTTTTACCTGAGTGCAAGAATCAAAATTTGTGCTATCTTAATTTACAGCCAATATTTCAATTCTTGCAACAATCCCACCAACACAAACCAAAATCAGCTAGTCAACCAATCATTTGTTGCAGCTTTATCATATTTTATCTAAGCTAAATTTGAAGATCTTAGATTTTCAGGCCTAATAGGCAAAGGCACACAATACAATAAAAAAGAATTCAATTATTAGAATAAGTGTGTGTAATTCAGCTGTTCTAAACCAAAAAGAAATGCAATACTTGAAACATTCAACAATCAAAAAGGCACACTGAGTGAAATCACAATATATTAGGGAAGTAAAAGGAACATTTGATTATCACAACAATCCTAATTATAAGAAAAGGAAACTAGGAAAGCATCACTTATGATCCAAGCAAACAAAAGAGAAAATGGAATGTGAATTATCCAAAAAGTGGCTGAGAAAGACAACGCATTTACCTTTGTGTTGATCTAAGGTAGCTAGCCTCCTGGTCCTGGATCTTCTACTTGAGCACACAAAGAAGCAACAGGTTTCACACTTCTTTTTGAACCGACAAGACACTCAATGTGCATAGACAGGCGCAGGAATACCTGAGAAAAACACAAACCCTACAACAAAAACCAGATTATACAAAAGATACAGTGGCACCCCAGTAGGTAACAAGTGGGCCACAAAGAGAGAAGAACAATAGCTCACAGGTTAACATATTAAAACAAAAATTGGAAGGGAATGCCAAATAAAAATCATATTTTGATGGGAAAAAATGCAGAGGGAGAGAGAAAATGGATAGATTTTAGAGGAGAGAAAAAGAAAAGGTGGTAAAATGGTTAGTGGGTACTGTACTTGAGTAGCAGGGCAGGACCAGAACAAGCTGGAAAGGAAGCATGGTTTGTAACGAAGGAAAACAGTGTGTGAGAGAGAGAGAGTAAAGGGAAAGCAAATATGAAATGAAAAAAAAGGGGGGTGGTGATTATGGCAGGTAGCAAAAACAAAACAAAAAAAAAAATGTAATGAATAAGCAACAAAAGTAAAGTGAAGGAGAGAGAAATACCTCAATCTCAATCTGAATCCAACAGGAGAAGCTAAGCCCCAAATCTAGCTTCCTCTTCTTCTTATTGTCATGTCTGTTTACCAAACTGTCCCATGTGTGTGAAAAGGAAAAATCTTTATGCAAATCTTAAAACTTGGCATCATCCTCTGTCCTGACTCATGCACATTCCAATTTCAGTTTGGGCTTTGATTTCAGACACAACCCCAAAATTGAAGGGTTACTGAAATTTTTTATGTAATGCTATATTATTTATATGTAGTATTTTTGACAGGAAACACTCTTCATTCACTGGATCAATTTTTTTTTTCAAAGAAAAACGCTGGTAAATGTCATTAATGCAGTAGTAAAGGAATTTCAAAAGGAGATCTTTTTAGTAAAAATATAATATTTAACATTATTAATGCATTAAATATCACAATAACTTATTTATTAATTTATTTATTAACAAATGTTAGCAGAATCCTTTTTTTCTTAAAAAAAGGTAATATACTTATTTCATAAATTAATATTTTTAAACAGTCATCCAATGATGTGTTGACACGTTATTTAATCAGTTTAATAATATATAAGGTGTCGTGTTTATTAATTGATGTGGCAAAATATTATTGGATGACTGTGTAAATTTTTTTTACACTGAATAGTGATTAAACTCTTTAAAAAAAAGCATATTAACTTTTTAAAATGAATCAATCATAAATAATATATTGAAAAATGTGTGAAAAGGGGGCATTGTTTTTTTTTACGGTTAAAATATATAGTAGATTAACTAGGCCTGGGGCAATCGTCCAAAGCCAAGAATGAAACAATACAATAAGGGACTTCCTCAATCCAAAAGGAGTCTAGGTGAACACAAGCAAACTTGGCTAAATGGTGGGCGCACATATTGCCACCTCTACGAACATGAGAAATCTGAAAACTCTTAAAAGACGTCTTAAATGAAATACAGTCAAGAACTACGCTCCCAATGTTGTTTTGCAAAACTGGTTTCCAAGGCAAATTTGATGGCACTTCTAATTCCTATAGCTTCGGCCAAGCTTGGGTTAGGGAGGCAGGAAATTTGAATTGTCGCGGCTGCAAACACTTCTCCTAAATGATCTCGGACAACAATACCAATTCCCCACTTTGTTCCCCCTGGGCTTGCTGCATCCACGTTGATCTTGAAAGAGCCAATGGGAGGGGGGCACCATACTGAATTGCTTTGAGAAGAATTCTGGTGGGCTACAGGATTTGGGCTTGGAGAAAGGTCCACTGGGCGGACTGCATCAGAGGCCTTGGAGTATAACAATTGAAGGTTGACCTCCCTTTGCTCAAATATTTTTTTATTCCGAGCGGTCCAGAAAGAATAACACGGAGAGAAAAATAAGGTGAGGAATTCTAGCGATTTGGTCTCAATAAGCCCATCAATCCATTCACCAATGGGTAGTGTAGAGTCGGTTGGCACTTGGGATCCTAGAGGAGATTTCAACCATGCATCCTTTATCCAAGAGCAATCCTTGAGGAGGTGACTCTCTGTTTCAGCTTCATCGGAGCACCATGGGCAAAGTGAGGGACATTGGATTCCTCTTCGGATCAAGTTCACTCTGACTGGAAGGGAATGGTGCATGAGTCTCCAGATGAAGTGCAACACTTTTGGCTGATTGGGATTCATCCACATTTTCCTCCAATGGAAGTCCGGAATTGTGCGCCCTGAGCTGGAGAGTTCTCGTTGCTGGTTGAGAGAATTGAGAGCAAATTGATATCCGGTCTTGACAGTGTAAATGCCATCTTTTTTGGATCCCCAAAAAAAACAATCATTTAAAGGTGAGTGAGGGAGAGGTAATTGGAGAATTTGCTCGGCTTCAAATGGGAGAAAAGGGTGCTAATTATCTCCCTTTTCCAAGAAAGGGTGGAATGATCAATCAGGTCATAAACATATTGGATTTCAATGGAAGGGGAGTGGCTACTCCAGACCTTGAAACCGTTTTGTAGGGGAAGCCAACCATCCCCCAAAATCTTCACAGAAGCTCAATTTCCTATTCTCCAGTAGCCCCCATTTTTTAGGATCCAGCTTGCTGAGTGGATGCTTTTCCACGTAAAGCTTGGAGAGAGGCCAATATTGGCATGGAGGAAATCAGTCCTGGGGAAATACCTTGCTTTCAGACATTGAGACACCAGAGAGTCAGGCATAGTTGTGAGTCTCCAACCTTGTTTAGCTAGCAGGGCTTGGTTAAAATAATGGAAGTCCCGAAAACCAAGGCCACCAACTTTTTTAGATACACAAAGGTAATCCCACTTTATCCAGTGGGTCTTGCGCTCTCCACTTTTGCTCCCCCACCAAAAGTTGCTGATCATGCTCTCTATTTTGTCACATACTGATTTGGGAAGTAGGAAGCAGCCCATGATGTAGCATGGTATAGCTTTAACCACAACTTTAACTAAAACTTCCCGCCCAGCTCTTGACAGATAATGCTCCTTCTGTCCTTTAAGTTTCTTCCAGTCTCTATCCTCAACAAACTGGAATGCCTATTTTTTGGACCTACCAATAAAGGTAGGGAGACCCAGGTATTTTGAATGGTTATCAACTGCCTTAATCTTCATCCAACATTGGAGCAAAATTCTTCTTTCTTGGGGCACATTTCAGCTGAATGATAACTCAGATTTGTCAAGGTTGATCATTTGGCCAGAAGCTTCTTGGTACCGGCTAAGGATTTGAAGAATATTCTGAATGTCTGGGTTAGAACTCCTAGAAAAAACAATGTTGTCATCTGCAAAAAAAAAAAAGATGGGAGATTTCTGGGCACCTTTTGCAATTCTAATACCATGTATAGCTTTCTCAGCCTGGGCCTTGAGAAGTAAGCCTGAAAAAACCTCAGCACATGGAATGAACAAATAAGGGGATAGGGGGCATTGTTATTTGTTAACATTTCTGGCAATTTTAACATACTTATTCTAGATAATTTGTCCTTTGAACCCAAGTTGTGGTAACATCTTTCAACTGCAGAATGGGATGGCTCTGCAACTTGGCAAGCATATGCAATGGCAACAATGTGTTGTGTGTGTGAGAGAGAGATTTTTGTAAATAATAAATTTATTAGTTTTTTTAATATATAAATTTTATTAATTTATTCGTTAGAGTTTAAGGTTAACAATAAATTAAGTTTGTAGAATTTCATAAAAAAGTTAAAAGTAATTATCATTTTTATCACATCATTTTATTATCAAGTATGATATATTATTAAAATATGAATAAATAATTATTATTAGTTTATATACGTGTGTGTTAAAGTTGTGTATATATATATATATATATAACTCAATATATCTATAATCATTAATAAAAAATAACAATTAAAAATTAAATTACTTAATTGTATATTAATTAAATCCATTGTATATTATATAAAAAATTATTAAATAGTTTGACTGTTACAATTTATATTGTTGTTAATAAATTCTAACTTACATATATATGTATATGTGATGATAAATGTCTTAAGAGCCCTTGTTAGAATAAATAAATAAAATATTTTTAAGAAAATTTTTAAGGAGTGTACTTAGGTACTAGTTAACAAACAAAAAATGTAAATTTTTTATTAAAAAATATAAAATCTAAATTTATAAATTACACATTGAATTTCAATAAAAGTATTATATTTATTGAACATCACCTTAATTTTAATAATCCTCTTAGATATAGAGGATTACTAACAAAGAATTCTCCAACACATTTTTTTCAACACACCATTTATTATTGGTTGAAATTTATATAGACTCCATCAAATCATATGTCACACTCTTAATGTGGTAAAACTCATTTGCATTTTAACCAACCATAAAAGGTATATTGAAATAATGTGTAGCTAGTATTTCTCATATGATTATTATCTAAAAAAGTTTTGTTAATTAGTGATCCATTGATTAATGAATAAAGAAAAGAATTAATGTGTTTTTTTACCCATGTGTGACATATTTTAACTGAAAATCCCATTATAATACATAGAAAAGCAGTTACATGTTGTTGTAAGTTATATTTGTAGTTGACGATATGCAAAGTTAAGTCGTTCCTGAAAAAAGAGACTTAATATTTAATATTACGTCATATGTGTGATGCACAACCCGTCGTTGACTTTAATTTTAGAATAGTGAAGTCGTACATACTTACAAATGGAGACTTGATGTTTATGGCTAGTCGCATCGGTGATGTACAACTTGTCGTTGACTTTAATTTTTTTATTCTAAATTAAGCAAGTCATATTTTAAATGAACGAGTTTCTCTTTTCCATAAAAAATCATGCAATTTGTATCTCAAAAACTCATTTAACATAAGTACTATAGAAACACGGGGGAAACACAAGTACACAACAAAGAAAGTTGAATTGAGTTTTCTAAAAATTTAATTTAAAAATAGAGGCTAGGGTATAAAACAATTTTGTAAGTTTCAGACTTACGTTTGAAGGGTTTATCTAACTACGTTTGAAGATTTCAGATGCTTATGAAATGATTGTTTGAATGGAATCCAAAACTTTTTACACATAACATATTTTAGAAAACATTTTAGAGAAACACACTTAATTTTGTGGTGAGAACAGGCAAATAAGCTTAAATACTTGATAAATTAATGAAGAAATTTACACATGAAATTTTATTCTAGTATTAAACCACAAGGTGTTATATCCAGTCCCTAACCATGTTAGGATTTACTTCACTATAACGTTAAGTTATATGTATTCTTTTTCACAAGCCTATTCGAGCTTTACACACATCAAATATTCTTTTACTACGGTGGTTATGTAAAGTATAAGGTTGTGCTTAGTCTTACACCACATCACCACCTAACAAATGGGTAAGTCAAGGTATATATCCAACAAGGAAATTAAATGACTATTGTAGAAGATGATGCAACCAAATGAACAGGAATGAAGCAAGCGAGAAAATTATGCTTTATGGATTTTTTGGACTTCCTATAAAATACCAATTGAGATGTCTCCCTATAGTTTTGGTTTTTATGGTAGGTGTCATCTAGCAATGAAAATTAAGAGTCTATTAGGCAGTGAATCATTGTAATTTGTCCTTTGATAAAGCTCCAATTGCAATAACTTGAGGAAATTCACTTATTATGAAACTCCAATATTTATATAAAAAAAAAACTAAAGCTTTTACATGATAAGTTTTTATTTAGAATGACTCGTGTCTCAAAATGAATGATCATCGAATCAAATATATGCATCTATTTGAGAGAGGGGACAGGTGATTTTCTAAGGCACATTCTCATACATAATGTTGTAACAAAGTTTCTTCATAAACTCTTTAATTCGGGCATTGTTCACCTTATTAAGAGAACCAAATTTGATGTCTTGCAATGTAGTGCATCAAAAAATAGCAAGAATGTGCGTGCATGATCATAATATGAGCATGTATTCAAAACTGGTAAGTACATTTTAATGATTGTTATACTTAATGAGGTAACTTTCTTAGAGATTAAGCTGAATTTCTGCATTCAATAAATCAGAAATATATTTGATCTGCCTAAGGTACATGCCTCCAACTTGTTGCTCACTTCAATGCCAATAAAGAAATAGAGTTTTCCAAGATCCTTAAGAGAAAAAGTTTCATTAAATTTTATTAAAAAGTTTCATTAAAAAGTTTTAACCTTAAACTCTTAGAGGGAGAGAGGGGTTTTATAAGTAATAAATTTATTAGTTTTTTTAAGATATAAATTTTATTAATTTATTCGTTAGAGTTTAAGGTTCACAGTAAATTAAGTTTGTAGAATTTTATAAAAACATTAAAAGTAATTATTATTTTTATCACATCATTTTATTATCAAGTATGATATATTATTAAAATATTATTAAATAATTATTATTAGATTATATCATTAAAAAAATAAAAATTCATAAATTAAATTACTTAATTGTATATTATATAAAAAATGATTAAGAAGTTTGACTGTTACAATTTATATTGTTGTTAATAAATTCCAACCTACATATATGTGTATATGTGATGATATATGTCTTAGGAGCCTTAGCTGTAACGTCCTAATTTCTCATCCGAGAATTTAGCCTGTTGGGAGCCAAATACCCAAATTTCTAAAATTAATTCGCGTCATTTTAATATCGCAATTAAATACATACATCATATAACGCTTAAGTTCCCAACGATTACTTAAACAGAATATGAAAAACATCAACTGAAATAAACATACATAGTAATGCCATTACGACTACAATTTGTCCAATACATAGTAGTCAATTGGGGATACGCCCATACATGTGTTCTAACAAAATAAAAGGCTCAAGATACACATGTACAGTCATATCCCCTCAAAAGAATACATATCAGTATCATCATCAAGGCATACATATCAACAAATAGAATCCTAAGCCATCCTCAAAATACATCAAAATAATGCTCCCAAGCTCTGTGCTAAAGGACCAGTGCGGGGTCGAACCTGCACATCTAAAATGTATTCCACAAAACGTGTGGTGAGACAGGAGCACTACTACAAAAACAGCATTCCACGACGGCCATTCCACGACGGTTATTTCGTAACCGTCGTTAAAAATGACGCGGTGGCATTTTTGAAATTATATGTGTAACAAACAACGACGGTTGTAAAGGAACCGTCGTTGAAAGTACAAACAACGACGGTTCCCACACAACCGTCGTTGAAAAGTCCAGAAAAATAAAAAGAAAAAAGAAAAAATCAAGGTTTTAACGACGGTTATAATACAACCGTCGTTGAAAGTACCAACAACGACGGTTCCATTACAACCGTCGTTGAAAAGCCTAGCAAAATTAAAAAGAAAAAAAGAAAAATGCAAAAGTTTTAACGACAGTTGTGTTACAACCGTCGTTGAAAAGTGACCAAAAAAAGAGAATGATGATGCAGGAAGTTAAAAAAGAGGTGCAGATAGCAAAGGGGTTTCAGAAAATAGGGGGTGTTAACAGTAAAAGCTGGGGGTGTAGGAGCAAAGGAGACAATCTACGACGGTTAAGCCGAGAACCGTCGTTGTTATTTTAATATATCATATAGAAACCCTAGTCCCTTCTCTCATTCTGCTGCGCCGTTCCCTCTCTACTTCTTATTCTCTCTTCTTCTCCGACCGTCTTCTGTCTCCACAACCACCGTTTCCCACAGCCACCAGCCACCACCACTCACGGCCGCCGTCGTCCTCTCCTCGGCCGCCCCTCTTCCTCCGTCCTCATTTCTCTCTCACCTCCCCCGTCCTTCCTCAATCTCAACCGTCGTCCTTCCTCCTCTGTTTCCTCCATCTTCCGCGTCGTTCCTCTACCCGTCGCGCCACCACTGTCCTTCTTCCTCCTCTGCACTGCGCCGCCACTGCAAGTCCCAACCACCATCGCGTACTTTAGCGGAGAGCTTAAGTAGGTAAACATTTTCTTCTCTCACTCTTTTACCTACCCTTGGGACAACTCGTGACTACATGGACTTTGTGTGTTGATCAAGGCTTTCACATGTGATTCTATTTTGTAAGTTCTATTTTCATTTTATGGGCTTGTTTGCTTCACTTGTTTGCTTTTTGAACAATTTTTGAGATGTGAAGGATTTGGCTGGTTTGTTAAAAAAGTATAAATGACTGGCATGTGGCTTTGATTCTCTCTTTGTGACACGTAAGTTAGATAATGATTCATGAATTGATTTATCCTATTGCTTTGATTAATCAGATTAGTATTGGCTCTTTTGTGGTGATCTTGGTAATGAAGTGAATGATGATGTTCTTTCAAAAGCATTTTCACGATTCCATTCCTTTAATATGGCACGAGTAAGTGGATCTCAAATCTAACTCAAATTCTTTTATTACTATAGTATAGTAATGATTGGGTTAGTGTGAGCATTTTCTATTTCCTCTTCAGATTTTTGTTTGAAGGGACATAGTTGTTAATGATTAGTTGGTTCTTGCATATTTCCAGGTAGAACCTATTAAGAATACATATATGGTAGAAGGAAATTACTGTCATGACTTTAACACTGTCACAATCCATTGCCTCTTTAAGCACTACTATGTAAGGTTAAAAACATTAATTAAAAAAAGAAAAGAAAAATTAAAAATGCAAACTATAAATTTGAGGGGAAGATTAAAAGATTGCTATGCAATGTTGCAACCAATCTTTTTCATATCCAACATAGTCAAGAAGCTTAGCAAAGCAAAGCTCAAGTCTTGCTTTCCCCTGTTTTGCTTACTTTATTAAATATGTATTTACTTGTACTGTTATCTTGAAATTTGAATTGGTTTACGTTTTTATATTGAATAGTTTAATTCCAAATCCCTTTTACTTAATAAAACACTGTTAAACCAACCACCAAGAGTATGGATTTGTGTTATATAATAAGGGGATTGGTTATGGAATAAGCAAGAAATTGGCTTCAAGTGATATAGTGGTGGTGCTTATAGCTAGAAATGAGAAAAGGGGTTTGGAAGCCGTGAAAAAATTGAAAGAGTTAGGCCTCTCTGCTGACTTTCTGGTTTATCATCAACTTGATGTGACTGACCCTGCCAGTGTTGCTTCTTTAGAAGATTTCATCAAAACCCGATTTACAAAACTTGATATCTTGGTACATATATATACATGACTTAATTTTATAATGTTTAATCACTATATGTTTATATCTTGGTACTTATAAGACTAGGATACAGGGAAGCTGATATCAAGAACAGGTACAATTCTTCAACCTGGTTATACTTAGCATTTCTTCAATTTTCAGCTTTATTGGTTCAAATCTTGTAATTAAAATTACTTATAAATGGTCTTTTACAGATTTCTTCTGCCACCAATTAATTAAATCAACAAGTCATTTTAAATGTATGCCAGGAGTGAGGGTACTCCAAATGTTTATTCTTGACATGAAATTGCTTGACATTTTCAAATCTCATGTTTCCAATATATAGATCCCCTTTCATTGTTCCCATAGACTGTTATATAGCACCATGATAAACTAGGAGAAAAATGCACTGAAAATATTAAATCAATCAGTTACCATAATGGCAATCAAGTTATTATATAGCACCTTGCCTTTTTACTGATACACTTCAGATCATTATTGATTATACTGGTGAGAAATCTCAACATTGAGTTAAAATTTCTTTTTGGTCATATACCAACTTAGCTCCCTCTTCTCCAACTCCAACCCAACTATTTTCTTTGCTTACCTCCTTATGTTTCATAGAATAATATTCACTATATGTTAGTTTGGACTCTGGAGCATACTTTTGTTTAAAGTTAAATATCCTACTAATCATTCTACAATACCTTAAGTTACATGGATATGGCAAGTTGTTGAGAGTCATAAAAATGAAAATAAAAAATCAAGACAATTATTATTACAATGGTGTATATTCTGTGAACAACTTGTGATATCCATACAATTTAAAACACTGTTTACTCATCCATATTCTAATTTTCATTGTGGAGCAGTTAGCCCTGCCCTCATAAATTGAAAATTGTTGTAGTAGCTATCTGTTATGGAGTTAGTCTCACATCACATCTATTTAAGTATGCTGACCAATTTATAAACCATTGTATCAACTAATAATCACTATCTTCCATTCCATTCCATTCCATGCCATTATTTCTTCTTTTCTTTCAATGCTTTCCCTCAGGCAAGCCACTGAAAAGCCTACCAGATCTCCTCCGAGAGTACAATTTACCACCAGGGCTATTTCCCTAGAATATAATCTGCTATGAGTTTGATGAACCAAGGGTAAGCTGATTGTTTACTTGCCATCTGCATGTGAGGTGAGCTTCAAGGACCCCTCTGTCATATATTTAGATCTGTCCTAATTGTTACTTGTTCTGTATTGAAGTTATAACATCAACTATGTTTAGGATTTGTCTTTTAAAATATCAAATGGTTAGGTTGGCTGATTTCTGGAATGTTTGATCCAGACAAATTCCATAACTAATATTTCTAATATTAATGTAAGCCCCCGATATATAAATGTATGTATTTTTAAAAATATTTCTAAACATATTAATTAAATAACAATTTAACTATCCAAAAAGAAGAGGCCATATATGTTTAACTAAGAAATTCTCTTATGAAGAAATTCTCTTATGCCTATATCATTTAAGCAGAGGAATTTTAGGTTGAATCTCCTTAATTAATTCAAAATAACTTTATACATATTTAATATTTATAATAGACAGTAGTCTTAATGTTGTTTTGCCCAAATAAACATAAAGGGTCGAACCCTTTTTCCTTTTCATTTGTCCACTTAAAAAAATGTTTTTTATCGATCTATTTTAAAAGTTTAAAAAATATTTATTATTCTTTTTTTAATTATACACTTATATCCATTACTTTTTCCGGTGATTATAATAAAAAAATAAAAAATACAAAGGGTATAATAAGAAGTATAAAAATAATTTTAAGAAAAATAATAATATTAATTATCTTCCTTAATTTATGTGTTCATAACCAAAGTGACTGAGAGAGTAGCTATAACCCGTGTAGATTTTGTTTTGGAATGAAAGGCAATAACACAAAATCCTGATCCATTGGGTTCGGGGAAAATTAATTATATAAGCATGATGTATTAAACACTTAAATTAATATTAGAAATATATGACAAATCTGGTTATGTAGTAAAATATATGACAAATCCATTGTGACAGTATATAGTAAAATATATAATGTTTAGCGTCCAAAGAATATGTCTACTTGTATATATGTTATTTTTGTTATCTATAAGCTTGTGTATGTGTGTGTTTTGGTAAAGGGATATTGCTTTTCTGATACCAATGGTACATATTTTCCTTTTCTAGTTCCACAAGCACTTGTTTCTATGCTTTTAAGGCTGCCCATATGATTTAAATGTGTGTTTAAACTAATTTACTATATAAATGAACCAAAAAGTCTAGTGATTTAGATTTAATCTAATTTTGCTGTGTGCTTTTTTTAAATAAAAATTGTGCTTCTTTTGAGATTTTTAATTAAATAACTAGGAATTAACTACAAAATAGCTAGGAAATTCTGGACATACCACAATGGATAGGACATACAACGACGGTTGAAGTTGGAACTGTCGTTGTATGTCCAGGAAACAACGACGGTTGTTGTGTGAACCGTCATTGTTTCCTAGACATACAACGACGGTTCCAACTTCAATTGTCGTTGTTTCTGACTTATAACGACGGTTCCTCTGTGAACCGTCGTTGTTTCATGGACATACAACGACGGTTCCCGTTTTAACCGTCGTTGTTTCTAATTTATAACGACGGTTGACAAACGTCATTGAAAACCTACTTTTTAACGACGCCCGGATCAACGACGGTTCCAACAACCGTCGTTAAAAGCCTTTTTTAACCGTCGTTAAAAGCTTATTTTGCACTAGTGGAGTCTCAGTGAATATAACTATGCAGCATGCGGTGTGGGGAAAAGCAGGCAAATGAATGCAACAGAATCAATAGAATGGCTAAATCATGATAACTCATCTCAAATGTAAACATGGATGTGCAAGACATGCATTACCCGACAGACGAGGTCTTATCATTATATAACCGTGTGCCTAGACCTGAGCTCAGATTACAAGGAACATCTTCCCTGGGTACTAATCACCACCACTGGGTACTAATCACCCTTAATCACTGTGGGCCGAAACCCGAATCTTAATCCAAGAACCGAAGTCCAAATTCATTTTCCAATTACTTAGCTTGGGGCCAAGGGCCATGGTACAATGCTCAATTCAACACAAATTCCATGGATAAGGCAATAATGGGAATCATTCTCAAGTAACAGTAAAGCTTTAACTTGGGGAAAATCCCCTCATACATTTCTACTCCCTACCACCAACAAGATGCAATAAATAGACAATCCACAACAAATAAACATTCACAAGTAAAAAGGCAAGGGGAGAAGAGAGTAGGGTTCATGGAGGGAGAATCACATTACAAAAGTGAGAGTGTGTGAGCTATACTCACCTCAAGAGCTAAAATGGAGAAGGGGAAAGAGGTTGAAGAAGGTTGGGTGGGAAGATTTTTGGCTTGGAGAGTGTCCCTCTTGCTCCCAGGCTTGCTTCTCACTCTAGAATTCTCCTCTTTCTCTCTCTAGAACATTTATGGAAAATAAATGTGGGGTTAAGGTTTCTGCGATCCTATTTTAAAAATTGAATTCGCGTATCCTCACTCGAGCGAGAAAAAGACCAGCTCTCTGAGCTGGGGCTCGCTAGGGACGCCCAGTAAAACATCCTTGTTTTCTGACTTTGCGCTCGCTCAAGCGAGCCCTGGCTTGCTTGAGCGAGTGCAAAGTCAGAGAGCAGCCCTAAATTTACATTCCTTACTTGCTCGAGCGAGCCTTGGCTCGCTTGAGAGAGCATATCAGTAACCAGAAAAACCATATCAGTAAACTAGAAAACCGACTCTTTGCTGATATGCTCGCTTGAACGAGTACCAAGTCAGAGAGCTTACTGCACTTAAATTGCCTTGCTCACTCGAGCGAGCATACCAGAATGTAGTTTCCTGGTTTGCTGCATAAACAAGTCCCTTTCCACTCAAATTTTACCCAATCAATTACTTTGTTCTTAAAATATATTCCATTACTATTTTAACACATATAATGAATGAAAACTTGGGTTGTTACACTTGCTAGAATAAATAAATAAAATAAAATATTTTTAAGGAAATATTTAAGGAGTGTACCTAGGTACTGGTTAACGAACAAAAAATTTAAATTTTCATAATCCTCTTAGATATAGAGGATTACTAACAAAGAATTCTCCAACACAATTTTTTTAACACACCATTTATTATTGGTTGAAATTTATATAGACCCCATCAAATCATATGTCAGACTCGCAATATGGTAAAACTCATTTGCATTTTAACCAATCATAAAAGGTATATTGAAAATAATGTGTAGTTAGTATTTCTGATGTGATTATTATCTAAAAAAGTTTTGTTAATTAGTGATCCATTTATTAATGAATGAAGAAAAGAATGTGTTTGTTTGCCCATGTGTGACATATTTTAACTGAAAATCCCAATATAATACATGTTGAAAAGCAGTTACATGTTTGTTGTAAGTTATATTTGTAGTTGATGATATGCAAAGTTAAGTCGTTCTTGGAAAAAGAGACTTAATATTTAATGTCAAGTCATATGTGTGATGCACAACCCATAGTTGATTTTAATTTTAGAATAGTGAAGTCGTACATACTTAGAAATGGAGGCGTGATGTTTTATGGTTAGTCACATCGGTGATGTACAACTTTTCGTTGACTTTAATTTTTTTATTCTAAATTAAACAAGTCATATTTTAAATGAATGAGTTTCTCTTTTCCATAAAAACCATACGATTTGTATTTCAAAAACTCATTTAACATAAGTACTATAGAAACACGGGGAAAACACAACAAAGAGAGTTGGATTGAGTTTTCTTAAAATTTATTTTTAAAAATAAAAGCTAGGGTATAAAACAATTTCCGTAAGTTTCAGACTTACGTTTGAAAGGTTTATCTAATTATGTTTGAAGATTTCTGATACTTATGAAAAAGATTGTTTGAATGGAATCCAAAACTTTTCACACATAACATATTTTAGAAAACTTTTTAGAGAAACACACTTAACTTTGCGGTGAAAACAAACAGGAAAATAAGCTTAAATACTTGAGAAATTAATGAAGAAATTTACACATGAAATTTTATTTAAGTTCAAATGCAAACCACAAAGTGATATGCCTAGTCCCTAACTGATGTGAATCCAAAGGGGTGGTTTAGGATTCTGAATAAGGACCCTAGGAATTATAGTTGCTGCCAAGTAAAAGATTAAACAAGAATGAGACAATTTATCAAACAGTAAGGGGGCGCAATTTGAAAGATAAATAGAAATGATGAAAGGTATCAATTTTAAAACCAATAATGCATGAATCAATTGCACAATTAGGTTGCAGAATTCTTCCCTATTTCCAGCAATCAAAACAACCCATGAACAAGCAATTAAACACCAAACAAATTGCAATTTGAATAATAGAAATTATGATGCAGAATGCTTTATAACTCAGCATCCAAATGGGACCCAAGGGTGCAGCCAACTTTCAAATGATTTGGATAATTAACGTGCAGGATCTGTATGTTCAAAGTCAGGGTCCAATCAGGTTCTTTGGTGCAGAATTTATATGTATTCAGCGCATGAAAATAAGGAACGAATTGAAGAGGGACTTGACAAATTTAGCGGCCACTAAAATGGTAAAAATTCAGCGTGCAGAATAGGAATTCCAATTGAGCAGTCTGCTTGCAATTAAAATGAAAAAAAAGAAAACAATGTGCAGAATTGTATTGATAACTCAGCTCTTGTTTTGAAACACACAAAGGTTGCAGAATTTTTTAATATGGAAAGACAAAAAATGGAATGGAAATTGTGAAGGGCGTCACACTTCCAAGGATGGAAGATAAACCCAAAGATTGAACACACAAAAGGGTGAAATCCTTTGATAAATCTCAAAATCCTTGGCTGTTTAGAACCCAGGAAGAAGAACTCTCACAGAGTTTGTTTTCTTACAAATGATTCTAATTGTTTTCTATGAGTTGTGCGCCCCTTCTATGGCTGTCAACATTCAGAATAGGTGCAACCACTATCCTAATAAAAATCACCATAAAACTAAATAATTGTCTACTTAAAAGAAAAGTGTAACTGCCCAAAATAATTAGCACATTCAGCCTAATATATTAAACCAAGCTACCTGCATTTTCTAGCAAATTGTAACAGCCACATTGCACTGTTAATGTGAATCAATTCAGCCACATTTTCTTTAAATCTGGCCGCAAATAATTAAGCTCCAATTAGCACTCCAATAGCCACATTTTCTTCAATTCTTTATGCAATTGATCAATTTGTGTTTTCGCATCTTCAAGGCTTTTCTAGTTCTCATCATTCCCCCCTCTTGAAGAGGATTTGTTCTCAAATCAGAAGCATCATAATCTGCATCAAAAAGAGTTTAAGTCAGACACATTGAAAATAACACTTATACCGATGTTCCCCCTATGTCCTCATCACATGATTGAAACCAATCCATCCTCCTGGATTAAACAGAACTCAAACAAATTCAGATTTTGTCTTTTCTTCCTTTTGCATCAAGGAAGTCTTCTTTTTGAGTGTCCATGCCTAAATGCCAGGGTCATAGACAAATCTCTTGTATTCCTCTTTGGCTTTATCCTTATGCATGTAAGTCATAATCAACAAATCAAATTAATAATACCAAAGGGAGATATCCATGAATATTTTCAATAAGCATCAAATCAAGAGTATTCAAATGATTATTCTGAAAAGCATTTTCATCACATAACAAGTTAGCCCCAATATTCTTATGATTTTCATTTGTGATTTTAATCACACAATTATTATAACATGTAACATTATATGAAAAACTATAAGACTCCATGTGCTTGCGTTTCATTATCCTCAAGACTTTATTTTTCATCAGCGGACTGGATGCATAATAAAGCACTGGGAACAATATCAACAAGCTTCCTCTTCAAACATGGGAGTTGATTTAGGATTCTGATTATGGACCTTTAGGAATTATGTTGCTTGTCTTGGCAAGTAGGATAATGAAAGAAAAGTTAGGCGCAGAAAGAGAAGTCGGAATTTATTCAAGGAATTTAAAACAAGAATTATGAAGAATTAGAGACAAACTCAGCGTGAGAAATTTGATGCAAAGGTGCAGAATGTTGAATAATTTCCAGTGCTTAAGGGATTAAAATGAAATGAAGTGCAGAATGTAATATATTTCTCAGCGCACTTTAAGAACCAGAATGACAGCCAGATTGCAATTCAATTGAGCAAACAAAGGTGCAGAATTACTTCACACATTAGCGCATAATTTGAAACCAAATAAATGCAGAATTTCAATAACAAATCAGCGCTAAAATTCAGACAGAATTGATGAGCTTATTGGGCGTGAAACTGATTGCAAGGATTGGTACAAAATTTAATAATAAACTCTACACAATGAAATGATCAAATTGAATCAGAATTGATACAATTCCTGAACAAGAAACAACGCACATATTAGGATAAAAAAACTGGGCATAATTATATGATAATAGGGAAGAAAGAAATGGAATGGAAAATGAGAGGACGCTACACTCCCAAGGTTGAAAGATATGTCCCAGAGATTAAACACAAAAGGGATGAATTGCCTTTGATAAATCTCAAAAATTCTGGATTACCAAGAACCCAAAGAGAAAAACTCTCATTCAGTATTTTTTTTAACAAAAGTGTTCTGCCCCTTTCTATGAGTTGTGCGCCCCTTATATGACTGTCTACATTCAGAATAGGTGCAACCCCTATCTTAATAAAAATCACCATAAAACTAAATAATTGTCTACTTAAAAGAAAAGTGTAACTGCCCAAAATAATTAACACATTCAGCCTAATATATTAAACAAAGCTGGCCACATTTTCTAGCAAAGTGTAACAGCCACATTGCATTGTTAATGTGAATCAATTCAGCCACATTTTCTTTAAATCTGGCCGCAAATAATTAAGCTCCAATTAGCACTCCAACAACCACATTTTCTTCAATTCTTTATGCAATTGATCAATTTGTGTTTTCGCATCTTCAAGGCTTTTCTAGTTCTCATCATTCCCCCCTCTTAAAGAGGATTTGTTCTCAAATCAAAAACATCATAATTTGCATCAAAAAGAGTTTAAGTCAGACACATTGAAAATAACACTTATATCGATGTTCCCCCTATGTCCTCATCCCATGATTGAAACCAATCCATCCTCCTGGATCAAACACAACTTGTACAAATTCAGATTTTGTCTTTTCTTCCTTATGCATCAAGGAAACCTTTTTGAGTGTCCAAGCCCAAACGCCAGGGTCATAGACAACTCTCTTGTATTCCTCTTTGGCTTTAACCTTATGCATATTAGTCATAATCAACCAATCAAATAAAACCAAAGGGAAATATCCATGAATATTTTCAATAAGCATCAAATCAAAAGTATTCAAATGATTTTTCCAAAAAGCATTTTCATCTTGTAACAAGTTAACCCCTATATGCTTATGATTTTCCTTTATGATTTTAACCACACATTTATTCAAACATGTAACATTATATGACAAACCATAAGACTTCATGTGCTTGTTCTCAATATTGTCATGAATTTGTCTTCTAAAAGTGGGTTGAACATATAATGGAGAACTAGGAATGATATCAACACAATTCATTCTCAAACTTGGCAACTTGTGGTGTGTTTCATTCACAATTACATCCTCTTGCCCCTGTAAGATAACATCACAAACAAGAGAAGAATTAACATTAGAATTTAATTTTTCCTTGCTCATTTTTTCTCCTTCTTTTTCTAATTCTTTTCTCCTCTCTTCTTCTCTTTCTTTTTCTTCTTTTTCTCTCTGTTCTTCCTTCTCTTTTTCTATTTTTATTTTCAATTTCAGCTGATCATCATGTACAGCGTCGGATGATAGACATATCAACTTAATCCTTCGTCCACCATGCACAAAAGAAATAGAAAGCCTCTCAGGATTTATAATTTTATTATACAACCATGGCCTCCCTAATAGCATATGGCATGTCTCCATGGGGGCAATATCACAAAGAACTTCATATTTATATTTTCCAATAGAGAATTTAATCGTTGCTTGTCCATTTGCAGTAGGCAGGTGTAACTTCTCAACCACCCTACTGCTCACAACGTTTCTAAAATTGAATTCATCTACTGCAACCAAGAACACCCGGTATGGAACACCTGGTATGGAAGATCTTCTTTTCAAAATCTGCCATTGTAAATCAAACAAATTAAAAGTAACAAGATAACATGTAGTTGCTGTTTGAGAAACCTTACCTACTCAAGTGTTTGCACACAATTTAGGCTTTTACAAAAATGAAACACTCTTGCCTTTTTCCTCTTTGTTCCTCCTTGAGTTCTTTAACAATCCAAGAAGAGAAAAATGCAAAGAACTTTCACCAACCTATGTGCAACCAATTAAACTCAATAAAAGCTAACAAAAATGACTCTAAAGATTAACTAAGAAAGAAATAATTCACTAGGACAGCAACCAGATTTTTTTTGACACAAACAAAGAAAGGAATTTGACTCAAAGTGATCCTAATAGGTGCAAGAAAAAAAACCAGAGTTGGCGCAAAATTAAACACAATATGCAGCCACAAAGACACTCAGAATTTGCACAAAATTGACCCAACAAAGGTGCAGCCACAAACAGATTTTTTTTTATCAATTAGGTGCAGCAAGAAATACAGAATTATGTGCAAAACAGGTGCAACAAAAACAGAATGAATTTGTGCACAAATTGCAGCCAACAAAGATGCAAACAAACTCAGAATTTCAATAGAACAAGGTGCAATAATTCTTCCCTAAATCAACCACAATATTACCTTAAGGAATGAGCTTAAAAAAATTTCTAATAGCATAAACCATTCAGCCCAATTTTTTTAACTTATTTGCATACTTTCTTTTTTTTCTTTCAGAATTTACAATTTTAAAGGCCTAACTTTTGCAATGGTTTAGCCTAAGAAAATTGCAAGAAGGTAATATCAAGGTATGATAAAAATTCAAGGAAAGAAATTATCCGGAGAGCAGTCTTGCAATTCCTAGAACCGGAGCTTTGGTTACCAAATGATATGAATCCGAGGGGGTGGTTTAGGATTCTGATTATGGACCTCTAGAAATTATGTTGGCTATCTTGACAAGTAGGATAATGAAAGAAAAGTTAGGCGCACAAAGAGAAGTCAGAATTCATTCAAGGAATTTAAAACAAGAATTATGAAGAATTAGAGACAAACTCAGCGTGAGAAATTTGATGCAGAGGTGCGGAATGTTGAATAATTTCCAGTGCTTAAGGGATTAAGATGAAGTGCAGAATGTGATATATTTCTCAACGCACTTTAAGAACCAAAATGACAGCCAGATTGCAATTCAATTGAGCAAACAAAGGTGCATAATTATTTCACACATTAGCTCATAATTATAAACCACTTAGATGCAGAATTTCAATAACAAATCAGCGCTAATATTCAGACAGAATTGATGAGCTTATTGGGCGTGAAACTGGTTGAAAGGATTGGTACAAAATTTAATAATAAACTCTACACAATGAAATGATTAAATTGAATCAGAATTGATACAATTCCTGAATAAGAAACAACGCACATATTAGGATAAAAAAACTGGGCAGAATTATATGATAATGGAGAAGAAAGAAATGGAATGGAAAATGAGAGGACGCCACACTCTCAAGGATGGAAGATATGTCCTAGAGATTAAACACACAAAGGGGTGAATTGCCTTTGATAAATCTCAAGAATTCTGGATTACCAAGAACCCAAAGAGAAAAACTCTTATTTAGTATTTTTTTTAACAAAAGTGTTCTGCCCCTTTTTATGAGTTGTGCGCCCCTTATATGGGTGTCTACATTCAGAATAGGTGCAGCCACTATCCTAATAAAAATCACCATAAAACTAAATAATTGTCTACTTAAAAGAAAAGTGTAACTGCCTAAAATAATTAACACATTCAGCCTAATATATTAAACCAAGCTGGCCGCATTTTCTAGCAAATTGTAATAGCCACATTGCATTGTTAATGTTAATCAATTCAGCCACATTTTCTTTAAATCTGGCCGCAAATAATTAAGCTCCAATTAGCACTCCAACGATCACATTTTCTTCAATTCTTTATGCAATTAATCAATTAGTGTTTTCGCATCTTCAAGGCTTTTCTTGTTCTCATCACTAACCAAGTTAGGATTTACTTCACTATAACGTTAAGTTACATGTATTCTTTTTCAGCAGCCTATTCAAGCTTTACACACATCACATATTCTTTTACTACGATGATTATGTAAAGTATAAGGTTCTGCATAAAAGTCTTTACTCCACATCACCACCTAACAAATGGGTAAGTCAAGGTATATATCCAAAAGGCAACAAGGGATTTAAATGACTATTGTAGAAGATGATGCAACCAAATGGACAGGAATGAAGTAAGCGAGAAAAGGATGCTTTATGGATTTATTGGAATTCCTATAAAATACCAATTGAGATGTCTCCCTATAGTTTTGGTTTTTATAGTAGGTGTCATCTAGCAATGCAAATTGAGAGCCTATTAGGCAGTGAATCATTGTAATTTGTCCTTTGATAGATCCAATTTCAATAACTTGAGTAAATTCACTTATTATGAAACTCCAAAATATATATATATATATATATATAAGATAAAGCTTTTAATTACATGATAAGTTTTTATTTACAATTACTCGTGTCTCAAAGTGAATGATCATCGACTCAAATGCATCTATTTGAGGGAGGGACAAGTAATTTTCTAAGACACATTCTCTTACATAATGTTGTAACAAAGTATTTCTTCATAAACTCTTTAATTTTGGCATTGTTCACCTTATTAAGAGAACCAAGTTTGATGCCTTGCAATGTAGTGCATCACAAAATAGACCCCATCAAATCATATGTCGCACTCGCAATGTGGTAAAACTCATTTGCATTTTAACCAATCATAAAAGGTATATTGAAAATAATGTGCAGCTAGTATTTCTCATATGATTATTATCTAAAAAATTTTTGTTAATTAGTGATCCATTTATTAATGAATAAAGAAAAGAATGTGTTTTTTTTACCCATGTGTGACATATTTTAACTGAAAAATCCATTATAATACATGTTGAAAAGCATTTACTTGATTGTTGTAAGTTATATTTGTAGTTGACGATATGCAAAGTTAAGTGGTTCTTCGGAAAAGAGACTTAATATTTAATGTTAAGTCATATGTGTGATGCACAACCCATCATTGACTTTAATTTTAGAATAGTGAAGTCGTATATACTTACAAATGGAGACTCGATGTTTTATGGCTAGTCGCACCGGTGATGCACAACTTGTCGTTGACTTTAATTTTTTTATTCCAAATCAAGCAAGTCATATTTTAAATGAACGAGTTTCTCTTTTCCATAAAAACGAAGCAATTTGTATTTCAAAAATTCATTTAACATAAGAATTATAGAAACACGGGGGAAACACACAACAAAGAGAGTTGAATTGAGTTTTCTAAAAATTTATTTTTAAAAATAGAAGCTAGGGTATAAAACAATTTTCGTAAGTTTCAGACTTACGTTTGAAGGGTTTATCTAACTACGTTTGAAGATTTCAGATGCTTATGAAAAGATTGTTTGAATGGAATCCAAAACTTTTCACACATAACATATTTTAGAGAACTTTTTAGAGAAACACACTTAACTATGTGGTGAGAACAAACAGGCAAATAAGCTTAAATACTTGATAAATTAATGAAGAAATTTACACATGAAATTTTATTCCAGTTCAAATTTAAACCACAAAGTGTTATATCCAGTCTCTAACCATGTTAGGATTTACTTCACTATAATGTTAAGTTATATGTATTCTTTTTCACAAGCCTATTCAAGCTTTACACACATCAAATATTCTTTTACTACAATGGTTATGTAAAGTATAAGGTTGTTCTTAAAAGTCTTTACACCACATCACCACCTAACAAATGGGTAAGTCAAGGTATATATCCAATAAGGCAACAAGGAAATTAAATTACTGTCGTAGAAGATGATGCAACTAAATGGACAGGAATGAAGCAAGCGAGAAAATGATGCTTTATGGATTTATTGAACTTCCTATAAAATACCAATTGAGATGTCTCCCTACAATTTTGGTTTTTATAGTAGGTGTCATCTAGCAATGAAAATTTAGAGCCTATTAGGCAGTGAATCATTGTAATTTATCCTTTGATAAAGCTCCAATTGCAATAACTTGAGGAAATTTACTTATTATGAAACTCCAATATTTATAAAAAAAAAAAGATAAAGCTTTTACATGATAAGTTTTTGTTTAGAATGACTCGTGTCTCAAAGTGAATGATCATCGACTCAAATGCATCTATTTGAGGGAGGGGGACAAATGATTTTCTAAGACACATTCTCATACATAATGTTTGTACCAAGTTTGATGCCTTGCCTAAGGTACATGCCTCTAACATCGTTATTCACTTCAATCCCAATGAAGTAATAGAGTTTTCCAAGATCCTTAGGAGAGAAAGTTTCATTGAGTTGTTTAATGAAATAACCTTGAGTTGGTGGGTATTTTGATGATTTCATCCACATATATCAAGAGAAAAGTGATGTGGTACTTTTTCTTTAAGGAAGATCAGGGATGGATCGCCTATTGATGTTTTGAAAACCCAGATCATGTAGAGCATATTTGAGCATGTCAAACCAATCCCTTAGAGCTTGCTTCAGTCCATATATTGCCCTAGTGATCAGTTTGCAAACATGATTGGGCCTATTAAGATCCTTGAAGCCTTCAGGCTAGTGCATGAAAATAGTTTCTTTAAAGAAATCATTTAAGAAGGCATTGTTAATATCCATTTGCCCCACCTCCTAGTTGAAATGCATTACAATTGTTAGAATCATCCAAATTGTGTTGGCTTTGATTACAAAACTAAAAGGTTTTCTCATAATATATGTTTGTGTCTTGTTGATAGCCTTTGGCAACTAGCCTTGCTTTCCTATTTTCAATGTTCCATTTGCCTTGAATTTTGTCTTCAAGACCCATTTTAAGTCAATGATGTTTTTATGTCCCTCATATGGAAAGGGAAAATGTTCTTTATTGAACACAACATGCCTTGAAATAAAAGTCCTACCAACAGGGGTGGTAAAATGGATTGAGCCTGTAGGGTCGGCAATTTAACCCACAAATTTTGGTGGGTTGGATTAGGGGTACCCAACCCACTAACTCATTTAGCATGCCCCATTTTAACTCGTTGAAAAATGGGTTCCCAATGGGGTGGGGGTGGGCTAACCCACTAGGTTGTCTTTTTTATTTTTAAAGTTACTCAGAACATATACACTTGACACAACAAACAAACAAAGATAGGAAGGCTAGGTTTTTTTTCACTCTTTCTTCAATTTTGAAGTGAACTCCTACATATCGTTGTAGTGTTGTCATTGTCTCCACTGACATTGGGTCTACCTTTTCAGGCCACAACCATCCTTGCTCTACACAACGCACTACCAAATCGTCTTCCTTGTTGTACTTTAAGTGTTGGTCGTTGTGAGCCTATGATGACGCAAGCGTGACGGAGTGACGACCTTTGCGATTCTTTGTTGCTTCAGGATGACACTCCTTTGTGATGACCTGCGTAACTTGCCTTTGACCTCTGCAATTCTTCCTTGTGTATACAGTGGGAAAACCAATAATTTATTAGCTTACTGGTAGTCATTGTTACATACATGCATGCATAAATACTCTTTACTTTAAATTTGCTTGTATTTGTCCATATTCGAAGAACCTCGAGAACGATGACTTCAAATTGACCATTTGTTGCTATAAATGGTTTCCTTTTTAGATTTTCCATATTAATATTTGATAATTTTGTGCTTGCATTTTTAATTGTCCATAAAGGTATTTGATGAATTTAACTTGGAAAAATCATCCCCTGACCTCTTCTTTTAATTTTTATCTTTTTTAAAAAAAAAACATTGTCTCTATTTTTTCTCATTTACTCATTTTTTTGGAAGATCAGCATGCTAGCCCAGCAACCTACTCTTAAACGGGGAGGGCTACATTTTCAGCCCATATCACAGTAGCAGACCCACCCTCCCCAATATGCTTTTGGTAGGGTGGGCAAAACGAGGCGTGCTAGCCTATTTTTTCCATTTGTAACTGCGAGTGGAGTTAATGAATTTATGTCCTTTATGAATGATGTTAAATCCTATAAACACACATTTTGTTGAATGAAATTGTATCTTATTTTTGCTATAAGGTTTGAGGCATGGGTAGAAAGTATAACCAAAAGGGTTTTAGAATTCAATAATCGGGTTCTTTGTTGAATAAAAGGAAATATGGATTCTCATTTTTTATCACAGGGTGAGGGTAACCTATTGATAAGAAGTATTCTTGGCGGCGATGGCGTCCCTTCAGAAATGTTGGCATTTTAGCCTGTAATAGCAAGGTCAAGCTTGATTCAACTATGTGTTTGTGCTTTCTCTCTACTTCACTATTTTGGGATGGAGTATGTGGACAAGACAACTTTAGTTGAATACCACAATTTTGAATTAGTTTATGAAGTGTCTTATGTTCACCACCTCCATCACATTGCAAAGTTTTGATTTTCTTGTTAAATTGATTCACAACCATGTTTTAAAGTTATATGAAGTTTTTCAATACATTAAAGACTTTTGTTTGAGGGTCAACCTTCCCAAAGTTTCTTAGAGGTTTTATAATGTGACAATTGGATGGCTACATCTTGTATCATGTAATTAAAAATCCAACTGAGGAGTGTTGATCATTTGTGACCCATCCTTCATATGTCGGGTTTAGTTTTTTGTCGTTTCCTTCTATGACATGTTGTTCTGGACATTCCTTTTTTCCAAGGATATATCCATCAATTTGTTGCCTCTTATCAAGGGTAGGATCGGGGATTTATAGAGTAAATAGTTATCTATCTAACGTAGAGCATGGAGACATGAGGATATTTGTTTTAGACGAGTTGCCTGTAGGTTGTGGCGTCCATATCAAATGATCACACAAGATGGTGAGATCTTACACCAACTTAGAAAAATAGGAGGAGACGAAAATTGAAGGAAGCGTGTGTATATTCCATGTTGTGTCAGTGAGTTAAAGTGCACATTCATATATAGATACATTTGTAACTATCTTCTTCTAAAATCATGGTCTTCATCCTCTTGAGATAAACTACAGCTAATGGGAATTCTAACTAACATATTGTTAGGGACCATTAATATGAGGCCTACGCAAGTCAGCCCAATAAGGTCCTAAAACCATCAAGTGCGCAAAGCCAGCCCAAGAGTGCAAGTCAACCCAACCTATAAACTAGGGTAAACCCTAGTTTGAGAGCACCATGGACGCTTTCATACAGTCTCGTACCGGATCACGTCTCATGGGTAAAGTCCAAGGCCCAAATCCCCAAATATTCCCCTATAAATACCGGTAACATTAGAGGTCAGGTACACATTAATTACCTCATTTACTGTTTCTGCTAGGGTTCAGGTTGACTTGGGTGTCGAAGTGTCTTTTGTGCACTTAATGGTTCTAGGACCTTATTGGGCGGACTTGCGTGTGCCCAAATATTAATGGTCTGTAGCACATCAAATTTAGGATTATAACAGAATGCTAGTGAGCTGGACTATAAGGTTACATCACAACTAATTTTATCATAATTGTATCGAAGGATCCTTATCCTTCAACTTTCTTAATCGTGCCATTATATTATAATTAATTTATACAAAACATAGGACAAGGAAGAACATAATTACTATAAGGAAAAGTGGAGTAGCCAAAACCTAGGTTAGCCAAATCAGGCCAATGAAATTTAGCCATTCCAGTTCTAACCAAGGTAGGAAAATGATCAATAAGAATAGCTAATAAAGAATATCTAGACAATCGTATGTCTGATTGAACCAATGATAAATGTGGAGACAAAGTAACCGATAATTGGTTTAGCTGAAGGAGGGATGATTTAATTGGAAATTATCCTGAAGGGGTTTCGTTAATAGCTTTAGATGAATGAGATTCCTAAGGTTTCCGTCTAATCATGAAGGTTATTGTCGATAAAATAAGCGGTTCAAAGTGACTGTGGACAGTCAGAGAAACATGAGGAAATGGCTCATACAATTTAGGGATTAAGGTTGTAGTTACAATTGACCATTATCTTCATTTTAAAATTGTTTTCAAGCATATATCGACGATTCATGATTAGTTGATAAAGTTATCCAAGGGTTATGGAGGCGCAATCAAAGGAATTAACTAATTTAATCAAGGAAATCTCAACTATTAGTTGATCGACCATGCATAACTTATAGCATGTTTGTTTTACCGTTACTACAGTGCAAAACCATGGTTTCACATAGTTGATTTTAAATCATTTCCTTCCAATGTGTTTCGTAAAACGTGCATCACTTATCTCAACCATTGGTTTCTAGAATCAATTCTATTCAACTATAAACCAAACAGACACTTAGTTGACATGGCTAAATCCTACACCATAGTTGTCGACCAGACTTTCTACCATCATTAAATTATGGGCTTAGTGGGTTACAAACATGGTTAATAGGTTTGGGTGGTTATTCACATGTACATGCATATAAATAGCAATTGTATAACATTTTAATGACACCATGTTAGAAATTTTATTTCTAATAATTAATATGAGATATATATATTATTTGTAGCATTTTTATTAGTTATTTACATTTAATTGGGCTCAATAAAAGTGATCTAATTTTAGTGAGCCTTTAGACCGCCAATAGAAAAAACTAATACGGGCTCAATAAGTGGAAACCAGATTTGACCCATTAGGGGTTAATGGGAACCCTAATAGGTTTAAAATGGTAAAGATGGTCATGGTCCCCAATACGTCAAATCAGAAACGCGTTTCTTTGTCTCCCATCAGGAGAGGAATGTCTAGTTCCATTTGAGGAATCTAGTGATTTGGCTGAATAAGATCATTGCACCAAAAGGCTATTCCGCTGCATCCTCCGGTCAACGTCAATGGATACAGGTATGTGTCACTAACCTTAACTCTGTAATCTGACACAACAATACTCGATTGATTAATGAGAAATTTCTATTTGGCTTAAGAAATTTATCTCAATACACCACACATAGACAATCAACTCAAGTAATACTATTTCCAAATTTCCTTTAAGTTTTTCTTTATATTTTTTGCCTTTATCAATTCTATTTACATCCATCTTTTACAACTTTGATCATTGTTTAAGCCTTTTTTTAGCTAAATCTAGTTCTTATTCTCTAGCTGGCCAAGCATTTTTTTAAGAGTATTGTTATTTATACAACAATACAACTCTACAACATAGAAAAACAAAAATTAGAAAAGAGAGAAGAGAGAAATGTGGATTGTGGGATGTGAGGGGTGATATAATAGAAAGAGATTGAGAGCAAAAATGTGTTGTATGAGTTATATATTTTTGTTGTATGAATTTGATTTCTCTTTTTTTAATAGCTCGGGAATCCACAATCGAGGGAAAGATTCCCTTCCTCGACACAATTGTTTGATTTGAAAGAGATCATTTATGTTCAGACGTTGGCAAAACTATAAGCTAATTCAGCCATTTCAGCTAAAGCAACGGTTTGGCTTTCTGGCATGCCTACAAACAAAAGCATGCAGCAATAATAATTCCACATGTATGATTCAACGTCACATAAAGATAGTTTAATGTTATATTTTGTTCCACTTTCACCCTAACCCACCATATAAGTTGCAATTTAGCACTTCACTATGTTTAGGTTTGATCAAGTAACCAAAATATAGTCATTTGAAGGATAACATACGCTGATTGATATGTGCAGCTTGAGATAGATTGATAAATACAACTCTTCTATAGTTTCATAATATAGATAATTAGTGGCGGATCTTGACCAATTATTTTAGAAAGATATTACCTTTGTTCTTATTTATCTGTAATTTTTTTAATTTTTAATTCAATTTATTTGTTCCATTTAGAAGTTTAAAAAGATATTAATTATATTTTTTTTAACATTTACCCTTAATAAAAGAGATAATATGTGAAAAAATTAATGAATTAAATAGAGATAAAAAGTATATTTGATGCATGGGTGGATGGTAAAGTCATGGACATGAAGAAAGCATCATTTTACTTACCAGCTGCAGATATCTTGGATGTGCTCCCAAGTTCTTCACTATCAATTTACAACACATTTTACCTTTGATTAGATACATATATATGTACAATGTGGGCATGCATAGCATCATAGGAGCTTTTACCAAAGGAGGAGCAGAAATTGCAGTTATATATATAACATATATACCCATGCATGCTGAAATATATGAGAAGTCTAAGGTAGCAATGCATCTGCACTTGAATGACTGTAGGAAGCCAACTGATAGATACTGCAATCATGTGCCTTGTTAGAGTCACAATTCATCACATACTCAAGGCATGTCAGTAGAATATTTGTTCAGCAGTTGGAGAATGAGGAGCTCAAATACCATTCACAAAGTTCAGTCATATTGGGCTTGCTCTTGACATCTGCAATGAAAGAAAGGTCATGTGATATCTTCACCATGACTGCATGTAATCTGAAAGATTTGCAGGATATCATGGCTATAACTGGAGTAATTCTATGTCTACAATTATTTTTGTTTTTCCACACTCCATTTTGCACCATTTAATTACATGTAGACCTGTGCAGGAGTCTCATCAGCACTTCTCTTCACATATCAAAATATAACTTAATGGCTCTACTATTGGTTGTGCATACAGCCCTGAAAAAAAATGGCATATACTTTGAATTTCAATTCCCATATATAGTATATTTAACAAGGTAATAAATAATTAAGGAACCTGATTCTGTGAACTTGTTGCAGTAGCCCAAGACCCAGGTTGATTTGAGCCAGATACCTCCTGGGCATGGCTGATGAAAGTGATTGTTCTTGGTATTTCTTGTAAACTATCAGTGACTGGAGGTGGCAATTCTCTAATTATCCATAACAAATAAGCTGATGGCACAGAAGAACCTAACAAATTTAACAAAAAAGAAAAAATCACTTGCCAGTTGCCATAATCAGTAATCAAAAGCTGAAATGAACACATAGCACAATGAAGGAAGGTCTATGAAACTTAAAGGAGAGCAACTTCTTAATCAGTATTTGTTAGAAGGTTTTTGTATAAGATGCTATAAAACATCAGGAAGAGAAAGCAATGAACCATTGCAGTCACTTATGCTAAGATAGTAGATTCAGTTTAGAGATTTCATGGCCTGGGAATCTAAAGATAATTTACAACTTACAGCTATCTTGTTGCTTCACAAACCAAGTAATTGAGGGGAGGTAGATTTCAGTCAGGCAAAGAAATAGGTTAAAACTGTTAGAAATGAAAACTGTTCATGTGTTTTCACTCCACAGCTTAAACTTTTGGGATAGTTGGTTCATAAGACCATAACATGGTATAAGAGCCTCTATAACCATGTGGTCAACAGTTTGATTCTTGTTTTCCCCATTCTTCTAAATAAAAAATAAAAGTTAAATTTCAGCACAAGGTAAGGTGGGTTTATGCATTGTCCACCCTTTAGTCCAAAGGGTTCTTATATGAGGGGTGTGTTAGAATAAAAAACCATCCTGTGCTTTCTATCAGATATAAAACCATTCACATATTTTTCACCTGGTAGCTTAAGCTTTTGGTATAGTTGATTTATGACATGGTAACAGAGTCTTCATTACCAAGTGGTCTAAAATTTGATTAAGAGCTCTTGCATGAGGGGACATGTTAGATATAAAACCTTTCATGTGGGTTAACCTGACTGTTTAAATTTTTGGTCTAGTTGGTTTATCACAAAAATGTGCATTAATCAAATACAAATCTATATTATACCAGTCCTATATTGCAAATTTTAAAAATCTTGCAAAAATTAAGTGGGAATGGAAGCTGCTAAACAAAATAAACCAAAGATTTGAAAAAGGGACTTGAGGGCGCTCCTAACTTTCTTTTTTTACAATAGAAAAATTTAGCAGAAGAGAAGGCTGTAAGAACAAGGTGCAATGAGAGGCAAAGTACAAAGTCTCAATAATGTATCCACATAATTTAGAAGAATGTTTCGATATCCATACTACTAACATACAGAATGATTATGAAAGGCAGAGTGATTACCTATAAAATAATATAAGATCAAGAAAACCAAAGCTTTAACTCCATACATGAACTTTAAATGCCAATGATAGAAAAGCTGTTAAAAGGCACAAAGTTAAAACAGTGCAAATACAGGAACTTATGATTAGTGAAACTAGAAAAAAAACTGAAGGCAACTAACTACTTACAGGTATATCTGTGTTCAGAGCTACTAATGCACTTGTTGAAAAACATACAACAGAAATAATAGCTAAACTGACAACCTGCGTGAGCAGCAAATTTATCATTATGACAGTCAATACAGAAAAGGCTATACCATAATAAGAAAAGAAAAGAAAAGGCTATACCTACATTTTAAGTAATTATTTATTTCAATGAGTGGAATATCTAATACACATGTTAAAATATATGAAAAATATCTAATAATATTTTGATTGTATCATAGAATAATTTAGAGTATCTTAAATTATCTCTTAGGATTGGTTTCCATATTTCCATATTTTTCATGACTTGCTTCTTTATTTAATTAATATTACGAATCTAATATTAGTATAAATAAGGGTTAGTGCTTTGTGTTTTGTAACGCATCATATAACATATCATTACACACAAGATCATATTCATCCTTATCTACCTAATTCCCTATAATTCCAATAATAGATATAATTAAGTGCAAATGAGGTTAAAAAGCATGAGTTTTGCAACAGACCTTCCACATTTCTGATGAAGCTTCCTCAGATCGTACTTTCCTTAATCTGAAGAATAGAAGGAAACCTATAGAGGGAAATCATTAATGGTTTAGAAAATAACTGACTCAATGAATCATAAACCATATCATAGATAGTTGTAAGGGAGTGCAAGAACACTCAGTAGCTTACCGTAGCAGCCTAATGCTCCAGCCAATATAAGTATCATTACTGTAAGAAATGTTTCATATACCTACACAAGTAGCAGTTACTGACAGATAATTTTATGTGTGTTTCATTTATTAATACCCTTATTCTCTACCAGAAATCATACGCTAGGAATAGGCAACAACCTTGTTGACATGTTCAGAATTCACAACAACAGAGACAAACTCATGAAACAAACTTAGATATCTCCCACAAGATAAAATGCATGGGGAAGTATTCCATACCCGAGCAACAAGTGAAGGATTTATTGGATTTTTGTCATCTCCAATGCAGATCAGTATAGTGAATGACACCATCACAACAAAGATAAGAACCACTATCTGCAGGAAGAAAAGCTTCAAAATCACATGTCATAAAGAATTTAGTGAATTGTTTTAGGATAAAAAGAATTTAGTGATCAAACTTGTTCTTAAGTCTTAACAAGGCAAATTCCTTGATCTATCCCCTCTACCATTATGACATATTTTTGTCGGCTACCAATGTGAATGCCTTGGATTGAGCAGCATCTCCGGTGGCTTTCCATGGGAGCTGAATCATGTTCCCTCTTGATACCTTCCAACAAGGCCTGCTGGGTCCTATTCTCAACACTGTCATCCTCCTCCTCCTCTTCTTCATTTTCCTGATGGCAAAGGTCGACCCTACAAAATTATTGCCCATAGAAGCATACATACACTTTATGAATTACTGTTTCATTATAAAAGGAGAGGCATGAATTATATACAGTTTGCACGGAATCAAACAAATGTTATGTGAAGTACAATATATTATTTAATTCATTGATCTTTTGAAGAAAATTTTGGTGCAAAAAGAATACATTTAAACATAAAATTCTAGAAATAAAATTATCATGGTCATCAACAAGATAATGAATTCTGACAAGATGGAATTGTTGGTAAAAATATAGGAATAATTGAAGTCCTTAAGTAATCAAAACTTTTAAATAGAATTCAGTATATCTTGATTAAAATACTTAGATGACATATTCAAATTTAGTGTACCATATTAAAAATACTAAAATGGAGTAAGAACACACATTATAAAACTAATTCCAAAGCAAAGACACATCTATATCACAAAGATATTAACATTTTCTTTTGTATTCTTTCTGTTCTCTGTAGCTTCTTGTGATAAAGTCAGAGTAAAAGGAGTCATCAAAAGAGCAAATTCAACTAAATGCTCCAGAGTGACGCTTTCTGACTGCCTAGGAAAGAAGATTGCTGAATCTTCTACTCCTTTCATATCATCCCCAACCTTGTCAAAAGATCTTCTGCTTTCTTACCTTTTAAAATCTTTAAAAATGCCAACAATCTAATCTCTAATCATCAGCACATAAAGTTTGATTATAGTCTAGAATATAAATTATTCCAAGATATGAAATAAGTTCTGAACATTCTTCCACTTTCTACTCTAATCTTGATATTTTCCCCCTTTGCTTAAAATTTGCAAGCCAACTCTAGGACACTTTTACCTGTACAGGTTTCCAATCCATCAATCTTCCAACCTCATTAACATCCATATGCCCATGAATTTTTGCTTTTCATATCCCAAATTTCTCTCGTGCCATCAGATACCCTATCATGAAGGATCCATACAATCAATCTTGCTTATATTGTCCTAAGTCATACTTATTGTTTGTTGAACGCAGATCTTACTGTTACTTACTAGTAATATGAGAATGGACAATTGGAATGTTAGAATACCAGATTGATAATGTGACATACCAGAACGATAGCAGGAGCAAAAATTCTGCCAAAAACATAACTTTGGGGGAGGCTGCAACAATATTTCATCAGTAAGAATGAATGGTATACAATCACATATCAACAAAGAGACTTTGGAAACATAAATTTTGTCTGCACATATATTCATGATTAAATAAACATACCCATAAGAATAAAACCGCAAGCACCAGACCAACAATGCCACCCATTACAAGTAGCAAAAACAGTAGTTGTAAAATAGATAAAGTACCCTGTGAATAGAGGGGAAAAAACGTGTCAACTATGACTGTCAATCTTCTATACTTACTCTCTCTTTTACAACAAAAATATTGAATCCCATGTTTATAAGCTATAGTAAGATTCACTCTAACACTGGAAATTGCAGCTAGAGTCAATGACTTTCAGAGGCTAGGTTGTTTTGAACAACTAAGTATCAAAACTGAAAGCAAAAATAAGGAAAGTTATGACAGATAACAACCTTTGTACTGTGATTACTTTTATTAGCAGTATAATAGATATCTTGGTTGACTGAAAGTAAAAGCAAAATTAGATCTCACATGATTGACCTTGCATTCTAAGAAGGGGAAATGTTAACCTTCAGCTTGCTCCAGATTGAAATTAGTCTTAAATAACCTTTTAGTTGCTCTTAGTAACAAGATCAGCGTAAATAAAAAAAAAATGTATTATATGTACATCAATAGTTCAGTAGCACAGCAGGGTGAAACAGCATGAGAATCTCTACATGTTTCTTTGAGATCAACTTGATATATCTCAGTAAACATCTTCAGTAGAACCAGCAAAGATAGTTTCTAAATTTGATAAAAATGTAGTGGAGTTGAATGATAGAGTCCTATTTCTTAACTTTATATATATTGCATTAAAATTCAAGCTAGCAACACACCATAGCAAAGTGCTTACAAAACTAAATTTCAATATTTTTTGACTTTTTTAAAAAAAAGTAATCCCAACTTAAAACGATCCACTTTTGCCAAAAAAAATAATGCCAGAATTATGAGTTCAATTCTCATAAAATGTGATCAAGGGAAATTGTTCATGGCATTAAACAGAGAATCTCAGACGTACCCAAGTTGGAAGTGCCAACCATGACATGGAGCACCTGAAAAACAGAAGCCAATATTGTCAAAGAACCTATTTTATGGATGTAAGGAACATTATTAGATAGATGAAAGAAATATTGTGAGGATGAGAAATTCTCCTCAGCAAGGCACAAAGTAAATTAAAAAAAGGTATCAAAACAATACAACTGTCCATTTCCTTTACATATCTGTTAGGCTAACTCTCTTATAAAGATCATGGTCCAAGCCCCAAAAGATTCTATAAAAAAACATGTCGTCTCATATTCAAATGTAAGGCTGAGTCTAATTCTTTAAGCATTTTTCTCAAGCCAAATACACCAAAAAGTAGCAGACAGAAAACTGAAGAAAAGTTCATCCCTTCCCTCCTTAAATCCACTAAATTTTCAGAATGTATCAAAAGAAATTACTCACAAGTCAAGAGGACACACTCAAGATTCACCAAAAAGTAAACATAATCTCTCTATTTATAAATGCTAAAATAATATATATGACAGCAAATCATTAGAAATTAGAATATACATCAAACATCAGCATCAATATTGAAAAATTTGATCAGATGCCACTAACTTTTTGGCGTGTCCAACCATTTTGTTGACTTCGCATATGAATCCTGAGGACCTGCAATGTGATAGTGCTACAATATGTCACACAGGGAGAAAAGAAATTATTTGGATTATCAATTACTCTAGAAGGTAATTAATTTGGTAAGTATGTCACATAACATAGTGCCAACAACAGAAGAATGGGTAATAGTACAATTTCTTTAGTTAGGACATCAAATAATAAAACTAAGATGAAAATAAACACTCCACACTTACTTTCAGTTAGTTAAGCCTTACCCTTTTATGAATCAGCAGGAAAAAGAAAGGAAAAGAAGAAAAGGTACTGTCTAACAGATATAATATCTATACTATAAAGAAATATATTTGAAACTCGAAAAATCAATATTTATCAACTAATCAAGCTTATGAACCTCAGGAGCAAAATCAGCAATTCAAGACAAATTGTGCAAAATCTTTTACAATATAATTATTTATACATGTAAAACCACAAAACTGCCACCCCTAATACTTCAACTAGGGATCACGGAACGGGACTGCTAGTATCATGTCATAAGAAGAACTTTTTTCACTCCCCTTTATCTTGTGAGAAACACATGAGCCAGATTATATAAAGCAGAAGCAGAAAAGATAGAGTTTTATAAAGGGGATACCACACTAAAAGAATAACACTTTTAAGTTTTAACTCTGTAGATAAATTCTGATATCCTAACAGAAATCAAGGGATCTGCTAAGATTGAAAAACAATGCTAATAGAACTGGCACCAAAAGTTTTGCAATCAAGAGGCAGAGAAGAAAAGAAGAACTTATGAAAATATGTTAATATTTGTGGTTTCCTTGTACTTATCTACTATATTACTAAATCCTTTGATAATTCTCTTCCTTTTGTGTTTGACAATTACTTAACATCCAACTAGTCATATTTCACTCTCTCTGAATGAATTTTCTCTTTTCACCCCCCCCCCCCCCCCAAAACAAAACGTTCCCTTTTTGCCTTATTTCCAAATTCCACCATCTAAATGATTCCCCTAAAGACGTACCACTGAAAAATGGGATTTTGAAAAAGCTATTCCCCTCCTCTAGATAGATACTACATAAGCCCCAAACCAAACCATCCAAAATCTACTGATCAAAATATTTGAAGCACATTGAGCATTGAAAATCACAAGACAAAAGTCAAGGAAAGCTCAGAGCTAAGGGAAGATCCAAACCTGAGCAAATGCAATGATGGCAAGGACGCCATCAATGCAAGCCAGAGCTACATTGAGGATGATCAAGTCCACAGTGAAGCAATTCCAGTTCTTCTCAGTCATAGATTACAACGACCCTCTTCAGTCACCTAGGAAAAAGCTCAACTTTGCTTTGGGTGGAGAAACCCAGATACCCAAAGAATGTAGTGCGTGTAGGTTTAGAAAAGACTTGATTTTGTTATCTGGAAGGACTGAGACTCTTGTTTTTGGTAACAAGCACAAGCAGGGGACATAAATAACGTTGTTTATGAAGACTTTCCTCATTGACCCTTTTTTGGGGTTTAGTTACTTATATATAATAATAACATATTAATATAGTATATGCATTTGTGGAATGGATTGTGTGGTTGTTTATGCAATTTGGAAATAATCATGCTCCGACTTTGTTTAAAAAAAAAAGGGCTTTCTTTGTCAAACAATTTATTTAAATACACATTCCTCAATTGGAAAGGGAAAAAAAATTAAACTATGAATTGGTATCTGAGAATGATTCTGTTCAGATCTCTTTTTCTTCTGCTTTTGATGTAATTCATTCGTAAAGGTGGGATTTAAAATGTTGTTCACTTGCAAATAAATGAAGATTCTATGAGTAAATTTTGTGGAAAAAAAAGGATCATCCCATAACCTGATAAGAATTAGGATTCTACAATAAAATAAGTCATGCCATTTATATGTGGTTGTCTTTTCTCTTTTTGTTTGAATGAGTTATAAGAAAAAATGAAAATCTCATATTAATCATTTTGATAAAATAAGAGCTTATATTGTGTTTGGTTTAACCCGAAACTACATTTTAAACGTGGATCAGGCACAACGTGATTTTAGAGTAAACTAAACACATAGTCATTGATGAAGAGGAATCACACATACATAATAGAAAAGAGAAAAATATGAATTATATTAGTGCCGGTTTGATTTAAAATTGAATATAATTGATTCTAGAATCAATAGTTAAAAATGAGTTATGTATGTTTCAGGGTTTAAGATTTTATAAAACACATTAAACAAAAATAATTTAAAATTAATTATGCGAATTCTAGAGTTTTCGAAATTTAAATCAAACATATTCTTATTTGAAAGAAAACATAGACATATAGGTAATGAGCCAAAATAATGAATAGATAAAAATCATGTTAGTTCACATCATATTTGTGTATTTTATATTTATTATCTTTAGCATTCCTCTTAAAGAAAGTAGCTTCAATGTATATGTCATGAGAAAAAGGTAGATCTTATGAACCTTATAATATAAATAAGGATGGTTTTATGTTCTTTCAATTAATGATGGATAAATTGGCATAAATATGTTAGTAATTGGTTCAAATCATGTCTACCTTTAGTATAGCAGTAATTAGTTTAGGAAATGGAAACTGACCCTGAACCAGGTCACCTCCATAATGATGCAATATTGAGTGTCAAAACTAAGAATCTAGTAGAACTTTGATTTAATAAGAAAGGAAGAAACGCGGCATTGGTTATGTAGGAGGAGTGGACCACTTGGCTCATACATTGATTATGCTTGTGTCATTTCATTGTGTTATTATGCATACGTGCTGCTTCTTTAATCCCAGCTGGCCCTTTAAGTTCAAGACCTCACCATATTGGTTACGACTCCTTTGTTTCCTTCCAATGGTTCCTTTCCAATTGTTCTTGATTTGGTGGGGTTTATGACTTTATGAGTCAAAAGGGATGAACAAGTATAGGTTATAGGAGATTTTAGATTTAAATTAATCAAACAAGGTCGGTTCAAGTTTATGAGAAAAAAAAGGAAATTAGTCTAGTTTTTTTTGTTAACCACAACGTATATTCCTTATTATTAAAAATAATTATGGTCGGGATATAGTTATAATTAAAGTTTTTCACCCCTATTTAAGAGTGTATTTAACGGGGATCGAACCCGGTAACTCTTTTGACAATTTTAGTTTATGTTTTCAATTGAGCTATAATTCTTGGTAGAATTGGTCTAATTTAAATTACTTTGATGCAGTATATCTTTATTGAAAATCATAATATTAATTGTATAGGTAATATATTAAAGGTTACACGTCCTAATAAAAATTTTCTATATTTAATTCTTTAATATCACACTCTTAGAGATTTATTAGCATTTTTCTATATTTATTTTTAGGTTTAATTGCACTTTTGGTCCCTCTAATTTGAATTTTGTGCAATTTTTGTCCCTCAACTTTTTTTTAGCAAATTAAACCCCCTTACTTTCAAAACTAAACAAATTTGACCCCTCCCCTAATTGTCTTCAAACTAAAACCATCAAATTCTCATTTTCTATTCAATATATTTAAAAATTTAATTTATTAAATCATTTTAAATATTTTTAATCTGAAAACTGACTTGAATGTCTAGATTCAAACCTGTGATACTCCTTGCTCAAGACTTTCAACTATACACTGCTTTATTTAAATCTAAATCTAATCATTTATTATTTATATCATAAGCTAAAGATTTACTCTTCTTATGAAAGCATGCTTTTATGTGATACGCTCTATATGTGTAGATTGGATTTTAGTTTTATTAAAGAGAACAAAAAATCGAGAATAGCCAAATTAAAGAGGACCACTTCAATATCCATTACACACAGTTTGGATTTGAGAAGACTAATTGAGAAAGGTAATTAAGAGGTTATTGTACATCCATGTCTTCTCTTATCGATGAGAGTTCACTAAATAAAACTTGTTTGGCAGCCTATTTTGCACTATTATCCTTATTTTTCACCTTCTCAATATTTTTCTTTCTCCATCAAATATTTTAGCAAATATGTTATAACAATAAGTATTTTGTAACAAAGAAAACCACAACTAGCTATACTTTGGCCCAATTCAATTTATTTATGCATAATGGTAACAGATAATTACATCCAATTTTCATTCTGTACCTGGAAAAGTAAATGTATTTTACATTCTCAAAAGAGAGAGAGAAAAGAAAATTGTACTTAATATTGTAACACCTCACATTCCTCCAGATTTGGAAAGTTGCTTCAAAGCATTAGCAATCTTTTCCTCTGTTGTTTCACTAATGTATGTGACAAGAGGACTCTCATTTGGAACAATATCATCTCTTTGGTAGCTTCCTGGACCTCTAAGTAACTCTTCTGAACCTTTAGACACCACTCCTTTCATTATTATGGTCTTGTGAGTTCCAGAAATCATTTCCTCATAATCAGTGTCCCCAGTTTCTCCAAGGATAACATACATGTTTGCAACATTCATTCTCCAACGGACAAAAAGATACCTAACATAAGCAAAATAATAAACAGTCACTGAATGTTGTGAAAACCATGTAGGGTCTGTTTCGTTTACAGTCTGGTATAATTGATTTCAATAGATTTATAAAATAAATTATGCACGATTTACAAAGCACGTTGAACGAAAGTGATTTAAAATCTGTGTTTGGTTTATCCAAAAATCACGTTTCAAATGTGGATCCAGTGTAAACCAAACACACCATCAATTTCACATAATTGATTCTGACTGTTCCCAACTGGGAACCAGACAGACACATGTACTCTATAGGCTTTTATTATGAAGACTTACCTTAGTGCCTGGGCTCTAGAAGCAAGAAGGGGAATAACATGCATTCTAGAGGACCCCCTGCAGTACATAGGATGACAACGTAGACCTCTCATCCTAAGCTTTTGCCTCAAGTCATCAACTTTCTTTGCCTGAAATAGACAAAATCACAGCAGGATCATTTCAATCAATTTCTAACTGTCTTAACTACTTCCACAATGATAATGCTAATACATTGGTAAATTTCACTACCTTGCTAAGATCCTTTATTTTGTATGAGATGCAATGGGAATTGCTTGATTTGAGATCTTCCTCAATTGTGCTGGAAGCTTTATCAGAACTATCTCCACCTTCAGAGGTGTTCATAAGTTTCCAAATGGTTTTCTTTAAACCTTCACAACCCCAACGGTAGTCAATATGTACCTCATAATCTGGATCAGGCAAAGCTTTCCATCTTCTGTATGAATACCAGGGTAGTAAACTTCACTCCCACTACTACAAATCAAAGCATCAAACTCATTTACTGGAATATTTCCTGATGTTAGGAACTCTACTGTTTCATGAATTGACATAGCAGTTGATAAAGCAAATCCTGAAACTCTTGCAGTTTGAGGGTCTAGTTGAACAGCTTTAATGATCCTTTGTACTATCTCATTGATCTTCTTATCAGGAGCTCCATCATTGTCATAGGAATCAAGTGCTATAACAATCAACCTGCGCCTTCTCCTTAATAGAGGGTATTTGTTGGTAACATTATCAAGCAACATGTTCTCATTACCTGAACCAGAATCTGGCTTCTTTATCTTATTTCCACCATCTTGATTTGACCAGAATCTGACTTCCTCATCTTGCTTAGCACCTTTTTCACTTGGTCTTGCATCTCAAGACCACCACCACCACCACCACTTGCTGCAGACAAGTCACCATCAATTGAGAGCCTAAGGGACATGTCTTGGACATCCTTAAGTGAATCATTGAAAGACTCTTCATCAGCTGCATCATCCTCTGGAGTATTAGTTTGCCATTGTGGATGCCTCATCCGGCATGCATCCACCCTAGTCAAATAAGTACGGCAGTGTTCAGGCCATGAGAAAAGGTGTATGTTCTTCCAACCATTTTTCCTGCACTCATGCCATAGGTTTTTCTCTGACAACAACTTAAGCAATGCATCAGCAATTGCTTGTTGATCATGAGGGTCCACAAGCAAACCATTGTTGAGAGCCTAACATATAACAAAGAGACATAACAAGAGGCTACAAAGTCATTATATACATCAAAATGAGTTGATCCTGTTTGATTTCCAAAATAAACAAAACAGGAAAAATGGAAATTTGGATTCTACAATAACCTAACTACTACATATTTTGTATTTAAATGAAACTTTATTTTGTTTTTTCCATTGCCTTGATGTTAATGTTATGCACCATGTAACTAACTATAATATAATGGTTTTTCTAACATGTGCAATATTGCACAGGATAATAAAACAAAATAGTAAAGTTTTATTGGAAATTACAACTATCACAACACTCAATGCATTGGTAATGTTAATGGTTGTAATTTCCAATAAAACATTTCTACTCTTGTTTTGTTATCCCGTGCAATGTTGCACATATTAGAAAAACTGTATATATAAAGGTAATTATTCAATTACCCGATTAATGTCCACTGGTCCCCCATTTTTTGTGGCCACCATTGGCAGTCCATGTGCTGCTGCCTGCATGAGTTTAAACATATTTAAAATAATCAGATTAATCACTTTAGCATTAAAATGTGAAAAGTATCACCAAAGTGGCTAGTTAGTTAAAACCAACCTCAATTAAAGTAAGACCAAAAGGTTCCACTAAAGCTGGATTTATGAAAACTCCCTGAGAAAATTTCAAACTAGTTAGCTGGCTACTATCATTTAAACATAAGAAGTTAGTTCTATATATTGAAATTTCAATATACCTTTGTTTTTGCAGCAAATCTATATATCTCTGGAACATCATATTGCTTGTGGTGTTTAGGGTATGCCACTTGCCCATATAAGTCATACTTATCAATCATTTTCAACACAGTTGTGAGCACACTAGCATTCCCTGAAGACATCTCATCTATGTCATCCCTGTTTCCCATTATAAGCGTCTGTTTGAAAACATATTAGTCCTTATATAAGTGCTCAAGTTCAACCATAGTTTCACCCTAGTGGAGAATTGAATTATGTCTACTTACAAGATTAGCTAGTTCTCTTAAGGGGCGGCATTCTCCAAAAGCTTTTAATAGAGTGGTTAAGTTCTTTTTAGGATCTGGCCTTGATAAGGCCAAGATTATAGGTTTGTGAGGATTTGTGAAGAAACGCATTACCTGCACAAAGTTTATTAGTTGCAAGTCAATAAGAGTGACTAAGGGCCAGTTTGGATGTATTTCTGCAGAAGAACTTCTAGGTGAAAGAAAAATAAATGAATCAAAGAAGTCAAATTAATTTAACTTTTCCATAAGTTGAAATTAGTCTTTGTAGCCCACCTTCTCCAAAAGTTCTCCCATTTAACTTCTCCATAAGTAACTAATTTCAACTTATGGAGAAGTTAAATTCATTAACCTCTAGGATTCATTCTATTTTTTCTTCTAGAAGTTCTTCTGCAAAAGTGTATCCAAACTGGGCCTAAGATGAACTAGCATATATTAGACATAATATCAGCTACTCACTTCTGACCATATTGCAGGTATAGCTTTTGGTGTAGAACCATCAGCACCACGAGTAAGCTGTGAGAGCTCCCCATCAACTTCAGGGCCATCTTCTTGTATCACAACATTGCTAAAATCCATACCAGGTGGGATAACCTACAGAAAGTTTGAGTTGAACCACTAGTACATCAAAAGACATTCAATTCAACAGAAACAGTGAATTTAAGTGATGCCAATGTGCATAGAAAACACCAAAGGAAGTAACTGATATATCCATCCATCAAAGAAGTTAGTACTTAAAATCAATTCCACAGAATTGATTCTGACTGTTCTCAACTGGGAACCAAAAAGTCACGTAGTTATTGCTTTTTCCAAAGAAATTTTAATCAAGGTTAAAGTGCTAAAAATATCATATATTCAATTTCAACATGACAATTGATACCAACTGCATTCTTACCGCCATCCTTGGCATGTATCGACCATGACAATTGACACCACGTCTAACCGAGCACGCAAAACTTTCTCAAGCTTGACATCAAAGCCGTCATAAAGTCCCCATTGTTCATCAATTTCTTGTCTTGTACTAGTGATGACAAGTTCTGCAGCATCTAAGGAAAGTTCTTCTGCTTCTATTCTCCTCATTATCTTATATGTTGAGTTGATATCCTCCCTTGATTGGCGCCCTTGCTTAAGAAGTTGTTCTAGCTTTTCCTTCCAAGTGAATGACCTGTGAGCACCATTGGAACATTTAAAGCACCTGAAAGAAGAGCAGCACTATCTCCAGCATCAGCATAAGTCCATGAATTACATATGGCCACACAGGTTGGCCTCCACCAACTTGTTCCACCCAACACTTTTGACATGTTAAGAATGTGAGCTAAGGCTCCATCTACAAATTCTTGAATATAAGGCCAAAGAAGCTCTTTCTGTAGATATTTATTACGTGGAACCAAAGGGTATTCTTATGATATATGCACCACTGCTCTCCCCCAAGTTATCATCATCATCATCTTGACCAGCAGTTAGCATTTCTGTAGGCTCTCCATAGCTCCAATCAACTTCAGGAGATGAGATTTGGCGTGTGAAGAGATCTACTCTATACACTCCAGGAATTTTTGCAAGTGCACGAGCAAGTTCTACCACATATTTAATCTGGAAATACATTGGTAAAATCATTAAAAGCCAATTAAATGGAATGGACAGAGCTAATTCATGTTATAACAATGTCAAATACCTGTCCACCAGTATCAGAATCTCTACCAAGCTCCATGTTTTCTCCTCGAACCAATCCATGCAAACTATAAAAGGACAAGGTCATAGTCAAACATTACATTGGCCAATTTGGATGAAACTTCTGCAGAAGTCCTTTTAGGTGAAAAAAATCAGAATGAATCAAAGAAGTCAAATGCATTTAATTTCTCCATAAGTTGAAATTAATCTTTGTAGCCCACCTACTCCAAAAGCTCTCCCATTTAAATTCATTTGACCTCTATGATTCATTCTATTTTTATCTTCTAAGTTCTTCTACAGAAGTGTATCCAAACTGGGCCATTAACATACATTTTTAGAGTTCATATCTGAAGCATTTCATAATAGGAGTAATGACATAATGATACTATGCTTATACTACAATCCTGTGACAATGCAATTCCATTTCTTTTTTTATTATTAATCAAATTAATTAATCTTCAATGTTCAGACAGACTCCAATCATATTCTGTTTATCAATTTTGTTGCTGATCAGTGACTAAGTAAATAAATATGAATATAGCTTACACTATAATCAGTATAGAGATGTCAATTGAATTCATAATGATTCTGTGGAAGTGAAAACTGAACACAAGAATAATATACCTTAAGAGGACAATATAGAGCTTCTTTTCCTTTTTATCATCAGACCATACTTCCAAGTTGGAAATCTGCCTCTGAAGTTTATTTCTTTGGCATCTCAATTTGTATCATCTCTCCAATTCCATCCCCTTTTTCTCCTTCTGACAACTCTTCAGACATATCCTCTGTTGCATCCCTGCGTCCTTGTTCTCTCTCCCATCTTCTGTTTGCTAATCTCTGCAGTTCCTCCCCTTCCAACTACGCAGAGCACACAGTGTGGCTCATTAGTGTTGTTGCATTCACTAACTCTGCTAGTTTCCCCAAATTCATTGGATTAATAATCAAATGAAAACATAAACCAAACAATGATTGATTACTCTCAGAGATTCTATTTCCATTCCATGTCTATGATTGAATATTGGTAATTGGTCATTGACATTGATTAATTGAATCAAGTAAAAAAAAACCTGCTTTTTCTTGCGGGCAAGATGCCAAATGCGCCAACACATGTTCTCTAGCCTTGAGCTACGTTCCCTTGTATTTCTAGTGGCAACAACCTGATCCATGTACGGTGCAGGTCTGATTCATCAACACTAGACACCACCTCTTCCACAAAGTACTTTGTGGGGTTAAAATGACCAGTTTCTCTTGGAGCCACTGGCCTTTGCTGCTCATCAACAGTGGCAGTTCCACCAGTGGATAGTATAGCCTCAAGATACCCATTAATCCATTCATTTCCAGCCATTAGGACACAAAGTAGTTTCTTTGTAATATTGTATGTGACACTAGTACAATAAACACAACTCAATCTTAGTCACAAAAATGAAGAGTGTTTCTAGTAATTTCTAGAATATTACATGGGAATTCATGAACTTGGATGTCCACGTGCTTATGTATTGAAATTGAAGGGAAGGAATGGTTTTGTTGATGTAATTTGTATGAAAAAGGAGAGAATTATGGTATTGAAGGTTCAGAAGATTAATTTGGTTGTGTTGGACTTGGAAGGAGGAGTTATGAGTAGTAGAAAAGAGATGGACATGTTTAAAGGTAGGAAGGAGATGGAGAGAGAACCACATGGCAGCCGCATATTCTTTGTAATATGTTCACCTTTGTTTTCTTGTGTTGTCATATGTAGTATTATCTAATCAATTCTGATTCTGATATATACCTATATATAATCAACAAAAGTGTGAGTGCTCCATATGAAAGCTCTTCACAACCACAATATTGGTATAACTACACAGTTGTTATTTTTCATATCTGGCAATTCTGTTCGAAACGAATAATATTGAGACCAATAGTAAAACTGGAACCATCCTTACTATTTTCACTACTTTTTGAGTGTAAGACATGTATCATGAGACAATTTTATTCGAGTACGGTAAGATTTTTGTGAGTAACAAAAAATTCTGAGTAATAGAAAAAAAAAATATAATTTTCAATAAATATTGCTATAGCATTTACCTGTGTATTATTACTAGGTTGTTTTGTTCTGTTGCATTCAGGATTGATTCGGTGACTTGGGGGAATGATTGTTACGTAACTGTTCACCTTTTCCAACGCTTTCCGCTTCCCAATGCGATCCCGCCGCTCCTATAATCTCTGCATCTTCGTCTGATTCATTGCCTTCGATGTGCTTCTTTCTAATTTCTTATTCAAAATTCAACTGAATAATAAATGTCAATATGTTCAAGATATGCTTACCGGGAAACATAATAAATTTAATTTCTCTATGCAAGAAGTAAAAGAGAGTCTGATTATTTCACCTCAAGCTACGCTAGATCATGCAGAGCATAAAGCAATTACAGGTTCACTTAACTATTTGTTAACCGTTTCACACAATGTAGAATCAAAATTTATTTGGGTCGCATTTTGGTAACTTCCGAGGGTTTTTAGTATCTTTTTACTATCTCCGTTCTTATTTAACTGTCCACTTGACTAAAAACACATATATTAAGGAATGCAATCATTACTCTAGTTTTCATGGAAATAAATTTTAAACTTTCTATTTTACCCTTTTATCTCTCTTAGTAATATTGGCTCTCATTAGTTTTCAATAGTGGATTATTTATTAACATAAGGGCAAAAATAGAGAAAGTATAATTATTAGTGCATTGGGTTGTAAGTAGAGAGTTAATAGGAACAATTTTTTTCTTGAAAGTGGACAATTAAATAGGAACGGAGTAGTAATATTTTTAAATTGAAGGGATGTATAAATGACAAAAGTTACGCATAAACAAGTTTAGAGAATGTACTCCCCGCTAGATCATTTTAAAGACATGATGTGGATTTGAATGAAACAAAAGTAGTAAATGAGAATGTGAAAAATGAAGGTACAAAATTAAAAATACAAGAGATGATTATTGTGTGTAAGAAAGTTTATAAAAATTAAAAATACAAATTTCAATAGATAAATGGTAAAAATATTAGGACAAATTAAAAAAAAAGAAAAATTTATTTAATTAAAGAAGGTACCAAAACCCCTTCTCACGGGAGGATACTGTAGAATTTCTCAATTTTATTTTAGGGTCCGCTAGTGAGTGTCACAAAAGCAATGGTTAAGAATCCATCAACATAAGGTTTTTATTGGAAATCATGTCATTGATTTCATCTGTAATACTACCTCCGGTCTTATTTATAAGAACCTTTTTGGAGAGTGCTCTTGGTCCTTATTATAAGAACTTTTTCAGTTCGTCTCTTGCATTAATTATTTTTTGACATGAATACCCCACTAGTGGAGATATGTGGTTAATTAATGAATAGAGAGAGAATGTCATATTGAAGTAGTTAAATGGGGAGAGAAAGATAACGAGTCTCAATAAATTCAAGGGTAATTATGTAAAGACGATGCATATTCATGACAAATTTATTGTGATCAACCAAATTAACCAACTTACTTGATCCGTGTGAAGTGGTTAAAAAGTTTTTATAATTAGGACCGGAGGTAGTATTAAATGTCACACACTTCAATAAAACCTTTCTAATTTTGGTTTTTTAACAAGTTCCTTATGACACTCGTTAGCATTTCCCTTATTTTAAGAAAATGCTAACGAAGTCACTTAACAAGGAACCAAACATAGAAAGGTTTTATTGGAATATGTAAAATTTAATGTTACAATCACAATCAATATTATAATTTTCAATAAAAAAACCTTTTATATATGGATCCTTAACTGGGACACTCGTTAGCATGACCCTTCCTTTAAATCATTCTTATCAAAAGTATTTCATAAAACGTGTATCATTTATTTTTAACTATTAATTTTAGAATCAATACTTCTCTAACTATAAATCAACATGTACTTACTAGCACAATGGTTTTATACTTTTACAGTTTTCCCTAGCTTCTTTCTTCACAATGTGCAACTTAAAGCAACTCCACTCTGCTTCATAAAAATGTGTTCGGTTATATTTAGACATTTATTCCTTTCATTTAAGAAATGTCAATTAACAATTTAACATACTACATGCAATATATGCCTATTTGCTTTCCACAGCACGTTAACAAAGACACGTCTGATGAAATATTTAGCTTTAGAAATTAATGTGAATAGACAGCAGCTAAAAAAATTTCATATTATTACCCAATCATACATTCCTATGTTGTTCAATGAAATTGATATGTTATGAATTGTCAAATTCACCATATTATTTTTCCTTTACACGGGTGCATCAAATGAAACTCACAGTTTATGAACCATTAATTAATTTTATTTAAAAACTTGGTACTGTGTTGTCAAGCACTCACCGCCAAGCCTATGATGTTGAACAATATGGTTAAAAAACAAAGGCATCAACCCTCTCCTCTCCTCTCCCAATATTTGATGCGAAAGTTTGTGGCAAATGAGCCATCATCGCAATAAGTGTAACCACCATCAACCAAACTTTATCTCTTGACATCTTTGCCTTCAAGCCTTTTATACTAAGAGTGCCTTTTCGAAATAGAAATAGTCATTGATTGAACCAATTTTTAGTTTCAAGTGACACATGCTGCCTTAGCAATCAGACAAAGAAGGTAGCAATTTGAGGGAGAGTTGGCAAAAGCAGACAGACTAGACTAATCACTATTCTTTGTCACTTTGTGACACTCATTCGTTTGTTTGTTCTAGAGTAGTAATTCACTGAATCCGATTCCAGCTATTAATTCAAAAGAGAAGTGTTACTTGTTGTCTCAATTCTTATTTGTTATCTCAATAAAATGTCATCACATGACATATGTGAGAAGTTTCATATAAATAACTAACATTAACCTCCTTCATTTCTCTCCTCAAGTTTCCAATTTTTAAGCTTATAGAAAAGATATCAAATTCATACAACATAAAAACATACAACAACTCATACAATACACTTTTATTTCTATCTCTTTCCATCACATCACCCATCACATCCCACATTTCTCTCTCTTTACTCTCTTTTCTCTCTTTCTCTCACATTGTTGTAAGTTGTAGGCATGTACAATTTACATTTCTCTTCTCTGAAATGGCTCAGTCTAACGACTTCCCTTTTATTTTTGTCTTTGGCCAGAAATCTTTAAAGAATACCTAACTTGCAAGTAAAGTTGGCACATAAGGTCACACTCCACTTCCACATGATAACCAATATATAGCATTGCAACTTCCCATTTTATGGGCTTAAAGATTGAAAAAATGAACATGAAACTGCAGGACCGGCTCAAGAGGAAGGCGGGTAAAGCAACCACTTTAGGCCTCCCATGTTGCAAGGCCTCAAATATTTTTAGATATAAATTTTATATATTAAAATTAAGGATAAAATATTTTGTAGTTTATATAAAATTAAATAAAATTTGAATTTGGTTCTTATAACTTAAAATTAACGTATTGAGTCCCTCTCTTTTAAATTATCCCAAATTAGTTTTTTATCAAATGTGTTTTAGTCTTTAGTATTTTTATCAGTATATTTTCATTCCCTAGCGAGAGGGGGTGCTAAGGATTAATATATTTGAAGTGATTGTGAGAAAGAGAAACTCAACACATTGGTTTTAAATTATGAGAATCAAATCCAAATATACTTAAATTTATAAAGATTAAAAATATATTTTACCCAAAATTAATAAAATCTTTATATCAAATAAAAAATATTACTAATAAGTTAATAGATAATAGTTAAAAATATTTTTTCTCATAAAAAATAAATTTAATATAAGTTTATTTTTTTAAAATAGACTCATTTTTTTAATATATATATATCATTTCTGGTTTTTTAACTCTTAGAATTAGACATTCATCTTATAATTTGCTTTAGTCCTACATGTATGTTAGGTGGATTTGCATGAAAGTAATTACGCTTGAAAAATATTAAAATACCCATTTCTTAAGTGCGAATCATGTATTATAACTTACTCAATACATATATTTTCTTTTCGTCAAAACTTTACCAAAACATTAAAATAATTATTGCTCATTTCCTCTTTTTGTTTGTCCTTAGTATTGCCTTTTTTGGTAAAAAAAAAAAAAAAAACCTTAGTGTTGCTGTGTACTGTGAATACAAAAACATACAGCCCATATGTAACAAAAGAAACTATATAGCCCATTAACAGTAAGCTTTATAGCCGAAGCCCATTCCCGTAAGTGAAGTCGACGTTCTTTGTTTTTTTTTTTTTCCGTCAAAGTCGACGTTCTTTGTTGAATTAAGTACTTAAGAAGAATTAACTTAGTCCTGTTGTCACCTTTTGGTTTGGGCTCGGGCCCATTTTCAATGAATTGAATTTTCGACCAAAAAAATTAAATACTCAAAGAAGAAAATAAGTATTTTAACCACTCACACACTATACGGAGCAGTATTTCTACTTTATTAATACTTTTGAAATAACTAAAAAATCAAGTATAAAAGATAATATATGTTCTAAAGTTAAAATAAGAATATTTACCACCGAACACGTGGATCAGCTGGTAAGGGGTTGTTCCAGCTTAACCAGTGTCTCGAGTTTGAGCCCTGGGTATGCTGCTGTGTTAAATACTCGGAACAGGATTACCTCCCGTGGAGGATACATGTGGTATTGCACAAAAAAAAATAAGAATATTTAGAAATTGAGAAAAAATATTATATAAATTGTTTTGAAAATTAAATGAAAATAGTGGGTCAAACCGCTTAACCCATAAAAAAATGATAAGAGGGTTTAGATGACCTCAACCCATAATATAAACCCGCCTAACTCACCCCACTCAACCCGTAAAAGCTTATTGGAAATTTGATCTTTAATTGATTAAATTGCTTAAATATTTTATTTGTCCCTATAAATATGAGTAATTTTGTTTTTTAATCCCTATAAATTATTTTTTTGGTTTTTCATCCCTAAAAAATTTTTCGTTATTCTTTCGTTCCCTGTTGTTAACTTTAAACTGATGTGGCTAATGGAGTGCTACATCAGGCTGCCCCGTATGTTGTTTTTGTCCAGCTTAAATTTGTTTTTAGTCACTATAAATATGGTCATTTTGTTTTTAGTCCCTATAATTTATTTTTTTGGTTTTTTACCACAATCTCATCCACATCCAATATCATGGTGTCCTTTTGCTTCTACTTCATTGTTACACTTGAAATTCTCGAACTCCTCGTGGTTTAATAAAATTAATTCTTTATGTATTCAATTATTTCAAATTTCAATATACTTGAATTCACTGTGTAAAAGGAAAAAACCAGTAATGAATTTTTTTCTCTCCAATTCTTTTTTTTTGTCTATTGATTGATGAAATTTTCATTTGATTTATGTCTATTGATCTGTAACTTGATAGATTTGTGCTGGCAAACCAAAAAATGCTTGTAATTGTAAATCAAATGAAAATTCTGTAGACAACAAAAAAGAATTATAGAGAAAAATGTAATTTCAAGTTTTCCCCTTTATACAATGAATTCAAATATGTTGAAATTTCAAATAATTGAATATATAAAGAATTTATTTTCTTAAACCCATGAGGAGTTCCAAAATTTTAAGTGTAATAATGCAGTAGAAGCAAAATGACATTGTGATTTTGGATGGGGTGAGATCGAGGTGAAAAACAAAAAAAAATTATAGGGACTAAAACAAAATGATCATATTTATACAGGTTAAAAACAAACTTAAGTTAGGCAGAAACAATATATGTGACATGCTGATGTGACACTTCGTCAGCAACATCAGCTTAAAGTTAACAGCATGGACCAAAATGGCTAACGGGAATGAAAAACCAAAAAAATATTTTGCAGGGACTAAAAAAATGACTCATATTTATAGGGACTAAAAACATATTTAAGCCTTGATAAATAATTCTTGAGTTGAGAGCTAAATTACATTGCGCAAGGAGATGATTATGGTGGTAAAATGGGCCAAGTCCATCAGGCCAGCCCGAACCTTCCAGTTAAATCATAGGTCATAGTTTTAAAATTTGAGCCTGAATTAAATTTAGACTTTTTAACTCAGTCCGATTTATTAAAATGATAGGCTAAGCCCGCTAAAATACCAAACTTAGCCCATATTTTATCGAGTTTTAATATCATTTTTTAAGTCTGAATTAATTTTGGGTTTTTCGGCTTAACTCGTTATAACTCACAACTCGAATCGAGTCGAGTAACTCGTTTTATTGGATCATATATACATTACCTTTTTTTAATTCTTTGAAAGTGTTCTAGTGCATTTGTTGCTAAATCTTTAAAGTTCAAAATTCATTCATTCATTTCAATTAATGATTCAAATAACCAACGGGGGGTTCAAGTGGTACATGTTTGATTCCCCTTAAGTAAGGTCTCGAGTTCGAGTCTTGTAGATGTAAAAAATCTCCGCTAAAAAAGCTAACCCCACCATGATGTGGATGTTCCCGGCTCGAACAAGATTACCTCTAGTGGAGGATACCTGTGGTTAAAAAAAATTAATAATTCAAATAGTGATAAATTTATAAGCTAATATCTGGAATACAGTCCTTTAGGGCGATATTACATTTACCATTGATAGGTACAGTTGTCAACTCCGGTCAAATTATAGGTTTTAGGTATAGAAATATTGAAGTTAAATAGCTTACTTTAATGCATATTTTACTTAAATTCCCACCATTAAGTGCTTAGTTGTGGGGTTTGTAATTAGGTACAGTGTAAAATCAATTCCACATAATTGATTTTAAATTATTTTCATTCAATATGTTTCATAAAGCGTAAATCATTCATTTTTAACTATTAGTTATTTGGTTTCCATCAAAATCATGTTTCAAACGTGGATTCAAGTCAACGCCACTGATAATAGTGTTGACTCGTGAGTCTAGTGTAAACCAAACACACAATAAGTTGATTATGGGTTTATGAGGTTAAATTTTAAACTTTGTAAATATGAAGTTTTTATACGTTATTCAATAATACATTAACACTATAAGAAATTTTACTTTATGTGACGAAGATGTCAATTAATCGTAGGTAAATGTCACATGCACATTGACCTACGGACATAGAGCCCGTCAATTATGTAAGACGAATAACAATGGAAATTTTGTCATCACTACCTACAATTTACATACTTCTATTTACAATATGGTGTAATTGTGGGTAAAAATTGTTACATGTTTTTACCTATGGCTCCCGATGACCGTATGTAAAAGTTATTATCTCGTGGCCACCACTACTAACTATAGGTAATGAGTAGTAGTATTTTTTTAGTTTCTACCCAGGTCATTATAGAATGTCATTATAAATTAAATTGCCATTAATTTTATTATTTTTAGATTTACATAATATAATTTATAAATTGTATATAGATATATAGAAGATAAAATTATATTTCCACACAATTTATGAAAATAATATATAATGACGAAAATATAAAAAACAATACTTTATTTTTAATTTAAATAAAGAAAGAATTCATTTCATTATTCAGTGACGTTCTCTTGTGATAATTATATGATATTCTATTTGAGATTTATTTTTAACACTAAATTCATTAGAAACAAACTTGTGGATTTGTGGGTAAAGGTGTAAAGGTAAACTAATAGTGACAAAAATAAAAATAAAAAGTGTAGGCAAAATGTTTAACTTCCACCGACAAATATTTAAATGGAGGATGAAAATGGCTTTTAGTGATGAAAGTTATTCTATCCGTAAAGATGTCCGAAGCCATATGATTTTTTTTTAGTGTAAATTGATGTTACTATTTTTTAATCAAATAATTAGTCACATTTTTTAAAATAATTTAATACTGTAGTATATTTTTTTTTGTTATAATTTAATAGTATATGATTGGATAAGAATATAAAAAATTACGTTGGCATCAAAATCAAATCCAAATTTCATAGTAGTATTTCATACCGGCCGACTATTTCTCTTGGAGCAAAACTAAGAGCATGTTTGGGTGAAACTTCTCCGGAAGTACTTCTAGGTGAAAAAAATAGCATGAATCAAATAGGTCAAATGGATTTAACTTCTTTATAAGTTAAAATTAGTCTTTATAGACCACCTCCTCCAAAAGCTCTCTCATTTAACTTTTCTAAAAGTGACTAATTTTAACTTATGGAGAAGTTAAATGCATTTGACCTCTTTGATTCATACTATTTTTTTCATCTAGAAGTACTTCTAGAGAGTTCCACCCAAACAGGCTCTAATTAATCTAGAAAATTCTCCAACTTTCTGAAAAGCATACTTCGAGTCAAACCAGACATTAACTAGCATTGGAGACGTTCATTAAATATCAGACCGATCAGAAAATGAGGTTAGAGTGAGGAGTATATATAAGCAGTCAATTTATATGTTCCAATTCAACGAACATGCTGCCCCAGTTACAAGCTAAAGAACTCAACATCAAGTAAATGAAGTGGGGTCTCTCCCCACCCCTCTTTAGTTGTAGGTTCATTTTATGCTATGCACTATGGTGTGGAAACTTTGAAGGGAATATATACCCCTCCCCTTTCCCCCTTTTTTAACATGAACAATAAATTAAACGGACTAAAATTGAATCAGGGGTAGGTCATATATTGGAAATAAAGAGAACGGAATATCTGAAAGCTAGCCATTTGTCACTTCCATGCGAACACAGCAAGCTGGCTTTCGAGTTCACAAGATGTGCCTTCCCCGAACTTGAGCTATTTATTAGGCTGTCTTGAAGTTGAAAATAATAATTAATAACAGCTACTTTGATAAAGTTGAAGATTGGTTAGAATAAGATCTAGAAATTTTACATCATGAAAAACTGAAAAATTATGGTTTGTTTGGTTTATATTGGATTCACGTTTTAAATGTTGATCCGGATAAAAGTTATTTTTCATAGCGTTTATCCGGATTCACGTTTAAAACATGATTTTGGGATAAATCAAACACATACTTAATAAGAAAGCTAAATGATTTAAGTGATTTTGTGTCCTTCGTATTTACAATTAAGCTATAGTACCTTGGTTGTCTAATTTATTTAGGGGTGTAATCGGGTTGGGTTGGTTCAGATTTGGGTGACATCAAGTACGAACCGATAGAATGATGACGGGTTGGGTTGGTTCGGGTTTTGCATTGTTTGGGTGAGTAACTCGACCCGAATATGCTCGGGTTTGGTTGGGTTGGATCATCGGGTCATGTGTATTTTTTCTATTTTAAAAAAATGTGGAAAATGAAATGAAATTAAAATATAAAATGAAAAAAAAATAGGGAAAAAAAAATGAGAGGAACAGATGAAATAAGGTTTGGGGAACCACCACTTATTATGTTACCATTGCGCCTATTTTTGTTCTCTCCGAGCAGGAAAATGAAATAAGATTAAAAATTCTTTTTTCTAGTTCGGTTCGGGTTGGGTCAATCGGATTCAACAAAGGCAAACTCGAGTCCCGAATCGAACCAGATCGGGTACGAAAGAAATGTCTGAACCGAACCAAACTGTTAAATATCATTCGGGTTGGGTTGTGTTCATCGGGTTCGCGGGTTGGGTCGGGCCCGCTTACACCCTTAAATTTATTATTATATGAAAAACGTGCGATAATATTATTTTCAAATTAAGGCCATTTTTATCTCAGCATCCCACTTTTTCATTATTTATAGATCTTAAATGGGTTCCATCATTACATATCATCAAGTTATTATTAAGCACTTCTTATCTCCATTCCAGCACCTCATATTTTCACTGTTTATATATCTTAAATGGGACCACCATTACATCACCCATTATTTATATAGCTGACTTTTTTAAACATCACTCATTCCACTAAATCTACTGAACGCTTTGTTTTTTGTATGTGTCAGGAGACATCGGTGCTTATTTAAGCATGAAACATATATAATTCCTCTCCATCGCTTGCAAAAGCTTAAGATCCCGTGCTACCGTGTCAAGAAAGATTTTAAGTAACGTGGTGATGATGCCCTTAGTAGTGAACAATGAGGTTAATTTAAGCCGTATATGTTTGATTTCCTTAAAATAAGATTTCGAATTTGAATTTTATGGATAGAATAAATACTTGTCAAAACTAAAAGAGCTAGTCTCACCATATTATGAAAATTCCGACTTAAGCAGGATTGTCTTGTGTGTGGGGTTTAAACTAAAAAAAATTAGTAGTGTTAATGTCTCCATGATAGTCCAAATGTTAGATATCTAACTACTTATATGAAACGGTCATTCCGTAAAAAGTTTCTATGGGCCTATATTTTATATGAGTTAGGATCCGTTGACACCAGGTGTCAAACTTGTAGAGTTACACCTCTTAATAACTTTTTATAAAATGTGAATTTGACCAATCCAACCGTTGAATCAAAAGTTCTTATAGAGTAGATCAATATTATAAAATTTCATAAAAATCGAAAATTAATTGAAACTTCATCAAACTAATTTATTTTAACGTATAATATGTTTTTAAAATATATGTAAAAGTCCACTATTAGATAACACACCTACGAACGTCCAAATTACCTGAAATTTGATAGGCAAGATCATGAAGGTAACATAATGTGATTCAACGGTAGGATTGGTCAAATTCACATTTTATAAAAAGTTATTAAGAGGTGTAACTCTACAAGTTTGACACCTGGTGTCAACGGATCCTGACTCATTTTATATTTATTATATATTATATATCAATATATTATATATATTAAGCGGTACACTAACCGTTATCCAATTGGAGTGGGAGAAAACAAGGATTAGGTAACGTCTAATCACTAGTGGACATGGGAACCATAAGGACCACTTGATTAATCCCTTTTGGAATGACCATACCAACTTGAAATTAGAATAAATGAACTATATAATGTCATTTTTTTTGTCCTTTTTCTACACTCTTCAACGACAAAAATGCTGAAAATTAAATTAATATAAGAAAAACCGATTCCGTAAACGGATATCTGGATATGTGCAACACGTAACGTGTATCTCGCATAATTATGTTGTTTCACGGAAAATAACATTAATGTCATCTCAATAATAATAATAATAATAATTTTTATAATTTTCTTTAATTTTTTATATTATTATTACCTCATTAAAAAAATTCATTTCATAACATCTATTTCAAATATCTTACACCTTTTAATAAAGCTCAATATAAGACATTTCATATAGATATTTTAAGATTTTTGTCAAGAAAAGGACATATTTGGATTTTCTTTTAAGAATTAGATATTTTCTAAAGGTGTTATTTTAATATAGTTATTTATTTATTAATTCATAATATAATTGATATCCACTCGTGCCTTAAAAGATAAGCTATTCAATAATGGTCTCAATTAAAAATGACGTGTTTGTAATTTTTCGTGCTTTTTAATTTTCGATTGCATGTCATTGTACTTTTGTAGGATAAGGATTACGTACTTTCCTTATTTCACATAAAATAGAGCGACGGATTATAAATGACAAATTAAAGTTAGCGAACAATGCAAAATGCAAGGTAAAATATCAATAATAACCATTTAGAATGATCAATTAATTAGTAGTATTTCTTTGAAATGCACCCATATATATCTTTTGTTTATATGCGGGACACAAGATTATTTTTTAATAACAATAATAATAATAATGCTCAATATATAAAAATAAAACATATGCTTTGAATGATAAGAAGGTTTCCATGCTCTAGCTTTTGGTGACAATCTCAAATTTTCTATTGTTAGTCTTCACGCTTAACAATATCATAAATTGACATAATTAAGGTACAATCTTTAAAAGGACTATGTACTGATTGTCTATTTGTCTACTCTTGATAATTTATTTAATGTTAATTTAACAATAGTATTATACTTCGTTTTGGAAGGGCATACCTATTTGTTGATCCTGGGAAATATTTAATAAATCATCAATAATAAAGTAATATTGTATGGGTTAATAAATCAAAAGTGGAAGTTTCTACTGGAAAATGTAATATTTCATATTATCAGTGCATTAAATATTGTGATAGTTGTAATTTCTAATAAAACATTTTCATTTTTGATTTATTAACCTATGCAACATTACACAGGATAGAAAAACCGATAAAAAAATTAATCTCTAATATTGAATAAAAGTAGGAGCCAATTAACAAGTAAAGATGTGCAAGATCATAGGTATTCTCTATTGCGGGCAATCCTATTCGAGTCGGATAGGACTTTTATTCCGAGTATTTAACACATACTCAGAGCTTGAACTCGTGAAACAAGCTGGAACATAATTTCCTAATTTATGAATGATTTTAATAAAAGACAAGTTTTAAAATAATTAAATCAGCTTAATTTTTGTTTATATCGAATGATTATTAGTCATAAAACATAATCTAGTCACATGCATCCATTTTACCACCTCAATTTCATTCAACAATAATTGTGGTGTTTTGGTTTAGTGTCATAATCGACTAATTTAAATTTGGATTTTCAACAATTATTCCTAAATATTAAAAACATAAATTTACCATATTTCACCGTTAAATACAAAATACTTAAAATTTACTAGTAAAATGCTATATCAATAAACATGGATCGTTCCTTTCCCTTTCTACTTTCTTCTTTTGTTTATCATGCTCTGCAGGTATCCAAAACTGAAAAAGGCAATAGAGAAGAGACGTGACAGGAATCGGGTGGAAATCGAAGAACAGCTGTATGAAAATTACACTAACGAAGAGAATGCTTTCTTTCAGTATTGTGATCGACAACAAGAAACGGTACAGGGTGGATTGGTTTGGGTTATGACTCAGATCATTGTTATATTCATTCCGTGCCCGTTTGGTTTAAATTTTGGAGTATCCAAAATCACTTTGCAGAAATGTCCAACATACTTCATAAAGTGTGTATCATCCATCCCAATCACTTATTTATAGAATTAATTTTACTCAATTGTAAATCAAACTTACCCTCATTCATTTACCTTGAAGAAATTAAATTAAAGAAAAGCTAGCTAGTTGTGGTATATCTGTGTGCTTTTTATCTGATGATGATGTTACTAACGGGCTATATATATATATATATCATGATCGATATATCAGTGCCATGTTCAACGATAAGAAAAAGAAAACTAATTAAGGTCAAGTCTTATCATCATCATCATGCACGACAACTTTGCGGGAAAACAGCTGCAGAGGTGCTCCACTCAACTAATTAAAACACTTATTACAGATTGATTTGAATGAATTACAAAATCCTTCGCTAACATGTTTTCTCATACAAAATGTCAAAAATTTGTCTTAATATGATTATAATGAGACGGTTATATATGTCTAAATATAAACATAAATTTTACAAATTTTATACCTTTACATAAAATACTAAAAATTAAAGAAAAGTATTAATTAGAGAAAAGTCTTACAAATGTTAGGTGTAAATTTGGGTTCAAGATAATTACTTGCAAGTTGCAAGGTGATATTTCACAATATTAAAGTTAGTAATTCGGGTTAGCTAGTCTAGCCCAATTAATGGATAGTAGGTTTTTTATTAGGTTGGATTAAAAGTTCACGAGTTATTTGATCGGACTTCTATAATGAGTGTCCAAATCCTACATTTTTTGTTGGTGGCCCAACCATTTTTGCTGGCAGACATTATCGAACGGGATTAAAAAGTCTATGAATTATTCGAGTTTTTAAAATAATTGTTCGAATCTCGCAGTTTTACGGGTCAGCCTGATTAGGCTAACCCGATTTTCAAGCTATACTTGATATATCTGTTAAATTTTTTGTTGCCATTGATAGCTTCAATCTCTATTAATGATAAAGTTCCTCTAAAGCACCATGATTCTTATTCTTATTAGCAAGGGAAATAGCAAGTTTGGGTGATGAGATCAAATTAGATCATCATACCTAGGGTATGCCCCTTATATAATAATATTGTGGCATAGTATATTCCTTATAGTTCTTATTATAAGGCACATTTAACTGAATATATAAATAAATAAAAGTAGTTAAAGACTTGAAGTAGTTAATTTTATTGATTCTATAAATTATAATGTAACATTCCAATTTTAACCTTATTTAACGCTCATGGTGACAAAGTCTTAAGTTAATTTTAATTTATTTCCACTAATTAACAACATTAAACTCTCACCTAACTATTTCCCTTGCCACATATGTAATAATGCTTATAATCTTTGGTTTATCCTTAATGACCAACCAATTAATAATAAAAATAGTGAAAACTTTAATAAGGGGAAAATAAGAAAAAAAAATGCTTTATAGGAATTATAAAATATGCCTTAAACAAAGATCATGAAAATCTTCTAGATGGTGCCTTACAATAAGGATGAGAGGGAGTAGTTCTTTAAGTAAATAAAAAAAGTAGAGTATATTATAAACATATAAACAAGGAAGAAGTGAATATATCTCCAATAAGGAAAAAAAGGAAATCATATCTCTCCATTAGGGTGGAAATAGGCTTGACCAATTTGTTTGGTTTGCATTTTCATTTCCTATTTCTCTTTCATGTTTTCATTCTGTTTTCTGAAAATTTTATAAAAGAAAAACTGAAAATGCTAGAATCAGAAATTTTCTGTTTCCATCATTTCCAATTTTTTTTTGTAAAATTTCAAAAATCGGGAAATAGAATGGAAACAGGAAATAAAAATACAAACAAATAGACCCTAAAGCTTTCTAAGACCTGAACCTGAACTATCTCCTAAATCTATATGGTATGAGTCTAGCCTATTTATTTGATATAAGCTTTATTTTAAGGACTAACGGACCTATTTTATAAAATCTATTTGGCTTGAAAGCTTATTTAAAAACTTATTTTATAATAAAATATTTGAATGTCATAAACATATATATTTAATAGACTTATAGGTTTAAGTCTTTTATGTAATATAACATACTTATATATAAAAAAAAAGCTAATATAATATACGATTATAAGACATTATAATAAAAAAATTATAATAATAAAATTACTATTTTATTTATATTAAGTTAAATAGGTTTTAGACAAGATTTTTTAATGACTTAAAACTTGATATGTTTATTTATAGACATTTTTAAAAATTTAGCCTTATCTATTTACTAAATCGGTTTAACCATTGATCTAACAAAGGTTCTGACATATTTTCATTTTTATTCCAAATGAATTGGAGAAAGTAAGAAAGTCATATTTTTTTATGAGAATCAAATCATGACTATATATTTCAATAATCTCACAAAATAAAGATAAGTTGATATATTAAATTAAGATATTTATGGAATAAGTATATTAAATAAAAACAAATAAATTAATCACATATTTAATATGATTTTATTTAACATTTTTACATATGCAATTAGAAGAATGAAATTTACTATCAAAATAAGAATATTATAATTTATCCTAGCAGATCGTGTGTGTCTTTCCACATTTCTTATTTTTAGGATCCTTATCCTTCTTTCCCCATCTTTCTATCTTGAAGTATCTTTTTTATCTTTCTATGGTTTTTAGACCGTTATTATTTTTATTGGGTGATTATTGTCATTGGTTAATGGGAACGTAAATCAGGATATAAAATAGAGGTATAATGGGAATGGAAATGTGGAAATCAAAACTTCCCTACTCACCTTATATATACTATATAGTATAGATAAAAATATATGTAAGCATTCTCAATTTCTTTTGTCTCAATTACTTTATATATATTTTATTTACCACTATTCTTACCCCCTGAGCTTGTCCCTTCTCACAACGAAACACCTCGATCTCCAATGCATACATTTATGACTCATAAAATTTTACATGACAATCAAGTGATATCAACCACTCCACTCTTTCTTTCTTTTCCACACTTACCTAATTTCTTATTTAAACCAAATAAATCTAATAGATTGTTTTCTCAAATAATTTTTACATATTTCTGAAAGAATGTCTACCATTATAACAGAAATTCTAGGTTACAATATTTTCAAATTGGAAAGTAAATCAAATTAATCTGATTTTTCATGATTGGGACCAAAGTATTTGAAGGAAATGTGACAAAAGTAGCTAGGCTCCATATGTAAAGTGCTAATTTTTTTACGGTTCAATATTCCAACCTATTTCAGTGCCAGACAGCAATCCTCCCCATTTCTCTATATATAGAGAGAACCTCACACACTCTTTCTCTGTGTCCAAATTCAATGGAAGACCAACAAATCAAAGAGACGACAAAGAGAGGGAGTTTAAGAAAGCGTTTGATTTGGAAAAAGAGCAGCTTATGGTTGAAGAAGGTGTGGAAAGAGCTGTGGCCGCGGAGGTTCTCTGCGTTTCGTTGGAAACGACTGGATCTTCAAACGACCATCATGGACACCGTCGTTTTCAAGATTCTCTCTGTGGCAGAGGCTGTAGTCCTTATCTCCACTCTCTGCTTCTTCTATGTCTGCTGTGGCTGCAAATTCTGAAATTAACCACTTTAGATTTTATTCATTCAATTTTTCATAACTAGTTAGTAGTTGCTTCTGTTTATTTAGGGTAGTTGATTTGAGGAAATTCTGATCAATAACACTCTGGGTATAGAAAATTAAACTTGTGAAGTATAATGAGTAATGACATTTTTTTCTGCTTTTATATTATAGATTTAATTAATGTTTTCTATATTGTAAAGCTTTTCACACGAGATTGATCAGATGATGAATGATAATCTAGTTTCATATTATTCAATAATGAATTATGGGGAACAAATTCCTTTAGGATTTACTTCGAATTTTGCCTCTTAATTTCTTCAACTCTGTATTTCTGCAACTGTTTGGTGAACAAATATGTTGACTGGTTTTTTACTATTGATTTTAGAAAGAAGAAAGGTTTCTTGAATGATGAATTTCAATGTCAAAAATTGAGGATTCAATGTGAGTTTATTTACAGTTAGAATCAATTAAGTGAAATTAATTTTATACTTTATAAATATCAAAATTAATTATACCTAATTATAAATTAAACGCTCCCTTAACAACCTGGTAGAGCTCAGCACGAATATTAAGCTATGTAATATTGTTTTTAAATTAAAAATATACATGTCGCCAAAGCTGAAATTAATTACCTGTCCATTCATAATTATAAGGCTTAATTGCACTTTTGGTCCCTTATTATCATCCATCCATAGTTTTGGTCCCCTACTTCTTTTTTCGCGATTTTGGTTTTTCTATTATCCCAAATTTGCGATGTAGTTCAAAATTTCGGTCTCCTTATTTTCAAAATCTATGTGTTAGAGAGATTAAAATTGCAAATTTAGTATAAAAAGGGACCAAAATCGAGAAAAAAAGAAATAGGGATCAAAATCGCGAATTGATGATAATGGGGATCAAAAGTGCAATTAAGCCTAATTATAAAATATCCCAAGAGTACGGTATATTGTTCTGAAAAAAAACACTTGGCTGCATAATTTCAAGACAGAGGTATATGGAAAAAAAAAATTTTTTAGAGTGTAAGGAATCAAAAAGTGTATGAAAAAGAATTTTTAAATAGAATCTTCGCTTTGGACGTTAATTGTAGATTACAAATGATATATAGAAAAAGCAGTGCATTGATCATTCTTTTCTTTTCTCTTTCTGTCAGTATAGTAGAATGTTATTTTCTTTTTTTTCCTTCCTATTTTTAATTAGAAATCTTTTCTCTCCCTCTCTTATTGTTGGTTCAAATTGTGAAATGGCTTCAAAGTCTTGAATAATTTACTTTAAAAGTTTAAAGGTCCAAATCTCGGAAAGAAGGGACGTGGTGAATTATGTAAGGTGTTAATACTAATAGACTACTTTTATGGTGTAATTAAAAAATTAAATTAATACAAACATATATAATAGAAAATAAAATGTGACAACCAAACTTTGCTGACCGAATCAAAACCATAACCGTTACATAAATTTAACAATTTTTATTAGACTATGGACCACAACAACGTATTAAAGGAGAACTTTTTCCCCATCTTTTACTTTTTTAAAATTAAAATAGATATATATTTACTTTCTCTGTTTTTTTAATGAAATTATGACATGTCAAAGATAGTTTCATAACATATCCATGTTATGTATTGTTTAGACAACAGAAAATGAAAAGAATTTGTTTGTTTTTTTTATTTGATGAGTCAAGAATTTGTTTGTTTGATGAGATGAAAATACAAATAGAAAATACAATGTTATATATAGTTTATTTAGTGGCCAAGATAGGATAATTATAATAAGATGAGTTAAATAAAATAAGAAGAAACATGCATTTATTTTTTATCAAGATAAAATATGTGTTTAAGAACCTCTTTTCTTAACCAATATTTGATATACATAGACAACTCACCAAATATTGTTATGTTATCCTTACTCGTGTTTAAGGTGGACCAAATAATGGCAAAATGTAATATAAATTATATTCTATTTACAATATTAATTTTTTATTGAACTATTATATTTTAAAATTAACTTTTATTACATTATATAGCTTTTTATACATTAGTCCATTTTTTAAATTACAAAAACTAAATAAAAATCTCAGCATAGCTAAAGACACAAAGTCAAAGTTATATGGCATGATTGTGATTGTGATTGTGATTGCGATTGCGATTAGAGCAACAAAATGTCATACTACACTATAGTGGGGCATGCTGAGCAAAAGTGGTAGTGGTGGCGATGGATGAGGAAGGAGGATGTTAGGAGATGGCAGGTGTGCAAGACAAAACAATAACAAGGGAAGATGTTATATGGCATCATAAGTGTTAGAGGTGTTGAGTGACCCCATGATGAAGAATATTAGGTGATGGTGGCGTGGTAGAGAATGTCGGATTGTGGCTGTGATGAAGGGTGTGTTAGGCGATGATCATTGTAGAGGGTGTTAAGATGGCAACGATAGAGGGTGTTGGGTAGCAATGTGGAAGGTTTTGAGCGACATCATATTGGTGAATGGTGCTTTATGGTGGTGGCGGTAGCAATGATAAAGGGTGTCAAGTGGCGGTGAATGGTGCTTGATGGTGGTAAATGGAAGTGTCTAGTAGTAGTGATGATGGTGGAGAGTGTCAGGGGATGAGTGATGTTAAGGAGAGACAAAATGAATGAAAAGTGGGTTAAGAAGAGATTTTTGTGAACAAGGGTGAAATAGAAAAAAAAAAGTATACATTAGTTATTTTCTAACTCAACCCCATCTTTGGATTCATTTTTAACTAGAAGGCAGGATAGAATAATATTATCCTATCATTGTGACTCCCTAAGGCCTAAACTATGGATTAAAATAGGATAAGATAACTTATACTATCTTATTTCCTTTATCTTGTTGATCACAAAACACGCCTCATTGCATCCATTTGTCATACTATGTTTTTTGCTTTTAGCTTTGTTTTATGTTTTTGCTTTGTTTCCATGAGAAAGATGTACTCAAAATTTTAATTATTTACTTTTATATGTGCCTAAGCATACATGTCACTTAGCATAAAAAAACCATGCTACATAAATTGCAACAACACGAGTACATTATGATGTCAATATCTTCAATTAGAAATTAGACATAAGAATCTAATTATTACATGAGAAGAAAATTCTAGAAGTGAGATCACTTAATTAAAAATATGGGATTAAAATTGCATAAATGTAATATTTAAACACTATAATGCAATTAAATATTTTTTTAAAATTAAAGTTTAAATTGTTTTGGTCCCTTTAAAATACACGTGTTTTTCGTTTAAATTCCCCTATTTTTTTTCTTTTAGTCCCCTAAAATTTTGCCTTTTCAAAATGGTTCTCACCGTTAGAAAAGTTAACGGTGTGTATAACAATTAAAATGGTCCTCGCCGTTAGAAAATTTTTCCTTTTCTCGTTCATACATGGCATCCACTGTATCAAAATTATCTTTTTTTATCAATTTTTATTACTTTAAATGGTTTTAAAAAATAAATGCATAACAATTAAAATTAAAAAAGCTCTATTGAAGAACATTGAGGTTCGGTTGTTCGAGACTCCCTCTCCAGAAAATCCCTTTTCTTCCTTCTTCAACCATTTATGCCATTGTTGTCTTCTCCCGAACTTCATTGTTGCAGATATTTATTTCTGCTATTATCCTTAGCTTCTCCCTACAAAGAAGGAATAATAACATTGAAATTGAAAAGGTAGTGAGCAAAATCAATGGTATTATGGATGCATCCCTTCCAAGGTTCCTCTCATTTGTTCTATACAACTTAATACCATCGATTTTATTCACTATCTTTTCAATCTCGATGTTATTATTCATTCTTTGTAGGGAGAAGCTCAAACAATAGAAGAAATAAATATCTGCAACAATGAAGCTCAGGAGAAGACAATAATGGCAGAAATGGTTGAAGAAGGAAGAAGAATGATTTTATGGAGAGGGAGTCTCGAACAACAGAACCTCGATGCTCTTTAAGAGAGCTTTTTTAATTTTAATTGTTATGCATTTACTTTTTAAAACCATTTAAAGTATAAAATTTGATAAAAATATAATTTTGACACAGTGGATGTCATGTATGAGTGAGAAAGACAAGCCAACATAGATGTTAACTGACACATCAGCACACCGTTAACTTTTCTAACGAGGACCATTTTGAAAAGGAAAAATTCTAGGGGACTAAAAAATAAAGAAAATTTAGGGGACTAAAATAAAAATGCGTGTATTTTAGAGGGACCAAAAACATATTTAGACCTAAATTAAAGCATTTTTAGGTGAATCAATTAGTCCCTATTGAAAAATTTCTTTCTATATAAGAATATTTTTCATTTCCCTTAAAAAAAATTATTCTTATTTTCTCACCTCTCTTAATCACTTTATTCACACCAAACAATGCTTCAAGAAAACCAAATAAAAATAAGAAATGAAGAAGAACATAATCATAAAAGATTAATGGCACAAAAACTAGCCACTAACACAATGAAAATATTCATTATTCATTCGTTAAGCAAAACAAAAAGTTAGACAAATAAAAGAAAAGAGACACTAGAGTTAGAGTAGGAGTGAGTAGCTTCATTCGCCAAACCGAAACGACAATGGCTTCACCAGCGGCGGCAAGGTCGCCGGCGTCCTCCGTCGCTTCTCCAATGCAACGCCTCTCTACCTTCAAAAACCCCTCCACCGCCACTCCTACCCCCACCTCTGCCCAACGCATCCTCCGCACTGGACTCCTTGGCCTCCGATCCCATCTTCTCTGCTTCCTCTCCCCTTCTTCTCCTCCACCTCCTTCTCCTCCGCCGCTCTCTCCTCCGGCTCCCCCGCCCACCGCCGAGAAACTCCATCACGCGATCCGCCTCCTCGAGAATCAGCTCCGTTCCGAGGTACTCTCCCGCCACCACGAACTCCTCTCACAACTCTCCTCCCTCCACACGCCGAACACGCCCTCTCCACCCTCCGATCCGCACTCTCCTCCCTCCAATCCTCCGTCCGCCGCCTCCGATCTGAGCTCTCCGACCCGCACCGCGCCATTGCCGCAAAAACCGCACAACTCTCTAACCTCCACCGTACCACCGAGCTCCTCCAGCACTCCGTTCGCGCCCTCCGCCTCTCCAAGAAGCTCCGCGACCTGATGGCCGCAGAGCCGGAGAAGCTCGACCTTGCCAAGGCTGCACAATTGCACTCTGAGATCTTGAGCCTTTGCGACGAATACGACCTCACCGGCATCGATGTAGTTGAAGAAGAGCTTGCCTGGGTGAGGGAGAGTGGGGATCGGTTGAGGAACGAAGCGATGAAGGTTCTGGAGAGAGGAATGGAAGGGTTGAACCAAGCAGAGGTTGGTACTGGGTTGCAGGTTTTCTACAATTTGGGTGAATTGAAGATCACTGTGAGCAAGTGATCAACAAGTATAAGGGTATGGGTGCAAAGTGTGAGTGTGGCGTTGGATATGAAGGCAATTTCGGGATCCGGTGGAAGCGGGTTCGGTCCTGGTGGAATCAGAGGTGCAGGGACACCCCAGATTGGAGCAGGGGCTAAGGCTAGAGAGGCATTGTGGCAGAGGTTAGGGAATTGTATGGATCAATTGCATTCCATTGCTGTAGCCGTGTGGCATTTGCAGAGGGTGCTCTCCAAAAAACGCGATCCATTTACTCATGTTTTGCTGCTTGATGAGGTCATTCAGGTGAGGCTCAAATTTGTAATCATATTTGATATTTCTTTTTACATGAAAACAAAATTGTGGTCTTGCTTGGATCTGGATTCATATCTTTTATATATGCTCAAGTGCATCACACAATGCTAGATAGTGTTTGTCCTCTGAATGCCTGGAAATAGTACTATTGTGATTAAACTGGTTACTTCTCTCGTACAATGGATTTATCAATATATTATTTAACAAATACCCTGTGGTTTACATAAAATTTTGAACTTTAATCCTGTAAAAGAGTCCAAATTTTGGGGGTTGAATCAAAGGTTGGAACTTGCAGATATTGTTAGCACAACGTAGTTACTTTACTTTCAGTTTTCAAACCTTATTTGTTGTGAAATTTAGTGTATGGGAGCTATTATTTGTGCGTGTGTGTCTATTCCTAAATGGAAGAAATGGGGGAGTACACCAAAAGTTTGAATTGAGTCAATAATCATTAATTTCAGTACATATATGTTCATTTTGTTCTAAAGAAACTGACATGAGTAAATGTCAAGATCTATAAATCTATTGCAATGGTGTAATAGAGTTCCCAAGAGGTTAATATTTCATTTTCTAGAAAAGCGAGAACTCACTTTGCTATACAAGTCTTTTCTTGTTTGGTCTTCTTTTGCACTATTATATGTAAGGTCAGATAACATATGCTATGGGATGGCTTGTGCATTACTGTACTACCTATAAGTGAAGAGAGAGTAAGAGATCAAGGTCAATGCTTTTTGATTCTCTCTAGTGTAAAATTATTCAAATAGGCTTTCAGCTTTATGCAATATTATACAGTCATAGACCTTTCTCTCTTAGAATAGTCCGGATATAGGATGCAGGATAGAGAAATTGTAAAAATTCATGCCTGCCCATTTGCTTCTGATTTTGATGCATCAAACATTGTTACATGGATTGCACTTGAATTGGACGAGATCAATATGCAATCTTTTGAAACTCTACTCCTTTGTATGTATTAAACATGGAATAAAATGATCAATATGTTAGGTTTTCAAAGAAGTTGCATGGAATTTTTTAATAATGCCTTTTATCCAAGGTTTTGAAAACTAATATGATCTTATGCTGTGTGTGTGCAAAAAACAGCTTTAATGGACTTCCTAGGGTTTTTGGGGTCTTCAGGATCTATTATACCTTGATAGTAGTACATTGATTGTACTTATTCTAGCTAAGTAGCTGCTATTGTTCGCATTTTCTTATTTTCTAATTGGATTTTTTTTCCTCATTTTCTAATATTGACCGCTGGTGCATAGGAAGGTGATCCCATGCTAACAGATCGAGTCTGGGAGGCCATTGCAAAGGCTTTTGCAAGCCAGATGAAGTCTGCTTTCACTGCATCAAGTTTTGTTAAAGAGATTTTTACAATGGGATATCCAAAGCTTTACTCCATGATAGAGAATCTCCTTGAAAGAATTTCACGTGACACAGATGTCAAAGGAGTGTTACCAGCTATTAATTCAAGTGGAAAAGAGCAGATAGTCTCAGCTGTCGAAATCTTCCAGACTGCTTTTTTGGGTCATTGCTTGAGTCGCCTTTCAGATCTAGTGAATTCTGTATTTCCAATGTCCAGTCGTGGAAGTGTTCCCTCCAAGGAGCAAATATCAAGAATTATATCACGCATTCAGGAAGAGATAGAAGCTGTCCAAGTGGATGCACGCTTAACTCTTCTTGTTTTGCGTGAAATTGGCAAGGTTTTACTTCTTCTCGCAGAACGAGTTGAATACCAGGTAAACAAAAAAGATGTTATTGTATTTAAGGTGTTATATGTTTTGTTTTAAGAACTACATATATTGGCTCAGGAAGGAGTTCAACATTAGCTAGATGATAGGTTTTCAGGAAGGCTATCAAGTTAACTGTTACATCTTTTTTTTTTTGGATAAAAGAATATTTTATCAAAAGGAAAGAATGGATACACAGAAGGAGGAAAATCTTAATCATGACATTATTATCTGCATGAATATATCAGTGAATAATGGTTTATGTTTTCTTTCATTGAGAAGTTCATGTGTGTGTTGTATTATTGGTCTTGTACTGTATCACATTGTTGTGATTAGTGACCATTCAATTATATAACTTACTCATTTTTCTTTTTGGTATGTTAAAATATTAATGTTTTGGCTAGACATATGAAACATTTTACTATATTACTGCCTAAGGTGTTGTACTTGTCATGATATGAGACATAATGACCGAGGATAGGTACTTACTATGGCCTGATCATGTTTAAATGGTAGAAACTTGAAGAGTATAGTGGCTTTCTATTAGCTCTTTGATGTGATATCTGAACTCAGTTGATCAGGTGCTCTAGGGAGTCAACTGGGCCTTATTGCCCAGTCTTATGATTAAATTTTTGTATTAAAAAACGTGTTAAATTTCAACATAAGGTAGTGGTTAACCCAGTGCTTTATTCATGCTTTAGCTTTGAGGGATTGATTTTGAGAGATGCACATATTACGGCTTTGGAACATGCAATGTCACAGCCACTTTTATTCTTGAGGGGGAGAGTCCTGGTTTTCTTTTCCTTTTCAATTTTTGTTTTGGGTTTTGTAAATTACAATATTTTAAGTGCCGTTGCTGTATGTTTTCTCTGGTGTACCTAAAGGTGTATTTTTACTTCTTTGTCTGAGTTTTGTAATCTTTTGGAACCCAAAGTCCATTTTATTTATGAGAAGGAAGGGCTATTGGTTACTAATCTTTTATTTATTCCTTTTCATTGTTATGGCAGATATCCACTGGTCCTGAATCACGTCAAGTAAGTGGTCCCGCAACACCAGCACAGCTCAAGAACTTCACATTGTGTCAACATCTGCAAGATGTTCATTCACGGATATCATCCATGCTTAAAGGAATGCCCAGTATTGCTGCAGATGTATTGTCTGCTTCATTAGGTGCAATATATGGTGTTGCCTGTGACTCAGTAACATCATTATTCCAGGCAATGCTTGATCGTCTTGAGTCTTGCATATTGCAAATACATGATCAGAACTTTGGAGTGCTTGGAATGGATGCTGCTATGGACAACAATGCATCACCTTATATGGAGGAGCTCCAGAAGTGTATTCTTCACTTCCGCAGTGAGTTTCTATCTAGGCTGTTGCCTTCCAGAACTACTACAGCTCCTGGGACTGAGAACATATGCACCAGGCTTGTCCAGAGTATGGCTTCACGTGTTCTAGTATTCTTCATCCGACATGCTTCTCTTGTCAGACCACTTTCAGAATCAGGCAAGTTGAGGATGGCTAGGGATATGGCTGAACTGGAGTTAGCTGTGGGCCAAAACTTGTTCCCTGTTGAGCAACTTGGTGCACCTTATCGAGCACTAGAGCATTTCGTCCACTTATTTTCTTGGAAACATCCCAACTTGCATCATCTCCTCTTCTTCAAGATCTGCCACCAAATGTCATACTTCATCATCTGTACACCCGTGGTCCTGAAGAATTGCAGTCACCACTGCAAAGAAACAAACTAACACCATTGCAATATTCATTGTGGCTAGATTCTCAAGGGGAGGATCAAATCTGGAAGGGCATCAAAGCAACACTTGATGATTATGCTGCAAATGTGAGGACAGAGGAGATAAGGAGTTTAGCCCTGTTTATCCTCTTATGATTCAATTGGGTTCATCTTTGACTGAAAAAATTCAGGCTTCCTCCAGGTCCTGAACCAGTAAATAATTAGTAGTCTAGCAAATTAAACCACATCAGTGACTTCCCGGATTGCTTCTTCAAAGTTGTTGAAAAGGGTTTAGTTGCGGAAACATGAGGAGGAGGCCTGCTAGTTCTGCTAGCAAGCATGAGGTACAAACTTTTAAATGATTTAATAGGTTTTTTTTTTTTTTTCATTTTTATTCTTCTTCATCCTCCCTTTCTTTCTTACTTTTTTTTCCAATGGAATTACTTTTGTTAATTAATCTCGAGTTTCCTGATTAATTGTTGTTATATTCAATGTAGAGAGAAATAGCTTTTTGATGGAAATAGTAACAAGTGCTGTTGTATACTCCCAAAAAATAATGGACATCCATTCGGTTATTTCATCATATGTCATATGTAGGTCCGCTAATGTTTTACATTAATAGTATACACTATATTTATCTAGTTATTCATCAAATTATTTTTCTCAATAAGTTTGTGGCAGCTTCTTGCAATAATTTATATCATAATGTTCTTTGTTGGACTTCAAGTTATTATCTTTAATCTAAACAAGTAGATCCTATCATTGTATAGATGAAAGATATATCTGCCATGTTGTCTCTTAATAAAGGCAAGTGAAATGGATGTAAGGTTTTTTAATGGTAAAATTGCCAATAATGGTTCATATAAAAAAAAAAGGTCTAACTCTTAGTGGACCTCATATATAGAAATCAGAAGCTCATCCCCCTACACCACTTGATCCCAAAAAAATAGGTATATATTTACCTATTAAATTAACAGTAATTTAACCTTTCCATGTTAATTAGATTGAATTCTTTATTCAGGTGGTATATACTCTTGACTATTGATTTTGATTGGTAGCAGTAGGTTGAGATTATTTCTGCAGAAGTGTACAATTTTCTAATAATATGGTTTTGATTTTGAAAAATGCAACTGAGAGACGTTCCCTTCCCTCAAATTTATGGAATGCCAGAACGCAGGTTGAACAAAGATTGGTCTGAGCTATGAATTTTAATGGACTCTAAAAAGGTGCTTGATTTGTACTAAAATGAAGTTATAAACGTGAATGCGAATTAACGTTGTAGTGTTGACAAATGTGATTTTGGAGGGTGCTTGTTTTCTTAAATTATTATTGAGTGTGTTTGGTTTGGCGTTGAAACTGACCGAACTCAAGTTTAAATTCCTCAATGCAACTATTTTTGGCGTTAGAAACGTGAGTTTACCACGTTTTAAACGTTAAACCAAACGTTCTCTGAATCTTGAGGAAGATGATCTGTCAACAAGTTCAATTACATTTTATGCATATGTGAGTGCCTTTCAAATTTCAATCGCACACCCGCAGCCAATCCCAAAATTGTAGGTTTTGACATAAACATGGTAGGGACATGGTGTGCGTTCGTGAGCATTCATACAGCAAAATGGTAAAAGTAGTACTTTTCGTTTAAATCAGATGTATGCTGTATGCATGACAAGCAATCATTTCCACCATATTTTAATATAAGGATACCTAAAAGAGGGTTTGATGGTGGATTTGGTAACATGTTGGGTGTAGATATAAGGCACCATTAGTTAGAAGTTACTATTGGTAGTGTTGCTGTAAATATTAACGTGATCAAATGTAATAAATTGTAATTTTTTAGATAAGTTGAAAATTTTATATTGAATTTTACTATAAACTTATTTTAAAAAGGAAATTACATAAATAACATCACTTTAAACTTATTTTTAATCAAAATTAATTATACAAAATCAACTTAATTCAAACTACAAATGTTCATCCAAATGTACATTGAAAAAGGAGAGTTTGGAATAAGAACTTAATGTCAGAAAGGCAGTAACTCATTTTATGTCTAATTAATTTCCTTTTGTGCAATTCTAACAGTACACAGGCCACAAAGTGTAGAACATTTAACAAATCTTTACCTTATTTTAGTGTTACTTGAATAATAAGCAGTATGCCTTCAATGTCCTTCTACTTCACACGCTATATCTCCCAACAATTAACTATACGTTTTCTTAAGTTAGTCTCTTTGTTTTCAGTAAATTTAAGACTCCAAAGAATTTGGGGCTTCTTTTAAACCCAAATGGAACAAAGAATAGAAAATTCGCCTCCACATATTCCCAATGCTTTGCAGTGTTCTAATCATTCCTTAGCTTGTAAAACTCTGCAAAAGCTTATTCATCTGCTGTCAAGGCTTAGTGAAACCCAATAACCTTTATCCAATATGGGCTCCAGTTTCCTACTTTGTACATTTTATTTTTCTAGTTAAGATGACCTTCAGTAATCTCCATGATATCCAAGCTACACTAACAAATCTTGCATACTTTGCTTTCTGTTAGCAAAAGTGGTTGGCTCCTGCACATGAGACACACAGTGGACCTCATGTGCATGAATTGAATAAGTTCACCTGAAATAATTTCTTTTTCTTCAAAGATCCCTCAGCTGTTGAAAAAAAAAGAGACCATTTCTGCAAATAAACTAATCCAAACACACTTCATATCATAATATTAAACACAAGACTTGAATACAAGCAAAGCAGGTGCATTGTTAAGATCGAAAACAGTTATTTTGCAATCTATGGAGTAAATCCCTTGTTAACTTGGTGCTTTCCCTGTGATACTTGTGATTGTGAAGGACCCATATTCTCCTTGTCAACCATCTTCTCTTCTGTGCCACCACTCTTGTTACCATACAGATAAGGAGCCAATTTGCCCACCCAAAAGCCAGCATTCTTCAAGCCAGATAATAAAGGTATCCAACTGTTCATACCTACACCTGAAGTCTTGTCTGCATCATTGTTAACTTCAGCTTCGCTACTTGAAGGACGCAGAGATTTAAGTCTGTTCCAGACAAAATTTGCCTTTTCTCCAGTATCTTCAAGACTCATTGCTGGGAAAACAGTAGGTAGATTAAATAAATGTGATACTTGTGAAGGTGTAAGAGAGTAAAAAGATCTAAGTTGCCTGCCTATATCATCACTGTAGTTACTATACATATGAGGAACCCATTTGCCTGCTGCAAAACCAGCATCCTTCAAGCCTGATAATGGAGGTATCCAACTCTTCAATGGCACACCTGAAGTCTTGTCTCCATCATTGCTCACCTGAGCTTCACTACTTGAAGGATGCATAGATTTAAGATACTTCCAGTTCCAGACAAATTCTTCCATTTCTCCAATATTACTGAGGCTCATGGCAAGTGAAACAGAAGATGGATTTAGTATTTGTGTTACTTCCCAAGGTGTGTTAATTTGCCTGCTTATGAGTTTGCTATTATGGAAGCTTGATGAAGTTCTGCTTCACTTGGCCACCATTGTTCTAGGCCATGAGCTGCAAGAAATTTCTGTTGTTCCTTGGAGACAGCAAACAACTTTGCAGTAATTTGCCCATTTGCAGGACCCATATCCTCCTTGTCGACCATATTCTCTCTTATGCCATCATTCTTGTTAACATACAGATAAGGAACCCATTTTCCTATCCAATAAACAGCATCCTTCAAGCCAGATAATTGGGGTATCCAACCCTTCAAACCTACAGCTGAAGCATTCTCTCCATCATTGCTAACTTGAGCTTGGCCATTTGAATGAAGCACACATTTAAGAATGTTCCATTTCCATACACAATTCTTCCATTTCTCCAATATTACTGAGACTCATGGCAAGTGAAACAGAAGATGGATTTAGTATTTGTGTTACTTACCCCAAGGTGTACTAATTTGCCTGCTTATCAGTTTGCTATTATGGAAAGCTTGCAAAAGTTCTGCTTCACTTGGCCACCATTGTTCCAGGCCATGAGCTGCAAGAAATTTCTGTTGTTCCTTGGAGACAACAAACAACTTTGCAATAATTTCCCCATTTGTAGGGCCCATATTCTCCTTCTCCATCATCTTCTCTCCTGCGCCATCATTCTTGTTAACATACAGATGAGGACCCATTTTCCCACCCAATAAACAGCATCCTTCAAGCCAAATAATTGGGGTATCCAACCTTTGAAAACTATACCTGAAGTATTGTCTCCATTCCAGATTAAATGAGGCACATATTTAAGTCCATTCCAGATAAAATCTGACGTTTGTCTAATATTTATGAGACTCATGGCTGATGAAATAGAATATGGACAATAGAAAAGTATTACTTGAGAAAGGGTACCGGTGTTCGAAGATCCAAGCTTCTTGCATATGAGTTCCCTATTATGGATATCCTGCTGAAGTTGTACATCATTTGACCACCATTGTTTCAAGCTATGAGCCTCAAGAAATTTCTGGTTTTCCTTGGAGACAACATACAACTTTGCTGCATTTTTCTCCTTTGTATGACCCATATTCTCCATGTCAGTGATATTCTCTCTTGTTCCATCAGTATGAATATAAAAGAAACTGATCCAGTCATTGTTGTTGACATACAAATGAGGAACCCATTTGCCCCTTCCAAAACCACCATCCATCAACTGTGATAATCGAGGTATCAATCTCTTCAATCTTATACTGTAATTCTTGTCCCCATCATAGCTGACTTGAGCTTCACTACCTGAAGGAAACACAGATTTAATCCTATTCCAGAGACATTCCACCATTTCTCCTACATTTCCAAGACTGATGGCCAGTGAAACAGCAGGTGGGTTAAATAAATGTGCCTCCACATTAATCCCTTCTTTTTCTAGTTCCTTTCCAACTTGAAGACCAAATCCAGCCCCCAAGGAATGCCCTGCAATACATACATTACTGCTTCCATATGTATCAGAAACTGATTTTACTGCATCTAAAGCTACTTTAAACCTCACAGAGCCCTTCAAGTTATCCCAAGCAACAAAACGGAAGTCATCTTCAAAATCTCTTCTTACTGTAGGATATCTGATTAATGTTCCTCTGAGTGCTAAAACAACTCTGGGGGCTCCACTTGGTCTAAATGGTCTTAAGTCAGCCAATGCTGCAAATCGATCCCATTCAAATATTGCAAAAACCAAAATGGATCCATCTCTTTCATCAATCAATACTTGTGTGAGCTTATACTTGAATGGAATCCAATATTTTGGGGCTAGAGCATCTTCTTTTGTTCTGTTCTCCTGTCTATCAAGCTCAAGAAAGTAAACTGCCTGTATAAGACTTGCAATGGCAGTTACTTTATAATCTGTGTCCTTCCTGTATACAACAAAATAATTATCAGTAGTGTGCTCATATAGGAGAATGTAAATGCCACCAAACTAGTGGTGCTTTTCCATTAGATTTAAGAAGACAATGAAGAATAAAGGGATCTTTGCTAGAGTTAATGTCAAACATGGTACTCAGGTTTCACATACAATACAATACAATAAAAATCCATGAATATAACTTCGACATTGTAATTTGTAATGGCAGTCTCTGATTGACAGCATAAGGCAACTAAAGTAAGATAAATATCATTGACCTCTGCAGTTTTAAAAAATGAAAATGAAAATCCAAACAACCCGTTTCCAATTTATTAAAAATTTAAAATAGATGACTTCCATTGACAAATTTTGCTAACTTTTTTTTCCCATTTTATGTTGATTCCTTGACTTACTTCAGTCAGAAATAGTAAATTCAAAAACCATGCAAACCCATTTGGTAAAGCTGGCAACTTTATACTCATATGTTACAACCCATTTTGCTAACATCCTCAAAATCTATCAATAAAACCTGAGAATTTTAAAAAAAAAACAAGAAATCAAGCATGCAGCATCAGCATGCTACTAATGTTGCAAACTTTTCACATATAAGGTAAAGCATCAAAGAAGTGTTGTTAAGGAATCATCAAATGCATGGATTAAAGATTGAATTCATGTGAGAATTGAAGTGGATACTGACCAACTAGAACTGAAAAGGTCCCTCCAATTGCGAGGAACAGATGGTTTGCCATCTAAGTGAGCTTCACGGGGAACCACCTGGTTTGCCATCAACTTAACAAAAAAAAAAACAATTTGCTATACACAGATGGAGCAAGAAATCATATACGACGACTATAATCAGTTGACTGGACTCACACTGCGATCAAAACGTCTTCTTTGTGGAAGATCAACCAATATAAGTATGGCATAATAAAATAATGATTCTTTATTTACTTTTGCTGTTCGTACGTACCTCTGCATTATGACACGTACAGGGGTAGCCAAGGGCCTCACATGCACTTAAAATTTTGTATTAATTCTATAGCTCCCTGTAATAATTTCATAAATTATTACTTTAGTCTCCTAAATTATTATTTGTTATTTATTTTTATTTTATAAAAAAAAATAATTTTTTATTATTTTTTTATATTAATTATTTTTTTTACATTTAAAGATGGTGAGATAATATTTAAAATTATAGATACGATTTGATTAGAAATATTGCTTATAAAAATATTTGATTAAAAATATTAGTTTATAAAAAGTAAAAATATCAAAAGAGAAGCATATGAGCATTACAAAGAATAGGAAAGAAGGGAAAAATATCATTAGGTAACATAATGTAACATTAAAAAAGATTTTATTTGATTTGAATCTGTTTTTTAGAATTACATGATAAAAAACTGAAAATTTGATTTGCAATGATCTGAATTAAATAGGAGATTTAACGAAAAGGCGGTTGAACTTCTTATACTCAGTTTAACTTTAAATCCCGAAGACTCTTTGAAATCATTTTATATTAAACAAATTTGCCAACTTATTGAGAAATTACATGCAGATAAAGGAACATAGAGTTTTATTTAAATAAAATTTACTATTCTTAATTAAAATTATTTAATATTTTTATCACAATTTTTAATATTTTATTCCAACCTCATAGATAAATTTCTGGCTACGCCCCCTTCATGTAGACAATATATAGTAGACAAAGTATTCATTTTCATGTATGCATAACATTTTTACCAACAAAATGCAGCACTATTGATAGGTATTTAAATAGACTTAAGGGTTTTTGGTGTTAACTACACCACGTGCATCCTTTGGATATTCCCAGTTTAGTCACAATTATTAAAACTCATTAGGGTGTGTTTAGGAGATATAGAACACGAAGGTTTTTACATAAGTCTCATGCTATGTTACTAACTAAGTCATATTTTTTTTTATTAATCACAGATATCCCTGTTAAAAATAATCTTATATATTTAGGGCTTAATCATATTTAAGGCTTAATAACTCTTCTTTTAAGTGAAAGGATCCTCTTATGCCTCTCTATCCTCTCCCAATTTTAGCTACGGAATAACTACGGATTATCTATGGCTTTTGTTTTTCTAGTTTTCCGTAGTTATTCCATAGCTGATGTTTGCTGGAGAGGATGGAGAGGCCGGAGAGGATCCAAGTCCCTCTTTTAAAGTGTTTATAAAGGCACACTCTCCTTCAATACACTCACAAGTGTTCTATACATAATTTTTTTTCAAAGATAAAAATCAATTCATTTATCTCTATAGATATTTAGTTTATCTCTAAAGGTTAATTTGGGAATACCATTAGTTTGCGCGCAAAAAAAAAAACTCTTTTTAACATTTCTTTAAAAGATTTTTTTAAAATTGTGCATAATATACAGAATAATAATCAAAAATGAAAAATTGTTAAAAATATGACATTTAATTACTATTATTAATGCATTAAATATTGTGATAATTATATTTTAATTTTCAATAAATTATTTACACTTTTAATTTATTATCACGTGTTGTAATTTAGAAAAATCGATTGACTAATATTCTCTTTATAATTGATTCATTTTAATTCACTTATTTGGTCTCATGTATTCTCCTTCTTCCTTTATATTTTTAATTTTTTCCTTAGCACTACCTATTGACTATTGTTGTATACCAATTGTTTACTGAAAAATCAATTATTAAATTTTAATAATTTCATGGTTTATTATATATGCATACATGTTATATTATAATTCTAATTATTATTTTTAATTAATTATTTTTTGTTTTGTAAAATGAAGTTTTAAGAGGATTAAATTTCAATTTTTTTTTTTTTGAAAATTTTTTTATCATCGATAATCTTCATACCCATACACAATTCCTCATACTTTTTCTCTCTCTCTTTCATACTCATCTCTCACATCTCACATTTTCCTTTCTTCTCTCCTCTTTTTCTCTCTTTATCTCTCATTATTGTAATGTTGTGGTGTCGTATAAATAACATTTTCTCTATCTAAATATTTACAACTAATATTTGTGTTTTCAAGAATAATTTCTCTTTCCAATGTCAGTTCACTGATTCTTAAGGTATGTTGTAATTCCAACGTATTGTGCCTTCTTCTTTTATCTTTACCGAGAAAAAGAAAAGCATGCATGCTAACATCAAATATTGCATGACTTTTTAACACAATTTTGTTGTAAATTGCTAAGCTTTTTTTGGTCGGATGCCAAGTGTATCTTTTGATTTCAACAAACCTACTAAATTATAAAGGGTTTTTTCTAACATGTGTAACCCTTACACAAGATAATAATCAACGGTAAGTCTAAGGTGCATACACAAGTGATTTTACCTTCTATTGCAGGTTTGATAGGATTTAACCTTTTTGTTTAAAGATTTATATTATTTGCAAAGTGGGACAGTAAAGTTAAGATATTAAATATTGAGACACCGCCCGTGATTCATCCTGTTTGAGTGTTTATATACACAAGAATCATTTAACCCCAAGGGGTTGGTCGAGGTGAGCAAGACAGTATCTCAGATCTCACAGGTCTCAGGTTCAAACCCCCGTTCGTCCCCTTGGTGTGATCCCTTAGTGTGAGGTAAGTGCTCAAAGAGCACGAAAGGCTATTCTTGCCTTGAACTCGGCACCATTCCTCACTCTAAATTTTTCCAACCAAAATAAAAAAAATACACGGGAATCATTTTTCTCCACATGTAGGGATGACAATTGGACCCCCACTCAGTGGGTACCCGCAAAAATTACCCACAATGGGTAGGGTAATTATCCACCAAATGGGTCTGGGTATGGGTAATTACCCGCACTTTTTAATAGGTACGGGTACTATGGTACCCTACCCTACCTATACCTGCACTTATATAATATATATAATTAATGTAATTTATATTATAGTCACAAAAAATATTAATATATATTACTAATTTAAATGTTATAATTTTGTCCTATACTACAAAATAGCAAAACATGAACTAATTTCCATTTCCCTCCCATTGTTTTAATCTCTCATCCACTTCCACATACCATAATTGTTTTATAGGTTAAACTTGGATGATCTATGAATTATTTTTTATTTAATTTTTAATCAATTTATTATTTTTATAGTTAACAAAAGTGCGGGTAATGGGTACGGGTACTTGAGTACCCAGCGGATAAGGGTACTGATATTAGAATCACTACCCACACGATTATGGATCCGGGTCCGGGTATTTTTTTAAAACGCGGGTATGGGGACGGGTACTCTAGTACCCTACCCAAACCCTACCCATTGTCATCCCTATCGTATGTCACGACGTCACGTTTTGCTCCCATGGCCTATACGACCTTCACGCTCTGAGCCGCCACCAAGGTTGCCGCTAACACCACCGCCATGTCACCGGATCTTCATCGCCGCGGACAGCCGGAATGACTCTGCTCGTGTTCTCCTCGCGTGTCGTTGTACGACCGTACCCATCACAGTCTCGTTCGTCTTCTTCGTTGCATCGCCACTGCTTGAGACCCTCACCGTCACGCACCGTCGAGGCACGACCACAGAAATTCATAGATGCGACGATGATGGAGGTGCCAAGGATGCAACATCGCATATATCCTCCATGTCCTGCAGCTCAAAACACGCGCCGCAAATTTGGCCACGGTGTCATGGGCACCCGCAGCAGCATAGTAGGTGGTGCCCGCAGATCGTCGTTCTGAAGGTTGGGGTTTGCCCTCGTCCACCACCTTAATCTATGCATCTGGTCCTTTCAAGTTGACACTCCTCCAGATTCTCTGTCTATATTTCTGCTAACAGATTCAATTGGAAGGAACTGGTTTTTTTTCTTTTGCCGTTGTTTCTTTTTTTTTTCTCGGCCTGTAACAAAAAAATTGCTTCGCAAATCAAACTCACTTCCCTTCGTTTGTCTTGTAAATCGAACATTTATAAATTTTCTAGTTCCATGATGAAACTGACGATGATGCGATGAGGCAATATACTGTCCGTTTGGTTTAAATTTTCAACTATCCAGACTGCAGAATTGATTTCAAATCACTTTTGTCCAATGTATTTCGTAAAGCGTGCATCATTCATCTCAATCATTCATTTCTAGAATCAATTTTACTCAACTGTAAACCAAACGGACCCATAGTGGTGGAGAATCATTAATTGGAGAAGTCATTTACTTCATTTTTGGAACAAAGATTCAACCAGGAAAAAAAATCTAGAATGGAGATGGTAGGCACAAATGAGACCAAATTCTAGACATGGTACCAAGAAATTTATTTTAAAAGAAATAAAACCCTTCTTTGCAAATTATAGAACCAATCACATGTAAACCTGGAACCTTTTCATTAAATGAAATCTCAGCCATCCATTTAAATAATTTCATATCCAATGGCTCTTATTAGTTTGGGTACAGGTAACAAGTTGTACCTTAGACAACACCATAAATCAAAGAGGAAATATTTTATTGAAAATTGCAACTATCACAATATTCAATGCATTGGTAATATTAAAAGTTGCAATTTCCAATAAAACATTTCCACTTTTGATTTATTATCATGTGCAATGTTGCACATGTTAGAAAAACCGAATTATAAATATGTATTCAGACCAACACTTCTAAGCGTTGGTTTTGATTTATGACGTGATTGGATTGGAAATCAAACACACTAACTTTTTAAATTACTTAGATGATAGTAGTACTTCCTTCATTATTTTTTGGATTTAACATATATACACGAATATTGTAAAATATTTTACACTAACTCTAAACCTTAAACCATCATCCGATAATGGAGTAAACCACCACTTTCGTCCCTGAAAGTGTGTGGCGCTGTCAATTTCGTCCTTGATTGGAATAAATTGTCATGTTAGTCCCTGAAATTGCTCAACGTCGGTCAGGTTAGTCCTTCTGTTACTCTCCGTTTGTTAACAATAACTGAGACGTTGAGGTGTACTGTTAACTGTCCAGGTGGCATGCTGACCTGTCCTAGACACCTTCAGGGACCAAACTGAAGTTGTTTTCCCTGTACTTTATCTTCTTCCTTAAAATCTAGGGCTTCATTTTTGGGGAAAACTGAGAACCCTAATCACAGGAAGGTGAAAATGATGGGTAGTTCATCATCAAATCCCCAATTTCTTCATCAGAGAAGATCAACGACCCCAACCCGGAGCTCGTCTACATCATCAATGGCTACTGCAACAGAGACAATGGAATTTAAAGCTCTCAATTGTCATTGCGGTAGAAGAGCAACCATACGCGTGTCAAAGACAGATCGCAACCCAGGGAGACCTTTTTACTCTTACTCTTTGCCAAAGGTAAAACAACATCCCTTTAAACTGAAATTTTCTGCAAAATCTATATTAGGTTACACATTGTATGAAAATTAACAACTGTGGTTTTTTTCGTATAGGATGATTTATCAATCTGCAAATTTTTTGCCTGGGTAGACCAAGAGTGTGATGGTGTGGCTGATGATGGAAAGGCAAGGGAAGATTTATGGAGGATGCGCTTAAGCTCACAGATAGATGGAATGCAAAGTGAAATTAGGGGCTAAAAATTGTAGTGACCTTTATGTGTTTCTGTTTGTTTATGTTAGTTATTGTGGTTGTAATCAGGATTAAAATAGGCACTTAAGAATTTGTTATTGTGGGGACTAGTTTAGTGCCTTTAGGGGCATCTTGTAATTGGTCCACTATGTGAGTTGGGACTATGTATTGACCTTATTTTTCAATGAAACTGTTTTTGCATTATTGGTCTACATTGTTTACTTCATGTTTTCATTTAACTCAAATGAAAGTAAAATAAATTTGAACTTAGATTTGTCCCAATATAAATCAAGATGATGGTTCATAATTCAATTAGATCTGTCATAAACCAAAATTCATTACAGAATATAGCAACAATGCATTCACCAAAATACCAATCCCATTGTAATAAAAAGTTACATAAATTAACTCATAACTGCCTCGAAACCTCATAAAAGCAATCCTAGTGCAATACAAAGTACCATAACTGAAGTCATAACTGACTTGAAATCCCAAAATAACAATTCTAGTGCAATACAAAGCAACATAACTGAAGTCCTAACTGACTTGAAATCCCAAAATAACAATCCTAGTGCAACACAAAGCAACATAACTGAAGTCCTAACTGACTTGAAATCCCAAAATAACATCCCTAGTGCAATACAATGCTACTTAATTAACTTGTAGTCATTTTTTTGTGGAGGAGAGCGAATTCCTGGTGTAGGGATGAATTGCATGAATCTGTTAGCAGTCCCTGCACTCCTCCCTGCAATGGTCCTGCAGCAGGAGTTGGTCCTGAAGTCCCACTGGGCCTGATAGTTGTTTGGCTTGATGAACTTGCACCCTGAAAGGCCTTGCAGCAAAAATGGCACCACTTGATGCATTTGCACCATGAAATGGGCTTTGGCAGAAATTGGAGCAGATGATGCAGTTGGTCCATGAAATGGGCCTGCAGTATAACTTGGTTCAAGTGTCCCAGTTGGCCTGACAGTAGTTGGGCTTGATGCAGTTGGTCCAGTGAACCCATCTGGTGGCCTAATTGATAATCCACCTTTGTTGGCAACTTTCTGCGTGTAGAACCCCTGTAATTATGCCTTGAACCAGAAATTGGTCCTGGTGGTCTATAAGGAGGATTTCTCAAGTTAATGTTAGGTTGCCCTTGTGTCATTGTGCCTAAAAGTATAAAAGATTTCAATTAGCATGTACAAAATAAGCAATGCAATATGATGTAGTATTAGCAAGAAATTTATTACAAAAGTCCAAGTACATACCACCCTAGGTGTCTGAGTTGGTGCAGCAGTAACTGTGGCTTCATTTTGGATTAGTTTGCAGTTCCTACAAAATAAAATAAACTTAATGTGAGCACAGTTTTTCAGCAAGTTAGAATTGAATACAATTAGTGAAGTGTTTGTCCTTGAATTACCTGAGTAGTGTTAACAGAACCAAAACTTCAAGCTAAAGTGATTTTTTAATTTAACTTTCCTCTATTATAAAGACTATTTACTTTTAAAACACATTTCATACATAAAGTTATATAATAATATAGTGATAATTTTCTCTTAACTATATTTAAAAGTTAATAAGAAAGTGAAATTTAGGATTTAGGGTTTGTGAACAAGTTTCTTTGAGTTTGAACGGGTTCGGGTCTTAATTAGACTCGTACATTGTCGGGTTTTTTTTTTTTCAGGTTTATAGATGTGTTTGATCTGGAAATTTGGCCTGATAAAAAACTAGAGTTGGAGACAAAATCCGTCTCAACACGTATTACATTGATCAAATTAATACGTTGGATCTCTGTAGGGAAAAATCTTGAACACCTACAGGAAAACCTTGAACCACACATTTTCTTTTAGCATTAATTGGTTCTCTTGTGCAAGATTTCGAACCTAGGATTAAAATGGCATGAATTTGAATAAAAAAATTGGTATGCTCAAGGCAATTGAATGAAATATGCTCACATGTTCCTTTTTTTTATTTTAAAAGAGGTCTAAATTTAAATTTAATTACTTTTCGATGTGAACCAATTATCGCCTCTTATGAACTGAATGTTTTCACTTGCGATACACAAAACTCACTGAATTTGATATTAGAGGCAAAATTCAATTTTCATTCGGGCCCTCTCTAGTGAAATAGACAAATCATCCTGCTAGAAATATGAAAAAAAAATGTTCAATCCTAGAACTCAAGTCTGGGTGAAAATTTTCACTATTCTTGTAGTTTTTACTCCCTAACACAGTTACTGCTTTCAATTTGGCAATTTTATTCCATTTTTGCCTCAAAAAAAATATTGAAATATGAAAAAAAAAATAACTATACATACCAACTTTCATAATTTTAATAGGAGTACATGCTCCTGGATTTGGATATCAGAAGATTTTTTTTCCACAGTTACAATATGAGATGACAAATTTGGATTTGTGATCTAGACATTAACTATAAAATGATACAATTTGTTTTAAAGAAAAAGAAAATATGTAAGATAACAAGTTACAAGGCTTGAAGCCTTGAACACAAGCCAAACAGGCTGCAATTAAGATGAAAACAAGAGATTTTGCAATGTATGAGAGTAAAGCCAATCCATTGTTACCTTGGCTTTCCTCCTATTACTTGGGAAGGAGTAGCAATGTATAAAGATCTAATTGTCTACTTATGAGTTTGCTATTATGGATAACCTGCTGAAGTTCTGCATCACTTGACCACCATTGTTCTAGGCCATGAGCTTCAAGAAACTTCTGTTTTCCTTAGAGACAACAAACAACTTTGCTGCAATTTGTTGTCCACTTGTAAGACCTGTTCTCCTTATCAACCACCTTCTCTGCTGTGCCAACATGGTCAGTATAATAGCAACAGATATAGTCACTGTTATTAACATACAAATGAGGAACCCATTTTGCCACCTGAGAACTAGCATCCTTCAAACCAGAACTTGAGGTCTTGTCCCCATCATTTCTGACTTGAGCTTCACTACTTAAGGAAGGAATGATTTAAGCCTATTCCAAACAAACCCTGCTTTTTCTCCAATATTTCTGAGACTCATGGAAAGTGAAACAGAAGGTGGATTAAATAAATGTGCCTCCACATAAATCCCTTCTTTTGCTAATGCTTTTCCCACTTGAAGAGCAAAACCAGCCCCCAAGGAATGCCCTGCAATACACACACTACTGCTTCCATATTTTTCACAAATTGAATTTAGTACCTCCAAAGCTACTTTAAACCTAACAGACCCTTTCAAGCTTTCCCAAGCAAGAAAACGTAGGTCATCTTCAATATCTCTTCTCATTGTAGGGCTTTTGAGTAATGTTCCTCTGAGTGCTAAAAACAGCTCTGGGCACCATTTGGTCTTATTAGTACTAAGTCAGATAATGCTGCAGACCGATCCCATTCAAGTATTGCACCAAAAATGGATCCATCTCTTTCATCAATCAATGTTTTTGTGAGCTTGTACTTGAAGGGAATCCACCAATTTGGAGCTAGAGCATTTTCTTTTGTTCTGTTCTCCTGTCTGTCAAGTTCAAGCAAGTAAACTGCCTGTATGAAGCAGGCAATCACAGTTCTCTTATAATTTGCATTCTTCCTGTATTAACAAAATAACTATTAGCATGCACATATGTTACAAAACAACATGAATGGCACTAAAACTGTGAGTGCCTTTCCATCAAATTTGACAAATGAAGAGTATAGGAGTCTTGTCACAACAAAGAATTGTAAAGGGTAAAGAATGTTAATGTCAACATGGTACTCTCAGGTTAACATGCCTACAGGCTACAACAAATTCATACATAAAGGATCCATTACTTAAATCAAATTCAAAATAACCTAAAACAGATTCATAAAAGAAAAAAGAAAGTCAGCTAAAGCAATCCAAATACAAAACTATAAACATTTTCTTTTATTTATTATGGCTCTGACTAAACCCAGGTAGAGCAAGTAAAGCTAATTCCTAATTCCTAGTAGAAACTAATCATATTTATATTACTGATAACAGTTAAGGAAATGCTGCAAATTAGGGTCCCCAAAAATTAGAAAGGCAGTCCCTAATTGACAAAGGAGACCCATAAGTCTATCACTTAGATCTCTGAAAACCAAGCAACCCATCACTAATTTATTACTATAGATGAAACCCAGTTGACATTCATTATGGTTGCTTCAATCAGAAACCGTAAATTCAAAAACCTTGCAAACTCATATGGTAAAGTTAGCAACTTTCTACTGATATGGTCTAACCCATTGTGCTAACATCTTCAAAAATCGATCAGCTAACAGAGATTTCACACAAGAAATCACGCACACTACTAATATTGCTCTTTCTTTCAACACCCCAACAACCACTAGCAAAGTTTGAAACTTTTTCACAACTAAGTTCAGGCATTACTAAAGTGTGATCAAGAATCATCAAATCCACAAGTGAAAGACTAAATTCATACGAGAATTGAAAATGGGTACTGACCAACTGGAACAGATAAGGTCTCTCCAATTAAGGGTAGTCAAGTTGCGAGGGCCAGAGACATGAAAGGCAAATGGGTGAGCTTCACGAGGAACCACCTGATTTGCCATCAACGTAGCAAAGAGCACAGGCGTTGTTGTTGGTTTCTTAATTGTGTTGTTTTCATTGCATGGTGAATTGGTGATGGTGCAGATTAAGACCGTGTGCCTTTTTATGGAAAAGTGCTAAGAACTTTTCATTGTGAAAGCTTGCTGGAGATGGCTGGCATCGGATTCGACATGGGACTTTGCTTAAAAGAATAAAAAAAGTTCAAAAGAACTATTCAGTGTTTCTGATGCGTAAATTGACGGTCAGAGTTCATTTCATTGAATTAACCAGTCATTAAATTCCTCCAAAAATCAGTCTCTAAGTCACAAAATTTTGTGAATATTTTTAAGCCATTAATTTCATCTTAAAACCAGTTGTTAAATCGATCACAAACTAAAATTCAGTGAGCAATTTTTTCTCTCACTAATTTCCTTAAAAATTGTCACTAAATCTATCCCAAAATCAAATTTAATGATTGACTTTTCGATCATTAATGTTCAACAACCGAAAAGAAATTAGTCACTACTTTCACTTTCACATCCCAATAATAGATCTGTCACTAATCACCAAATTCTAATAATATACTCCTCTGCACTCGAATATAAGAAAAAAAAAAACCAATTCACACTAATTAAGAAATGTTAGTTATTCTCATTAAATTTTCTTGATGTCATCTAAAAATGAATTGTATTCTCTAAATTGCCCTTTATAGGAAACTCCAATTTTATTGAAACTTGTTCCAAGTGGAGACTCTCTCTACATGGTTCATTAAATAGGGTCATTAAAAATACAATCTGAATTTAAATAAAGAATATTTTAGTCCAAGGTCATTAAATAAGGTAAAGTTAGTTGAAATTTGCTTATATTTTAAACCATCGCAATGGATTTTTTTGTTGCTTATATTCGAGTCCGAAAGGAGTACTACTTTAAAAGTTATTGGAATCAAATAACCAAAACTATTAAATCAACATAATAAGTAAGAGTTATTTATAAAAAAAATATATTAAACCTTTCATTTGTTGACTATATATAAAGCCTAATAGTCTTTTTTTTTCTCAAGTAAAAGCCTAATAGTCTATATAAAGACTAATATCTATATTATATAAATTCACATATTAGGAACAGTTATTTAAAATAATAATAATAATGATGAATAGAGTGTTATAAAAAGGAAAGACTTTCAATTATTAAAGGTAATAAAATAGTATTTAGGGCTCCAATTTTGAGTATAGCCTTCATTAATCATTAATAGTTGAAATTAAAGTCTTTTACATATTTTTCAAAATTCATTTTAAGTTATTTAATAGACATATTGTTATTACTTAGAATTAGAGTTGTTATTTTACAATTTAAAATATATGTTTGGTTAACGGAAGTCAGCTGTTATTTTTATCCAAACGTATATTTGAAAGAGAGCCAATGTAAAACAAACAGGCTTTTAGTGTGGTGAAAAAATTTGTATTTAATAGTTACTATTTAATAATATATAGCATCATTAACTATGTTTTATGTAATTTTCTCAAGTAATACACCCATATTAATACAAAATGGTTAGTATTTAATAATATATGATGTCATTTAATTTTTTTTAAATGGTTAGTAACAATTAGTATTGTATTAACTAATTTTAGGATGATTCTACAATGGGGAGTAAAATTACTTACTCCCCACCAATGCACCAATACGGTAACCTACTATAGTTAGTTGACTAATGTAGGGTAATTGAACCAATTGTTAGACAATCCTTATTAAAAGGTAAACAAGTAAAGTAACAATTTAATTGTGGTTTGAGTGGTCGCAAAAGCACTAGGTCACCGTGAATCTGAGGAAAGAAGGAAGAAGGACGCATCGCGCGGCAGCCAAACTTTACCTGATATGTTGCGATTGTGCAATTGGACGGAGTGACTAATGTTGTGCGTTTGGAGAAGCATTAGTGGGCGTGAGATCTAAGGCCCTGGTGCATCTAATTAAAACCTGATTACCAACATCAATATTGTGAAGGCTTCAACGATTTGATTTGCGCAACCTATTGAAGGAGATCTGGTCAAGGTAAGTCTCGGTGTATTGATTAATGACAGGGATGAAATAGGTCACGCCGCTCATACAACAAAATAAATGGAAGTAAACTGGTTTCTAATTTTGCAAAAGGAATATGAAGATCCTTATAATTGATATTCAATAACCGAATCCAAGAATTTTCAACTCCATACTCCTTCATTTGCCATACAATAAAATGACTTGTCCCATCATCATGATAACAGAGAGAGATAAACATCCTTCAAAACAAAAGATTGACATGTTTGCCATTAGCTACAAGTGATTCTAAGGTGCACAAGTTGATACACAAATCAATTTAACCGGTTTACAGGTTCCAACATATTTCAATTTTCTACTCTATTTAGTTGCTTCTGCATGCATACTTGTATGGTATTTAGTCATTGTTTGTCACTCAGAAGGATCAAAGACTGGAATACATTTGCCTCAAAATCCTATTTACATTTTTATTGTATCTCACAATTTTGTTCCTTTGAGAGTTGTTTTCAATCACCAAGCAGATAGACCATATCCAAATTTGCCTAAACTAATAGAACCATATCCAAATCACATCATAGAACTCAGAATTTCAGAGGTAAATTAATAGAAATGTTGTTTCTATTTGCAAAATATAGTTTTAGTTTTAATTGTTATGGACAACTGGAAACTACTTTTAAATCACTATCATCCAATAAAAAACTAATAAATCTAAAGGTTATAATAAACTTCAAGTTTTTTTTATTTGTGTATATTAGACTCACCCTTAGCAACATCATGAGGCAATCTCAAGCAATCTCAATTGTTTGTGCATTTCTGGTCATGTCCTTCCCGAGATCTAAGTAAAACAATTAAAGTTTGAAAGTCGTGGTAGGAGTAATAAATATGTTAACCAATTAAGAGTACCCTTAAAATATTGGTTGTCAAATTGTTTGTCAATGGAAAAAACTAGCAAATGTTGAATGTTACCAATGGTGTGAACTTTCACCTCAATTTCTAATGAAGGACACCACCTTGTAAGTGTCAAAAAAGATATCATAGTCAAAGCCAAGCCTAGGAACACACCCATTTTTGACACATTTTTGTTAACTTAAAATATTTAATTATTTCTTAATTTTTTTATTTATGAGTAGTATTTTTATAAAAATTATTTAAAATCACAAATTTAGTGACTGGAAAAGTCAGACACTAAATTTCTTGCTAAATCGGTCTCAAAATTAAATTTAGTGACTGGAAAACTGGGATGCATTTACTGTGAACATTATTTAATTTAGAATTTTATATACAAAGTAGTGTAAATTACATCATATATATTATTGATAATTTTAAATTGAATGTAATTTTATTGATATAATTATTAAATTATAATTATTAATTATCGTGATTATTTATATCAAATTTCATAAAATTTTAACATTAATAATTTATAATAAAATAACTTTTTTTCGTATATTTCAAAAATATATATAATATTAATCTTGACATATATTGATGATATATTAAATAATTTTGGATTAATGTAAAATTTTATAGATATGATTTATATGATAATAACCTTTAATCCAACAGTGAATTTTAAAATATAATTATTTGAAAAAAAAATCAGTAGTATAAGTTAAACTCTCCTCATTTATAATTATATAAATTTAGATTAATCAAATAAATTTAAATTTCATAGTTACTATTATTTAAGAACTTAAATTTTTTTAATTTCATCACACTAATGGAAAGATAAATATGGATAGAAAGAGAATGGAATAAAGAAAAAATAGAAAAAATTATATATTATTTGAATGAAAAGAAAATAATGGTAAATAAAAAATAAAAAATATTTATATTTATTTATTTGGATTGAAAAGTAAGTAAAAATAAAACGAATAATTAATATATTATCATAGTAGTTTTTATTCTTCGCAAAATGGGATATTTACACTATCTTATATTATTGTTATATTATATGATTAAGATATGCTCTCTAGTCTTGACACTTTCCCGTGTAATTTTCTCATTAAAGTTTAAATTAGAGGACGATCATATGCTTGACACTCCTGTACATAGTGTCTTATTGTTAGGTAAATTTTTAAAGAGGTTGATTTCATGATATCAATATTAATTTTCTTAGTATTCTAAATTTAATCAAATTTTTATAAACCTCACAATAGATTAGAGGAATAAATACATGAGTAAAATTAAAAAATATAATCATATTCTCAGAATTGACATTTTCTTAGAAAAAAACTTGGATTATCAATTTTTTGTTACTCTTTATTTTTTTCATGTAATTAATTGAAAAAAATATTTTTTATTATCTCTTGTTTTGGACCTAAATTCATATCATAAGGCGTCTTAGGCCATGCGATAAGCGACATCAGAGTTACTGCATAAAAGGGGATAAAACATATAACAACTAAGTGAAGACGCCTAGGAAGAAACATGCTCGGGCATTACACTCTAGAAGTACGCCCTGACTAAAGACGCCCAACTGTGACACCCAACTATGACGCTCTAACATTCTGACACTATGACACTTTATATTAGCCCTTCTGACTCTATGTTCAGACTACACGTTGCTCGAGGTTGGCTTGGTCTCCAAGACACTCTTATTTGACGACCATGGCGTAAAGTAGTCACCCTGCAGGCCTGTCACTCTACAAAGTTGTCACTATGCGTGCTTATCACTCTGCAAAGTTGTCGCTCTGCGCACCTGTCACTCTGCAAAGCTGTCAGTGCATTCCCCAATGCCACCATTGGTCAACATCAACGACAACTAGCACTTCTCTTGTCTTATGCCATTTGAATATTTATATAATGGGTCTTCTACGTAGCATATGAGGGGAGGAAGAAAAATGAGAGAATAAGTCTCAAGAGACCCAAAAACACTAAAAATTGTCATTCTGAAACTGCTGAGCGTGTTTAGATAGCTTAGCGTACTCTGATATCCCTCTGATTCCTTATGTAAAACCATGATATACCCACCTATTATCCACCAAGTCTCATAAGTTAGAGGTCTTCTCCACTTCCATCTTCACACACCTCTTAAGTTTACGAACCTCCGTTTATCTTTTCATTTATTTATTTTCATTATCTATTCTTATCATTATCACCACAAATGAGGCTGAAACATTTGGCGACTCCATTGGGGAGGTGTTTTAATGATGGAAGTTGTTTGATACAACTTGTATCATACCTAAAGTCCATCTTTTTACTAAGACATCTTCTTAAACCTGATTTATCTCTTTCACGTCCTATGCCCAACAACAATGCTTGAAGAAAAGAAACTAACCTCCTTAGCAACTTAGGAATACCTCTCCCTAAATGTTGAAGCAATCATGGACTTGGGATTCTAAATGCACTTTTGCAACAACAAAAACATTTTAAAGGATAACAACGTATTTTGGCATAAGTTATTTTTTTTATGAAAGGGGATTAAGTAATTAATGTCTGGTGCATAACAATGTCAAAATACCAAGGAAACAAATACAGAATCATGCAAGAGAATGATAAGCGACATGGAAGAAGAGAAAAGAATCAGAAAGCATGATAGAGAATAGACTCTATATTTTGATACCTTAAAAAGAGGATCGAGATATGAGATTGCAAGCCAACATCTTGAAATAAGGCTCCAGAAAGGAAAAGGAAATAACAAACAGTTTGACCCCACAAGTGAAAGCAACAAAAGACGTTGTAGACCATAACGCGCAGACGCAACAAGACGTTCAGGCATGGTAAGACGCTCAAGCGAGACAAAATGTCCAGACACAATAGGATACATGGATATGATAGACTGTGCAGTGTGATAAGGCACTCAAGAGTGATTGAACGCTCGAACACAATATGATGCTCAGACGTGACACTTTGATAAAATGTGATACAATGCTCAGGTTTAAAGCACTTCACTGAGATGAATTAATCAAGGTTGGAAAAGTCGAACTCAAAATCATAGTATATGAATACCTGTTATTGAACCTTATAATGTGTTTAGTACTATCACTTTTTGAACTTGTTAGATGCTAAGAACATTAACATATCATGCAAAATATTAAGCAACACTTACTGTACAAATTCATGAGTGTAATATCTTAGACATAATAATGGTCAAACTTAAAGAATAAGATAAAAAGTTTGAGTGTCTATTATCTTAGAAGTCTGGTGGTAGAGACTTCCTAAGAATACGCTCAATACTCCCCACCCACAAGAGAAAAAAGGTTGAGCGTTTGTTATCTTGGAAATCCGGTGGTGGAGACTTCTTAAAAATACGCTCAATACTCCTCTACCTACAAGAGAAAAGAGATCGACTGCCTGTTATCTTGGCAGTCCAGTGGTGGAGACTCCTCAAGAGTACACTCAATACTCCTCCACCCAGAAAATGAAAACATAACAACACACTCCTCAACACGCTCAACGACTCACTCAAAATGAAAATGTTCTAATACTGTGAAAGTATGATGAAAGAAAGATATAGAATCAAACCCATGATTAATTATTATTTGTTTTGCATGAAAGCTACTTATTTGATCTTGATTATTTTTTCATTATAACCATGCTCATTTCATTTCGATCTGAAATACATGATAGCTCAGATTCACTAAGAGATGACTCAACCTTCAATCATCAATCCTAGCATGACATGGCGCTTTTGAACAACAATAGTTTTTGTTGTTTCATCAAAATGTTCAAATGTTATAACAAGAATGTTATGATAAAAAAAAATATTATCTTTGCACCTAAAGAGAAGAGAAGTAAACTTCTCTTAGGCGCAAGGGGGAAAAATTTTCGGACCTAGGTTCATATCGTAAGGCGTCTTAGGCCATGCGATAAGCGACATCATGGTTACTGCATAAAAGGGGATAAAACATATAACAACTAAATGAAGACGCCTAGGAAGAAACATGCTCGGGCATTACGCTCTGGAAGTATGCCTTGACTAAAGACACCCAGTTGTGACGCCCAGCTATGACGCTCTGACATTCTGACGCTCTGACACTTTATATTAACCCTCCTGACTCTATGTTCAGACTGCACGTTGCTCAAGGTTGGTTTGGTCTCCAAGACACTCTTACTTGAAGACCAAGGCATAAGGTAGTCACCCTGCACGCCTGTCACTCTGCAAAGCTATAAGCACATTCTCCAATGCCAACATTAGTCAATGTCAACGACAACTAGCACTTCTCTTGTCGTATGCCACTTAATATTTATATAATGGGTCTTCTACGCAGCATAGGAGGAAAGGAAGAAAAAATGAGAGAATAAGTCTCAAGAGACCCAAAAACACTAAGAGCGGTCATTCTGAAACTATTGAGTGTGTTTAGATAGTTGAGCGTACTCTAATATCCCTTTCATCCCTTATGTAGAACCATGATATACTCATCTATTCTCCACCAAATCTTATAAGTGAGTGATATTCTCCACTTCCATCTTCACACACCTCTTAAGTTTACGAACCTCCGTTTATCTTTTCATTTATCTTTATTTTTCATTATCTATTCTTATCATTATCACCACAAATGAGGCTGAAACATCTCTCCACCCCATCCTCCGTTTTGACCCCAACCAAATCCAATATTGCCTTTCTCCCCCCATTACACATTTTGTTTTTAATTGAAATTCACATGCTTTTTCATTCGGTGTTCTGTGTGAAATACAAACCGAAAGACTCTGTTAAAATCTAGTTGAGGAAGATAATTCGCGTCCTTTTTAGAAGACTTTAGCATTTTGGACATACCTTCAAGTAGGGTCCTACATGGAACTAGAATCCTTCGTGTAAGTAAGACCATAAGTAATATTTGTGGCAGTGAGGTACCGCCTTTGTTGTCAAATAATATAATACTGAATTGAAATTGCAAATTTGATCATTTCAAATGGCATTCACAACTCCAAAACTCACACTCACAACTCTTGTTTAGTTATGAAGCAAAACTCCATGGCCATTAATCTCAGTACCACTGCTTCTCTTCACCCAAACCCTTCCTTTCTTACCCGTAAGCACAACAACAACAACCCCATCAAATTCTACCATGCTTCTCCTTTAATCAAACCACATGCTCAATCACAAGGCACTGACACTGGTGTTACAGAGGAAGATTCTTCTCCTGGTATGCCAACAATTCCTAACCCACCCCTTTTCTCTTTTTAATCTTTTGTGTTGAAATCAAATATTTTATATGTGGGCTTAAGGGGATAAGCATGAATTTCCATATAAGCTTTTCAATTACAGAATAAAGTTAACTTTTTTCTCCTAGATTAGATTCTGTCACTTGTATTTTAACAATTCTTGCTTTTTTTGCTGCACCCACGTGGCTCGTTTCTGATCTTTCACTAAATTTGAATCATTTGCTGGAAAATTTATGCGTTTAAGTTCAGGGAGAGAATGAATATGAATAGTAGGAAGAAAGAAGAGTTTGAGTACATCAAAAACAGCTTCAATTCTTCACCATGTTTCAAATTTTTTTTTCTTTTTATGTTTTATCATACTTCTAATATTCCAACATGAGCTTCTGTTCATGCCTTAGTTGGTTAAATCCCTGATTTGCTTTTGAGGACTTTTGTTGTTAGGGTCTTTATCTTCTTCTCGTACACAGCTGGAACTTTTGGAGCAACTTACATCGACAGGCTCACCCATCAATGGTATGTCTGTTAACATCTCCTCCTCTTTAAATCAATATCAATGATATATTTAGGGGAGAAAAATTCAATTGTCATATGCTTTTGTAATGCCACTTTATTCCTGTTAAATATCCCTTCTCTGTTTTGTTTTTAACTTGTTAGTTTAAATGAATGTGCAGAATATTATACACATGCCTGGAGAAGGTACATGTTCTGATATTGTTGCTAAAAAAACTTTTAAAAGAAATTTGAAAAGCAACATTAGTATCATTGAAATCATAAGGTGCAAAGTGATTATGTTGCTGCCACAACATTAAAATATGAATGAAAGAGCTCCACTTTGATGGCATCTATGCCTTCCCCTTTATAGCTACACAGTTACAATTTAGAGTGGTCTGTCAAGTAGCAGTTATGATTATTTGTTCATTCATTATGGTAATGTGTTTAGTAATACTAAGGTAGGGAAATAGTTAGGATGAAGCCAAAATTGAGTAAAAAAAGGAAAGCCTATAATCTTGGTATGATAATATGCCTATTTCTCCCCACCATGCATTTCCAACTTTTGAAATTGCCTCATGCCATTATCTCTATGTTAATGTATCACCCCTGATATGCATGTCTGTCTCAATGATTTATGTAAAACAAGAGAAATTTTATAGCCATCACTTTGCAACCTCTTCCTTAGATTTGGTTTTTCTTCTTTAGTTTTGGGAAAATGATAACAACTATGAGGACATTTACTGTTTCCAGGTTATGAAAGTGATGGCAGCTCTGGCAAACTTACAATTCGCGAGCAGCTTGCAAAGTTGGTTGGAGAAAGGGATGATGATTTCAGCATACCCCTTGGTAAAAACTTGAAGAAAGTGAGTGCAAAGTTCTTAACAATTTCACAAAAGAGAAATATCAGGAGACAAGCTTACCTAAACGAAGTATCTCAAAGGAATGATTCAGTATTCTTTGCAACCATAGGAGCATTTGTGCTTCTTCCACCTCTTATAATACTAGGAATAGCTATATTAACCGGTTATGTACAGCTTTTTCCTTGAAATATGATATTTTTTATGATACTTAATAGAATTTCATAACTTATGACTTACTTTCTCATGTTTTAGGCTGTGGTATCTGTCTTTACTCTTGTGGTTAACAAATTCTTTTCATTTGAAATACTTTTCCATTATAAACACTGACAAACTATGCCTGCAAACAATGAGAAAAACGTCATTGATAATATATATTCATCTTTTCCTTGAAGTATTCTGATACCTATAATTGAAGGTATAAAAGCAGAATTCAATCTTCTACTTTTGAAATCAACTCTGCCATAAACTTGGTATAATAAAACTTAGCATGGCAATGCCTTTGAAGATGCCCTGACTAAACACCAGAAAAAGGAAAAACAAAAATCTTGTGCAATTCCATGCTGCTGCCATAGAATTCCATTGGTGGGTTATTACTATCTAACTGCAGAAATGCTATAAATTTGTATCTGTTGTTTGAGGTTTCACCATATTCTACATTCAGAATTGATTGCTAGGAGAATACAACAAATAATTTATCTCATGAAAAGAAATTACAATCTTTCAATGACTGTGCCTTCTTTGAAAAAAGGAAACTTCACAAAAATGTTTTTATCTCACTTTAAGACTTAAGAAATCCACATCCATCAGTACTCTACTTGTATCAAACACCTGAGGTCAATAATGGCAATACATTGATTCATCTTCCTTAACAAGACTCAGCCTTCAATGCATTCTCCTTGTCATCTGAATGAATTTCTTGACTAGTGGAAGTTAGTAGTTGATTACTTGAAACCACTCCTTGGTTTTGTATGTAGACCCATTTTTCTTGAAAAAGGTAGAAGATCACAATCAAAGATATCTGAACAGTGAAAAGTATATTCCAAGTTCTCATGCTTTTTGATGTTTTTTTATGGTAAGCATGTAAACCAATGTATACATTTAGGACCCCCAGTAAGGACACTGTAATTCCAATTATCCAGTGTGCAAAGAACCACAGACTTCTTCTTTTGGATCCCCTGTGAAGAACAAGAAAACAATTATTGTAAACTAATCAACATGCTTTGTAAACAGAAAATTGAAGTTGTTCATAAAGCTGTTATTAAAAAGATATGAATATAGAAAAGTGTACATGATTGAATTGTGTAAGCTTGGGATTTTAGCTCAGCAAGGTTAAATGGCCTTAACCCAAATAGATCACCTAAATACATATTTTCTTAATGAATGCAATTCATTGGTTTACCTTTGTGGTCGAAAAATACCAACTAGAACTTGCAGCCAGACAATACCATATAATGCTACCCCTAATCTTTGATGATTATTGTTGAAGGAGTTGTTGAAATTTTTTATAGACATGATTGCCCCTGCTGTGGCAAGAAGTACGGCAAGCTTCTGTTGATAAGAAATACAAAAGAACTACAGGTAAATTTAAAAGGCAAGGATCATCAATGTGATATTTTAATACAAACTAGTTATTTTTGTTAATAATGGAGTTATATTCACTTTGGCCCTTCATTTAACTTGAGCTAAAAACCTGTGTTGAGGCTACAGCTAGCAGCATAATGGCATTGTTCTTTTTACATGATCTAATAAAAATGAGATAGAGAAAGATAGGAACCTCTAATAACAAATGTTATTTCTTAAAGTTCCTTTCTTGTCTTCAAAGTATTCATTATAGTCCTTAACTCCTTATCAATAAACAAAGAGGCAATAGCCCTCACTTGACCTAATGTAGTAACTAACAAGCTTGAGGACAAATAAATTAACTGGAAACTGGTATCTTGTTACTCTTATCTCCATTTCACCATCATTAAGAGTTAATCATTGGGGCAACTGACCCTTTTAAACTAATTTAGAATCACAAAAATAGTTGTTCACTTGTTGTTTACTCTACAAATACTGGCTCTCAAGTAAAGGGAAAAGAAACTAATAAAATATACTAAAGAAAGACTGATATTTGATTAAAAATTATGGTGTAACAGGTTCTGATACACTTTCCTGCAGAACTGCATGAACATAGAATATAATTCTAAGCCTTCTTCTGCTCCCCTCTCTGTTAGACAGTCTAATTACTAGTATACCGATAGGCATCAAGAATGCCATTGAAGCCCACAGGAGAAACCCATGTAATGTGATTTCACACTGAAGTCTAGGATTCATCTTCATACAAAAATCAACCACAAAAAGAAGGTTAGCTTCATGTTTTATGATATAGAGGATAATAAGAATAGCAATGAGGGAAGAATGAACAAAGATGCTGCCAAATTAAGAAGAATGCAGCTAGAATGGAATACCTTAATTTTGTGGCCTTTATTGCTTGAATGACTGCCTGTAGCTTTCTTGTGCTGTTGGGATGCACTAACAATGAGAAACAAGATAAAAACATACTTGCTTGAAAGAGGAAAGCAATGAGCTTTTGCTGAATTCCCATTCTTCTTTCTTTTGTTGAAAATATGATATGATGGAAAAAAATCAATCTCTAATTCTAGTGAAGATTTCAAGGCAGCAAAACTAGGACATTCTGAAAAATGAAAATTGTGTTTCTCCTTATATGTGTGTGTTTGAGGATTCAGAGCACTCTTATCTTTCTTCTCAGATAGCACAACTAAACAGTTAAGCCCAAGTCAGGAAAGAATGAGATTAATTTGAGGCAAGAAGGAGTCATCATTAAGCCAAAGATAGATATAGTTTAACCTTCAAAATTATGTATTTCAGCTTAAAGTGAATCTCTTTGAATATAATAGCCTAATAGCAATGGTTGTTGCATGAGGATTGATGGTTAAAAGTGGGGTGTGGGGATATGGCGTGAATTGAGATATCGAACTTGTGGGGTTAACTTTCACAGCCTTTTTGAGCTGGAAAATGTGAACTTTAGAACCCTTTTTTGTTTTTTTGAGCAAGGACTTGAGAACAAAAATATGTCACATTTCCATGGAGGGTTAAATATACTGAAACACAAAGTGGGTCGTGGTAGACTTTCCTGGTAAACACTATCTTTTGCTTCCCACTACTGAACACACATTATTATAACATGCTTGAACTGACTCGTTCACCAACCAAATAGAAAGGCAAAACAATTCCCTTTTATTAAAAGTGAGTGTATAAAACCACATTCTGCTAAGCTTTTCTTCTATGGATAGAAACGATTTTATCATGCAGACACAACATTCTGGTTCATACCAAATCATATTCCTTTCGTGCTTCTTTCTAGTTAATGTTTTGTCACAATCTTAACGACCAATCCGTCTCAAGGAAACTGATATCATGCAGACACAACATTCTACTTTGTTGTTGTTACTACTGATGACACTTGAACTTGATATTTCACATTCTTAAAATTTTGCCCAAATCTCCAATATAGTGTCCTGCTAATTATTACCAGAAGTTTAACAATTTTTTTTCCTATATATTTATTTTATGCGTGTATCTGTGTGGCAATGGTGGGTCACAAAAATGATGATAGGGTATGGAAAATTCAGTAGACAGTCATAGCTCAAAACCTATGTATCATTGTGAGTTAAAAATTACATCCCCACTTGCGCTGAGACAGAATGAATTGAGAATGGTCAAGTAGATAGATAAATGTCTTTAGAGTGACACAGACAGGATATATAGTTTATTGCTCTGATTTGCATGTGATTCACTGTATCTTATTATTAGTTTATTAGTCTTCTTTCGATCTACTATACTCTGTAGCAAATCAAAATTTCCCTTATTACCAACGGGATAAATACTGCAGAGAGAGTAACAAACATGTTTAGTTCAAGTTAGCCAAGTGGTCTAAGATCATGATTGTTGCACTCCATCTGTGACTGTGAGGAGTATGCACAACGAAGAGCCGTTCAAAAAGTTACACTGTATCATAATATGCACATGAAGAGAGTTTGCAAGTGTGTGTATAATTATGACTCAAACATTTCCGATTAAATCATTATGTGGTTTATGGTGTTTCAGGTTAAGGACTTGAGGTTTAAGGTCAAGAAAGAACATCCATGGATCAGTGTAATTAAAAAAAAACTTCAATTTCAGGAGATCAACATAATTTACCCTATTTTATTTATTTGTAGTTCATTATGCCTGTAATTTTGCTGTATTGAAAATTAATATTGTCCAATTTTAGAACATATGTTCTCGAAAAGTACTAGTCTAATTTGATATTGAACAACCGATGAATTAAAGACCAAATATACAATTTAAACCGATTTAAGCAATTGAAAACATTACCTAGTTCATCTTTCTTTTAAGGAATCAGGTTTGTTTGTCATGCTTGTTTTTGAAAATCCTTATTTCCGGTTAGAGAGAACATACCAAACAAGAAATGGTAAACCCACATTTGAATAAAAAAGCAATCACTAAATTCAAAACTGAACTTGAACGAGTACATCAAAAAAGAGAAAAATAAAGTCTCCATATAAAAGTAAAATAAAATAAAGCATCAACTCTGAAAAATTAAAAAGGTCCGAGCTTGAAAGAATGCAAACTATGTGGTAGCAGGTAATAAAACCTGTTACTACACGATTACCTTCTGTAAGCTCTTCCTATGTTTACTAATGAACCAGGTAGCTCCAAGATCAGCAGGGAAATGCGGTTCACTGAATCACATAAACAGGTTGGGCCTGGATGCTTTGTATGTTGTCTTCAGCTTCCTAGTTGGGGGCCTAACCTTCTTGAACACCAATGGGAACTTGATTTTAGAGTTGTGGAACTGCTTGGTGCTCTCCCTTTTGCACAGCTTAGCTGGGATGGTGGCAGTCTTAATGATCTGGATGCATGGAGACCTGACCCTATGACGAGATGCCATTTCATTGTACATTGCCTCAACAGCACCATTTAGAGTAGTATCTCTGTATTCCTTGTACATATTGTGATAACCAGTACGACTCTGATAGCGCAGCCAAATTCCATAATTCTTAATCTTCGTAGGATTTTTCTCAAAAATCTGCAATCGGTGAATAAATAAATAAATCTCAAAGTCCAATATGAGGCTGTAATTGGAACGTAGAAATTAGACTGTAGCTAACAAAAAGGGAAATTAGACAGGTATAACTCAGAATTAACTGAAAAACAACCCCTAAACATATACTACATACAACAGATTACTTGTGTGTTTGTACTTTGTACTTTGTATTCGTTCATTTAGTCTTCAAAACAGCTTGTAATAAGAAATTCTGAAGCCTGTAGAGAGAATTATCTAAACAAAAAGCAATCGTTTCCCAACTATATGGAAAAATATACACTAGCTACTTATTATAGTTAATACCAAAACAAACAGAGCAATCCCTCCCTTCCCCAAAAGTAATAACTTACTCAGAAAAAGTTGGACAAAAAGCACATGCTTTAATTTATCCAGTAACAGCATATACAAAATACACATGAACACAGAATCTTTCCCCCAATGTTAATGTGACAAGCATCTTCTCAATTGGACAATCATTTTTTCTTCTGAGTTTTAAGGCATTCAAACTAATTGCGACAAACAGAGTAATATAGCCTGAACGCGAATAAATAAAAAAAAAAAAAAAAAAAAAAAAAAAAAAAAAAAAAAAAAAAAACAAACAATGTGGCAACATACTACATTGATGTTGCTAAAACTCAGCAGGGAGAAAGTTTTATTTTTTAAACTCCCCTAGACTTCTATTCGTTAAGTCAGCCAATAACTTACTAAGAGGACTAACAGCATCTAGAGTTGGCATCCATTTATCCTACCCCTTACATAGTTAGATTCCATCATTAGTGCAGTAATAATGAAAAGAACACTCTTTTTTCTATAAAAAAAAAGAAAAGAAAAGGAGAAAAATGTTTTCTACCTAACAGTAACAGATAGTAAAGTAAAAATTAGTTCCCTAAGTCAAATCCTCACCAGAGAGTCTCTGAATAGCCTTATGTTTTTACTTCTTCCAATTTTATACAACCCCACAAATTAATTTGTCCCTTCCCCAGGATGAAAGGGATGCAAAAGTTATACTTATACCCATTTCTAAAATTCTTTTTACCAGAAATCTAGCCTCACTACAACCCATTTAACAACCAACTAATGCTCAAAGATCAAAGCAATTCCTTCTATGCTACAACAATTGAACAGCCGAACATGAAGAGGAATATACTATCACAACTTCGATGTGCATACCTCATTGATAGCTAGCACTTGCCCGTTGCTTTTCTTAACCTTCTTCAACTTTCTCAAGAAATACCTGTAAGAATCAAATTGTAAAAAAGAGTATTACTCAATGGTCAATGTTTTCAGATATAGAAAATATTACAATTACAATTGTTAATGAAATAACAGGAACAAACAACAACGTACCAGAACTTTGATTTGGCACGGACCTCATTGGTGGCCCACAGCTTCATGCGGTAAATCTTAGGGTGCTCATCAGATTCAGTTGGAAGAGCCCTCCCTACTACTTGGTACTGGTGAACCTGCTTCAACCAAAATCAAAACAATTCACAAATTACTCACTCTCAACAAAAGCAAAATGAAAGAGAAGAACCTATTAGTATTAGCGTTACTATAAAGTATAACCGACCCTGAACGTAACCATTTCCACCGAGGAGCACCGATTCCGATCGTCAATGGCAGTTGTAGCGGAAAGGGACGCAGAGGCAGCGGCACAACTTGCACAATGCGAAGGAACACCAGAGAGAATCTTATATGTAAAACCCTAATGGACGGGTGTCTTCCTAAGCCCATTAGGTTCGGCCCAATTGAAGCTCAGGCCCAACGGAAACAAGTTGTTTTTTATTGGTTGACCAAAAAAATTAAACAAGTTTTTTTCTACCTGATTATTTTACAAGTATCATTACTGTATTCTGGGATTTTTTTTTTTAAAAAGTACTATTATTTTTAATATGGAATACTTGACGTGAGATCAATCATAGATTTGTTCGTATTTTTATTTTTAATTAAAATATAAAAAAAATATGGATTGATACGAAAAATTATTTGTAGTTTTTTATACAACATAGGGTTTAATTGTACAAAAATTTTTTACTTTCTCCCTTTTTTATGCAATTTTTTTTCTCTCATAATATTCTCTATTTCTCTCTATCTTCTCACGTATGTTTTCTATTCATCTCATTTTAAAAGATAAAGCTTTCAAAATTTTGTTTTTTTTAATGTATATTTGCAAGACTTATAAAAGTTGTGTAAATTTAAAAGAATTAAAACAATGAAAGACTATGTGTTCGTTTGGTTTACAGTTGAGTATAATTGATTATGGAAATTAATGGTTGGGATGAGTAATGCACGTTTTACTAAACATGTTGGACGATTTAAAATCAATTCCGCGAAATCGTGATTTTGCATTATTGAACACCAAACCAAATAGGCTATCTATTATGAAATTGCTTATTTAAAAAAATTAAAAATGTGAAATCCTCCATTTCCTACAATAAGTATTGTGATTTTTTATGATTTTTCTTCTTTGTTTTTTTTTTGTGTGGACCATAAGTATCCTCTACAGTAGTGATGGAAATAAGCCGAGTCGAGCTAGGCTTTCCAAGGCCCGAACATGGCATGCACCTTAAATTCATGACCTGAGTCTGACCTGTTTCTTTTTTGGGTAAAGGAATTCATTCAAGCTGGAAAGTAAATACATGGGTTGGGCCCAATAGGCCCAATAGGAAGTGTAACACCCCAACCTTGACCTGCAGCCCAACTGCTGGGGCTCAGGAATTCACTGAGCGTGTTAACTTACTAAGCTTTTCCACCCCTTGAGTGTGATTATTCCCACTAATCGGGAACCTCCGTGGATTTCGAACCCAAAACCTCAGGGATATAGTCTTATCTCAATTGGTAGTGGATTTAAGGAACTTAAGACTATATCCCTAAGGTCTTGGGTTCGAATCCATGGAGGTTCCCCGAGGGGGAATAATCCATAAAGAGCCCAGCTTTGGGGGAGAGAAGAGATCTCCTCCATTTGTGCGACACAGTGTGCAACTCTGTTACCTTGTCTACCTAGCAAGGTAAGCCATAGTGGCTAAGTAAAGGTCTATTTTGTAGTATTTCATGAACTATGTGTAGAATTTCTCCAATTTGCTTCTCTTCTCTGCAGGCTTCAATAAGTTGTAAGGAGTCACTCTCAAAGACTGCTTGTTATCCCCAAGCTTATAGCTAATGGACATCTTCCCTGAGAGTGAGAGTCCGGTCTGTTTACTTGATATAAACTTTATTTTATGGTCTGAGTCTAGCCTATTTAAAGCATGACATGTCCTGAAAGCCTGCTTAAAAGCTTGTTTTATAGTAAGGTGCTTGAATATATCATAAGCATATATTTGAATTTACACATACTAATATGTATATAATTATAAGGTAGTATAAAAAAAATCTTAATAATAATAATAATAGCAATATAAAAATGTTGTATTAATATGAATATTTGTATTTTATCCTATAAAATGTTTATATTTAAGCCTTTTAATTAAATATGAATATTTTTTTTTATCCTATAAAATGCTTTTTTTGGACGACCCTATAAAATGAAACAACTATCCTATAAAATGAATTTGACTCTTTCAAATGGGAGATTCACTTTATACAAAATAAGAATAATTAATAATCATTAGCTGAATAATTTATAACTGAGATTTAAACACATCCATAATTTTTATTATACTATATGTATATGCATGTAACTAATTATAATATGAATCAACTATGCTTCCTTGAATTCTCAGTTTTCTAATAATTCCTTGAATTCTCAGTTTAATCCAAGATATTGCTAATCGTAATTCATTGTTGAACTTGGATAGTCCACGGTCCACCATCATCCGTGCTGCGCTAACACGCATATCACGCTGATGCAGTGCAAAGTGCAAACAAACGCGCTTTCAAATTCATTTTGGGCCCTTTGACCAAAAAAAAATTCATTTGGGCCCATTATTTATTTTCCAGTTGCTAGTATGCAATTGCAAATGCAACCCAACGATAAGCCAGTAGAATTAGTATATGTTTGATTTGGTGTTGAAATTGGTTAAATTTAAGTTTGGATTATTCAACGCAATTATTTCTAGTGTTTGAAATGTGACTTTACCACATTTTAACGCTAAACCAGACATGTTTTTAATCTAGTAATGAGGTTGGGATATTTTAGTATGAGGTTTTACGTTTAAACTTCATTACAATTTTTATACACCAAAAAAATGTAACACAACGACTATCACTTCTTGTAAAAAAAAAAATTCAACCCAATGATTTCTCTCCGCTAAGAACTGAAAATATATAAAACATAGAACTATATAATTATTAATTAAAAATTTAACAATTGGTAATGCATTTCCACCTTTGTAAATAATACTAACACATTACCTCACTTTGTGACTACGAACTATGTGCTAACATTTTAGTGCATGAATATGTGAAAAATAAAATGAGATAAAAGGCAATATAAATTTACATCAGAATTTGCTCATGTCATAAAACTATTTAACCTAATTGATGTCTATATATGTATGTGCTAACAAGTATGTGCCTATTAGCCTATATGTCTTAACATGTCATAAATGTATATCGATGTCACATATTTTACATTAAATTTTATTTCATCTAATTGATGTCAACCCGATGTCAGGCAACATTTTCATTTTTCACGATGATACTGAACACAAGGGTCTCGATTTAAAAAATAATTTCTACTTCACATCGCAGGCCTATGTTTGAATCAACTAAATTAAATCTTGTTGTTTGGACTTTGAAGGAGGAAAATATATAACATGGCTGTAGTCAAATAACGTTATACTGCTCATACACACAAAACCATATTCACATTGATATAGAATTAATTTATTTATTGGAGTAGGCAAATCGCATGATGTAATGTTTAGGCATACACACCCATCACCAAAAGGACAACAGTCATATATACCTTACCTTTAGTCATCTAAATGAAACCTTAGAAATATATAGATAGACAAATAGGCTAAGTGTGTATTTAGTTTACCCCAAAATTACGTTTCAACGTGGATTCGGGCAAACACTACAGCTTCTATTCGGATCCATGTTTGAAACGTGAATCTGTTGAACATTACTATTTACTAGAATCCAATAAGAAGAAATGTCTCTCTCGCTAAGAGAAGAAAAGAAAAGAAGCAAACGAAAGTAAAGAGATAGATTACATTTTAAGCAAGATTTCAAAGGATGAATGGGTTATCAGTTTAGAACAGTATCAAATTACCTAAGCCAATAGAAAAAAGATGGCAAAATGTATGATCCAGAAACTCCTAACGATACAGTTGACCTATTCTTTGGTGGCATGCATTTGCATTTGTTCTTTAATCTTTTTTTAAAAAAAGTTTGCTGTGCCTAACAGAAAACACCATTGAATAAAACATGGATGCGACATCTAGGAAACAACCATGCGCAATTTGGTCATTTATTTAATCAAGAGAGTAATTTCAAAAGGGGGGAAATATTACAAACTTTATAGGAAACGGTCCATAAGAAAGTAGAAAGTAACAAATGTTGCAGCAAACTGAAAATTGCTGGAACAAACAGTTGTAACTCAGTTGACAACGCAGTGGAAAGAGCTCCCGTGTTTGAATAGTTCGATCACCACTAAACACTCTTAGAGAATGGTCAGGAGCTTAACTGTGACTAAGTCTCAAACATGATTTTTCCTACTAATAAGGATAGCTATTGGTTAACACCAGACAAACTATAAACTGCTAGTGGCCCCTTGATTTAGAGTTTAGTGGCTTAGAATACAAAGCTTGCCATTGCCAGTTAGGGAAGTCAAGTTTTTTTTTCCTTTTTGTGGTATACATGGAGCAATTTTTCATTGAGAATATATAATATAACTCAATAGCAGGTCCAGCATGATAGTTAGAGAGGACATCATAATTAATTGAATGAGACAATAAACTCAAAATTGAAGCAGTTAATATGTATACAAAAATTTAACAAATGGTTGTGTTTGCCATGACTCTGTGTAATACCTGAAGCCTGGTTCTGTTATAACCTGTAAAACATAACCTGATCTTTTTTTATTTATTTCTTTTTTTTATCTGTGTATATAACTTTTCATCTAAGGGAAAACCCAAAAATCTACCCCTTGAATTGCCATGTTTACAATTATGAGACTATACACCTTTCAACTCAAAGAAAATGTTAAACATCAGCACACTTCATTGGTGCATACCCAAGTCTGGATTTCTTCATATCATATAGTATGTGAAAATTCTGCTGCTGATAGTTTCCAATTATTGAAAGAGCAGACCTAGGAGTCCCCAAAATAGCCAAACAAACAACATCTGGATCAATCTGGATGAAGTAATTCTCTACAGGAAAATTCCACACTGCTCCATCAGCAAATAAGATCCCAAAGTCAGGTAGCTCCATCTTTTCAATTCCTGACACATTATAACATGGCTTTAGAGGAGGAAGCCCTTCAACAAGTGCATAGCCCTTAATTTTCTTCATAAAAGCCTCCTTGATCATCTCATAAGCAGGGTCAGCAAAATAAGTTAAAGTGGTACCAGAATCAATTATAGTACCACCAGCACCTTCTGCTGACAAATGCCAAGTCTCCTCTGGTATCTTCACCACCTCACCATCAACCATCACAGATTTTATCTGGACATAGTAAAATGTATCAGCTGGATTCTCTTTGCCACCAACAAAAGTAGTGAAATTCAAATTGGGGTGGCTGAGAAGCTCCTTGTCCTCACCAAAGATCAACTTGCTACTGACACTTGTGTTGCTATTCCTATCCACAAGACAATAGGAAAAGGAATGACCATAGAGAGATTGGAGCTGAGAAGCAAATGACAATGGTCCTCTCCCCAATCCTAGCAAACCAGCAGCCCCATGAAATAGACCTCTATTCCAATGACCACAACCAAACATCACATTCTCCACATGTTTGAGTTCTGACTTACCAGTAGGTGTGGTGAGATTAACAGTGAATGTCTCCACTGCAAAATCCCCAGTTGTATTGGAACTATCCCCATACCAATAGAAGTAAGGACAAGTCTGATTCTCAGCCTTGCAAGGCTTAGGTGGATCTGGTGATGAAACCAATTGGCACCTTGGATCATGACAGCTTATATTCTTAAAAGAACTAGAATCTTTAGGATCATAATATGGTCCACTTTGCTCAAAACAAGCAATGCAAGGAACACATTGAATCCAATTAAGGTCACTGCCAGTATCAAGTATCAGAGAAAAATGCTTAGGAGGTGTCCCCACAAACACATCCATGAAGTACTCACCAGAGCCAAGGGTCACCCCTGATTCCAAGGTTGCCACAAGTTGGCTGGAATACCCACCTGAAAAATATTCCGGTGAAGCTGCCGGAGCAACCACAGGCTTATAGGACTGCTTTGATTTCTCCTGTGCTTTTTGCAGCCTTGAAATGGTGTTTTGATTCTTCTTCTCTATGACCCTTCTATGAAGGGTCTGAATTCTGGTCAAATCCCTTGCTGTGAAATCAACCACAGATTTTTTAGGCTCAACCTCATTGCTCACTGACCTGTGTTTCAAATGGAGCTTCACTGATTGCTTGTGTGGATTTGTTGCTAGAAAAGCCTCACCTTTTTCACCTTCACCACCATCAACATGAGCCTCTTTAGCTGATGTCATGGTAGCTTCAGAATGCCCAAATTTCTCTGAATTTGAGAAGCTACAACCAGTGTCATCAGAAGAAGAGACAACATTGAAGCTTGGATGATCAGGAAACTTTATAGCAGCCAGAGAAGATCCATTCTTATTGAGATGATTGTGATTCTCAGAAATAGCTTTCACAACACATGAGCATATCACAAGGAGAACCAGAATGAAAGAAACCTTCAAAACCATAGTAAAGTTTTTTCTTTCTTGGACAACCCAATGAAAATCCTAAATCAAGCACCTTACAGAGTAACAGGGACAAAATCTGGGATACTAACTCAGAAAGTTCAGAAGTTTAGGCTCTCAGAGAAAATCAGAATTGGAGATGGAGATTGACAAAGTAAATGGAAATTTAGAAAAAATGTGAACTTTTGAGGATTGGGAAATGATTTTTGGAGGAAAAAATGGTGAGAGAGGAAGGAAGAAAGAAAGAATGAAAAGGAAGGAGGTGACTCAGAACTTTGAATGGTGTGACTTTATGAGTAGTAACTCTGAATGAGAAAGACTTGGAAGCAAATTGTCAAAGGGTGAGCCCCAAAACGCGGTTTTGATTCACAATAATAAAGTTATCTCATAAAATTAATAATAAAGTTTCAACAGACTTGAATAACATTTTTAATGCCAGCATCAATGTAAGATGATAATAATATTAATTAATACAATAATAACAATACCTGGTCTTGTTTTTACAGGGGAATTTCCTCTCTATTTCTTGCACCATTGGCTTTGTGATTGTGTCACGGATTTTACTCTTACCAAGTTTACCTGTAACTGCAAAAAAGTCAAAACCACTTTTGGTTTCCACCAAAATTCACTTTTAGATTTACACTATATTTAATCATGCATTCAAAAATTAAATTTAAACCATATTTAAAATATAATTTTAATAAAATCAAACACACATTATCATTGGCTCAAAATCACATTTAAAACTTATATCCAATAAACCAAAGACATTTGATATATTTGATTTAACATTAAACGTGATATTTTCAATACTAGAAATAATTGCGTGATATTTTTAATACTAGAAATAATTACGTGCAAAATTAGTACCAACACGCAGGTTGTTAGTTCGATAGAAGCAAAAAAGCAAATTGTGACTAATATGCGGCAGTAAAACTCTGGTCGCTGGTCAGAGGTTTTGAACCAGTCCTCCGACAACTGAATGGAAGATAGAGAAAGACAAATCCACCTTTGTGACTTAAATAATGAAAATGAAAATAAACCTTCGAAGCGAGTGGTCCACAACCTGGTTGGTCGGGTGGGTGCGGTGACAGAGAATTTACAAGTTGCAAGTTTGAGCTTTGACTCTCCCCTTCTTCAAGATGAGGTAATTAGGTAAATGGAAATCTTGTATGTAACTACTCTCTCTAAGCTCAGAGTCAGAGATTTTTACCTTATCTAGGGCCGGTAAAATTTCTGTACAGGGAAAAAAAGAGTCCTCAACACATTCCTCACAAAAACTGATGTGAAAGTATTTATTTATCTTATGGTAAATACTAGTCTGTAGTGGCTACAGCACGAGGCAGACATTTGGTTGGACCATGTGTGAAAAGAAAGAGCATGTGAATGTGATGTGAATACGTGTATCTTGGCATTGTAATTTGTAAGATGCAAAACAGGTTCCTCCCCTTTGCCTGGGATATTCAAAATAGGACGGCAATACCCACAAATTAATCTCAATCACTAGGCAAATAGTGTAAAGGAACAACTTTGAGATCATAGAAAAACGAGCAGAGTCGTTAAAATTAATTTTATGTAAACGAACATACATGCTCTGACTCAACGGATATGGTCCGTTTGTTTCTCAGTTATGTATAATACAGAATGAATGTAATAGAATTGATTTTAAATTGTTTTCAATATATTTTGTAAAATATGTATCACTTAATTTCAATCATTGATATTAAAATAATCTTATTCAATTACTCCCTCCGGTCCTATTTATAGAACTTTTTTAGGGTGGGTCTTGGTCCTTTTTATAAGAACCTTTTCAGGTTGTCCCATGCATTAATTATTTTTTGACAAAATACCCCATTAGTGGAGGTAGGTGCGTAATTAATTAGTAGAGAGAGTATAACACAATTGAGTAGTTAAGTGGAAAGAGAAAGATAATGGGTCTCATAAATTCAAGGGTAGTTTAGGAATATCATACACATTCTTTGACAAATTTATTGCAATCAACTAAATTAACCAACTTCCTTAATCCGTGTGATATAGTTAAAAAGTTCTTATAAATAGGACTGGAGGGAGTATAAATCAAACGCACTAACTCAGTGCAATTGATTTCTTGGATTTACTTCCCACCAAGATCAACATCAAATTAGCTCTATCTCATTTTCAGGGGTAGAGAGAGACACAGTACTTTGAAAGTGATGAATTTGATAAACTCACTCTTTCGTTAAATTATTAAGTTTTCATGCCCTGTGCTATTAGTATATATTGCTTCTTGGACTTTACCACCTTGTAATCTTCTTTCCAAGTGATACTTTTTCACTTCGAAAACAGAAACATGACTATTTAGATAGGTTGTACAATTTTCAAGTTTTGAAGGAATTAATGAAGATGCTGCCACGTTTTGAGGCATGACTAAGTAGCAAACTTCCATTGATTCGGATGAGCACTAACATGACTCGTGCATGGGTTTGAGTGTCAAACAGCATATAGTAGTAATAGTACTAGTTTCTTAAAATCGTACTCCCTTCATTCCAAAACTCTTGTTGTTTTAGCATACTCCTAAATTTCAAAACTCTTGTTGTTTTAGATATCCAAGAAAAATTAATTAAGATTTTTTCAACTATGCCCTTATTTAATTATTTACATCAACTAAACCACTCTCATTATCTCTCTTAATTATATAAGTCTTTATATTTTCAACAAGACAGTTAAATGATATGGGTGGATATTAAATGAGACTATTTTAGTAAAATTAGTATTAAATTAAGACACATCAATCATTTCCTTGGTCTGTGCGCATAACATTAAACAACAAGAGTTTTGGAATGGAGGTAGTAGTTTTCTTTCCCACCTCTTCTTTCACTCGTCCATTTATAATAACCATAACGCCTGAATGTCATGATAGTCTATGAATTTAGATGCTATTAGTAATAAATAATTACATAATTAACTTACCCATCATATATCCTAAGCAACATCCAGGTATATTATTCCATCATTATTGATTATGTTCTTTTTTTTTTGTCGAGCATTGGTTATGTTCTAGACATGGTTTAGATGCATCACAACCGACCCATAAAATGTAGATTTTTGGGCCCATATAAGTCGGCTAAGCGTGTGATATTGTGGATTTATAGGTTAGTTTTAGGTATTTTTAATCATTTAGATTATTAAAGTAAGTTGACCAAAAACAATTATTAAAGTAGGTGAAAAATTAATTTAAAATATTAGAAATATATTTATGTTATTTTAGGTGTTAGTAATTAAATTTGAATAAATATGCTTTAATTGGTTATTAAATTTGTGTTTTTGTAGATATTTGATTAAGCGAAACAAAATGATGAAAGGAGAATGTCTTTGGATCAGCTTATGGGGACAATAAAATAGATTTGTGAGCACATTAGAGAGTTAGTGTCTGTTTGGTTGAATAAAGATGCAGAAGAGGGGAGAGAAGTTGCGGAGAAATGAAGCACTTCTCTTGTTCGGTTCAGCGAAGAAATGGCATGGAACTTTCAAAAAGTGTGTAGGTCCCACTGATTCGCATTTCTCCGCTTCGTTGGCAAGAGATAGCAAAGAAGTCAAAGAGAGCATGAGTGGGCATTGTTCATCTTCCTCGCACAACGCAACAGGTGTGACCTCTAGAAGCACATTTGCTGTTGTGAGTGCTGCCCAAGCACAAATTAAAGTCGGCGTGGTCACGGCGGAGGCAACAGACGGCGGAGCCAGATCGTGGCTGCTGATCGGAGAAGAAGAACGACGCAAGTGGTGGACGTGATCATGCGCGACCCTGCAGCCGATTAGAAGGAGAAAATTCTGCAAATTGATTTCCCTGTGTGCAGATAGTTTATTGACAACTTAAATCAATTTAATCTTATGTTTTTGTTATGGTTTCAAAAACAGTTAAAGGTGTTGGTGGAATTCAGAGAAAACACCTTCGATGGTTGTTAAAGGAAAGGTTTTTTTTCCAATTAAAACACCTTCTATCTTTCAGATAATCGATTATTATGACAAATTAATCGATTATTCTGCAGGTAATATACTATTGCCCCAATCTGAATTGACAAATAATCGGTTTCAGAATGGAAAAATCGATTTCTTTGCAACAATTATTTCTACACATAATCGATTAATTTAACTTAACAATCAATTTTTTCCTTTCTTGGTGGCGGGAATAACTACCAAATCAATTAAATATACCATTTCTCTCATCTCTTTAATTAAACCAAACAACTCAAATTCACATTTCTCTTCTATTTCTCGCCTACTTCTCTCCTACCAAAAACCCGTAAATCATTTCTATCTCTTCTCTATTCTCTCTTTCCTACTTTCTCTTCTCTATTTCTACACTACAGCCAAACTGAGCATTAAAGTGTATAATTGCATCCTGTCATATGTGCGTAGTCACACAGAAAGCTGCACACGTGGGGATGTGAGTACACCAGAAAGTTTTACAAATTATGTTGTATGCGCGTATGGGGACGTCCAAAGTTGTTTGGTCCCCACACGTTGTGATAGTATATAAATAGGCTATTTTACCCTTTTAAAAGAGGACTTTTAAGATTCTTTCTCATACATTAGAGTTAGGAAACATAAAATTCTCCCTCCTTTGTGGATTGGGGTTTCAAATCTAATGGATTCTACTTTTAGAGTTGCTTCTCTTTTATTTTGTTTTCTTTTTCTATTGTCATGGATTTCTAAATCTCTTAGGTTAGGGATTGAGGAATCCCAATTCAACCTTATGTGAATTCTTTTGTTATTTTAATTTAGCGAGATTTGATTTAATTCCATTATTTTTTTCTACTCGTAATGCTTCAATTGATTTGGTCACTCAATTGCTATGAACTTAGAGTGATTCTGACAATTGGGAAATTGGTGAGGAACTTGGAATTGAAGTAAACAACACGATTGGATAGTTACCTAGAGATAGGAGTAAAAGATTGTGTGTAATCTCTATCGATTCTTGATCTTAATGCAATTCTTTCTTAGATTCACCTAAGGAATTAGGGCTTTTAAATTAGGATCAGGGTTAAACCACCAAGTATTTGGGATTTAACTATATTTGTGAATTGGATCATGATTTGAATCATAACCACTGAATTGAATATTCTATTGAATTCCAGAGAGGGAGAATTAAGAGGAACCAACCCCTAATCATTTTTTATATTGTTTTTCACAATCTTTGTCTTTTCCTTGCATTCTAAACATCTTGATTTAAAGTTCCTAGTTTTATTTTATGCATTATATTCATGTTAAATTAGTATATTTGTGATTCTTTTATTCAACTAGCCAAGTTCTTTGTATTTTGGTACTTGAATTCTCAATCCATGTGGAGACGATACTCTACTTATCACTTGTCTACTTGATACGATTGGTACATTTGCCAAATCCTCATCAACGTGCAACCCAAGAAAGAAACCCTCGTGAATTCACTGTGAGCAGGGTCGTACAAGACACACTCGATTCCAACTAGGGGAACCATCCCCATTATTCTCCTATAAATACACCTGATGTCAAGTGGCAAATAGGCAACTATTCATAACCATAATTATTATTGCTCCGCTAGGGTTTCAGCTAATTTGGGCATCAACTGATCAAAGTGTCTTTGTAGGTATTCCCACTCATTGTGGGTCGAGGTGAGCTTCACGGAGCTGTGAACCGACTTCTCCTAATGAACTGACTTCGAGATACGTCTGGATCAGAGTCCATATTCGAGTTCAAGATTTCACTCTCGATCAAATTACATATATTTTTTTCGTCACTTTTCTTACCGTAATTATTACACACATTCCTTAAGATTAATTTTCATATTTTTTATATATTATGATTGTTCTCTTATTTAATTGGGTTTTGGAGTATGGTATATTATATTATGGTATTAGTATACATTAGGATTAACGCTTTTCCTTTTTATAGTTTACACCTGATATATCATTTACATTATATCACTACAATTTATCATTCTTGGGTAGTTGAGGATTGAATGGAATGGAATAGAACAATACCATCAAATACTAACCATATAGTTTCATCATAGTATTAAAGTAGCACAATTCCTTGTGACCTGTGTTCCAATGCCAATTTTCATAGAGTTTGGAACTATTCTATTCTTTTTTTTACGATCATGCACAAATTCTTGTAACACTATCTCTCTTAATCATGATTCATCTTTGGTTTACAACCTCATCTATCATGCATGTTTCTGATAGTTTTTTACTCATCACGGCTACCGGGAACAAAATTTAAATGACTTTTTTAGTCAACACCATCACCATTAGAATCTCTTGGAACCCACGCTCTAGAAGTTTTAGCCTTAATGAAATAATATTAACATTGCAGTAGCCCAAAAAAGAATGCCTAACTTAATTTGCAGCAATCCAGAAATAAACGCCTAACTGCACAATAGTTCAAAAGGGAAAGCCCAAATTCACAGCTCTCTGGAAGGGAAGCTTGATCTTGTGGCTCTCTAAGGGAGAAGCATGGCCTTACGATTCTTCAGAAGAAGCTCGACCTTATGACGATTTTTAAAAAGTATTATAATACCTAATAGATATTTTGTTTCATCAAATAATCTTATAATGCCATAAATGGGGAAATCATTAATTTGTTCTTATAACCATAACATGTCCTCATGATTGGATGTGGACCCACTGTCAATGACTTGACTATTCGCAACGGTTATGCTAGGGCTCTTTCTATTGCATGAGAACTATCATGGTCTCATATCCCTTAGCCGCCATGGACTCCATAGAACATTCCCCGGTACGATGGATATCGCAACCACGCTGAGTGCATATAATGGATGCCTTTCATACTCCACGAGATACTAATGGTTATTAAGCCAAGCTATTTCAACAACAGGTTTGGTTAAATCAAGATCCACATATACCCTGGGAAGTCAACCTCTGGAAACATTAAGCGTATTAAGGTCCACTTTTACAGGCTTCCTAACTATTGATGTCAATGCCAGAAGCATACTATCATCACAATACAGTAGACTGATAAGTGCCAAATATTAGGATGTTTTGTATGAAAAGAATGGAAATTTTTGGGTTAATTGCATTAATTCTTTAATTGATTTCCTCCAAATTCTAGAACATTTAAGTTAAGCAGTAATATCTGAGTACTGATATAATTGAAACCTTTTAATCCCAATTTTTATGTTTAATTGCAGGAAATATGAAAGGAGATCAATCAGGAACAAAAGAAGTGAAGAAGCAAGAAGAAAAGAGAAATTCCAAGACAAGTAAAATTTTTTAGCTGATGAGCTAAATTTTTAGCTCATGAGCGAAAATGGGCCAAAGAAGAGTGCTTTTGGGTGCTGAATTGGCTCATGAGCTAAACTTTTAACTCATGAGCGAATTACCTTACTTCACGTTGAAGAACGCTTTGGCTCATGAGCTAAATTTTATCTCATGGGCGAATTTTCATTAAACAGCACCCAAAACCAATTTCGAAGTTAGTTTATCGGAAGTTCGACATTTCTAAAAATAGAACGAAGTCTCTGAAGAAGAACGAAAGCTGCGGAACCAGATTTCTTCGTTTTTTTCCTTCATCTGTATTGATTATACAAGCTACTATGAGTAGCTAATCTCCTCTTCTGGGATTGAATGTAAATCGACTCGAACTCGGATGTATTCTGGTTATATTTCTATATAGTTCATTTGTTCTATCGATATTGTTATTTTCGTTCCGTTTTCATCTCTTTGATTCTATCTGATCAATAGTTTCAATGTTTAGATTTTTAGATTTGACTGGAAAGTATTTCTGAAAATTCCGATTTGAACGAAGATAATTGTTATATTGTTTTACTAGGAATAGAATTCAATATAGCGAATGCTTTTACACTTGATCTTAATGCTGGATGATTTGTTGAGTATATGAGGAATCAATATTCAATAGATCAATCTTATGAATTTTATATGTGAGGAATCAATATAAATGACTATTATGTGTGCATCAATATCGATAGTTATAATTGCTATATATTGATATACAACCAGAATACAGACGAGGGAGATAGATGAAATTCAATCCCTGTTTTTGTCACTGATATTTCAAATCAATTTTACTCTTTTATATTGCTTACTAGAACTTCACTTTAATTACCCACATCAATCATGAACCAAATCACTCTCTTTTGTATATATATACTTTTTGAATTAGTACAACTTTGAACTACCAACTCCTCGTGGGATCGACACTCTGAATTCATTTTCATATTACTACAGTTGACTAATAGGTACACTTGCCTAGGAGACCAACAAGTTTTTGGCGCCGTTGCCGGGGGGCGGTGTCAGTTCAAAGTTTATCTAGTTCATTAAGTATTGTGAATAATTTTACCTTTTTAGTTAGTTTTTGTTTATACTTTCATCCTTGTGCTAATCCTTGTTTGAGCTGTGTTAATTTATGTTATTGAGAGGTCAGGTGCCTGAAAATCAATTGGAATTTGACCCAGAAATTGAGAAGACGGCTCGGAAAAACAGAGGTAAAAATAGAAAGAAGAGACAAGGACAGGCAACAGGTGAATCTTCCAACACCCTCAACACACCTAGTCCAATCAATCCAGAAATTGAAAATATGGCTGGAGAAAGAAGAGATCCACCAAGGAGAACTCTGGGAGACTATGTCTTACAATAGGGTCCCAGACATTTTTCAAGCATTGTAGTACCAGCTGCAACAAAAGCAATTGAAATGAAGCCTGCATTCCTGAGCTTAATCAGTGCCCATCAGTTTCATGGAATGGATCATGAGGATCCATATACCCACCTTTCTACTTTTTATGAATTAATTGCAACAATGGGTTTTGAGGAAGAGGATTTAGAAAGTGTATACTTACGTTTGTTCCCTTTCTCATTGGCAGGAAAAGCAAAGGAATGGCTTAAATCTCATCCTAATCAGAGTTTGACTAGCTGGAGTGTAGTAGAGGCAAAATTTCTGAATAGATTCTTTCCGCCCTCTAGATACATCAAGGCTAAGGCAGACATTTCACAATTCAAGCAGGGACCAGATGAATCTCTTTTTGAAGCTTGGGAAGATTCAAGTCCTTGCTGAGGAGATGTCCCAACCATGGATTTGAAGACATAACTCAGCTGAATACATTTTGCAATGGTCTTTTGCCTGATACAAAAATGATTTTGGATGCAGCAGCTGGAGGAACTATGTTATCAGTAGATGCAGAACAGGCAACAAGAATTATTGAAGGTTTAGCATCTGCTGATCAACAAGCTCAACGTGAAAGGGATACAGTGCAAAGGAGAGGAGTGCTTGATCTGAATACTACTGATGCTATTCTAGCTCAGAAAATTCTTACACAACAGATTGAAGCACTTACAAAGCAAATGTCTAAGCTTCCTCAACAATTACATTCAGTGCAATCTGGTCCTGGTCTGGTACAACAACCTTTAATTTGTGATTTCCGTGGAGGTGACCATCCTAATGGTCACTGTTATTATCAAGAAAATCAGCAGGAAGAACAAATCAATTATATGGCCAACCAAGGAAGACCAGATAATTTCTCTACCAATCCTAATAATTATGCTAACAATTTTTCGCAGGGGTGGAGAAACAATCAGAATCAGAATTTTGGATGGAGACAGGAAGCTGGGCCATCTAATAGGCAGCCTCCCTATCAACAACAACAGCAGCATTATCCTTCAATACAAGACAGAACATCAAAATTGGAGGATACTCTTGAGAAGTTTATGGAAGCTTCTATGACAAACCAGAAAAATACAGAAGCTTCTATCAGAAATCTCGAGACTCAAGTTGGGCAATTAGCTAAGCAAGTAGCTAACCAACAGTCAGGACAATTTTTTGCAAATACACAAACCAATCTCAGAGAACAGTGTAATGCTATCACCACCAGAAGTGGTAAACTGAGAGGAAGAGGGATTGATGACAACCCGGCTATAGAGGAGGAAGTCTTGGAGGAAAAAGAAGATGAGGAAGAAAAGAAAAAGTGTGAGGGAGAGGAAGAAAAGAATAAAGAGGAAGATGTACATATAGAAAAAGAAAAAGAGAAAAAGAGTGATAAAATGAATGAGAAAAAGAAGGAGAAAGTGGGGGAAGAATTACCACAATTGAAAAATTTGCTATATCCTAAAACTCCTTCAAAGAAAGACAAAGAAAGGCAGTTTGCATGTTTCTGGATATTTTCACAAGGCTTCAAATCAACATCCTTTTGTAGAAGCTATGGAACAAATGCCGAAGTATGCAAAATTTATGAAGGAACTTCTAACAAAGAAAAGGAGATATTCAGAAGAGACAGTGGAGCTGGAGGCAGGGTGCAGTGCTATAATTCAGAAATCTTTGCCTCAGAAATCCAAAGACCCTGGCAGTTTCACTATTCCGGTGAATATTGGAAGTTTATCAGTGAATAAAGCTTTACTTGATTTGGGTGCTAGCATAAATCTCATGCCTCTATCTATGCTAAAAAGGATTGGAAATTTGGAAGTGAGACCTACTCGAATGACTTTACAATTAGCTGACAGGTCTATGAAATATCCTTATGGTGTAGCAGAGGATGTTTGGTGAAGATTTGTGAAAGTTGACAAATTTGTGTTTCCAGTGGACTTTGTGATCATGGATATCAAAGAAGATGTTGAAGTTCCACTGATATTAGGCAGACCATTCATGAAGACAGCCAAGGTAGTTATTGATGTGGATGATGGTAAGCTTAAGGTCAGAACACAAGATGAAGAGGTCAACTTTAATGTGTTTGAAGCCACACAACATCCAAATGATAAGCAAGAGTGCTTTAAGGTAGACTCTACTGAAGGAGTCTTTTATGCTGACAGTGGGCCACAATTACATGGGATTGAGAAATTGGGAGATGATTGTCATGAATCTCCCGAGCTTCAGAAGAAGAGAGCTCATGCAGATTGTAACAAGAAGCCAAAGAAAAGAAAAGTCAGGCGAAGAAGACCAATGGTGTGGTCCAAGTCCAGAAAGAGGTCAAGATGTTCAGAACCAGTCCTTGTCAAAAATCTGCATGAAGCAATGATATTTGGGGGTTTGTTGCTAAAAGAGATCAAGGGTGTAGCATCAAGGCTCACCACAAAATTTCAATTCCAACCACCATGACGAAAAACAGGCGTCAAGCTAAGTGACGTTAAACAAGCGCTTCCTGGGAGGCAACCCAGTGTTTAGTTTGGTTTTGCATTTCAAATTTCAATTTGGTATGTTTGTGTGTTTTTGTACATAAATGTGTGTATTGGTGTTTTTATGCATATTTGTGTTGTTGTATGCTTTAAGTAAATTTTTAGCAATTCATTGTCTTAATTGGGCCAAACAAGTGTATTTGAGTGTTTTGAAGTTATTTAAACTTATTTTACATGCAAAAGAGTTTTGGTCCAAAATTGAGACATGTGGATGCTAAAAATTGCCTTAAAAGTAGTCACTTGTAAAAATTGAGTGTTTGATCTTAGATTTTGGTTAGGAAAGTGTGAAACTTTGTCAAATCATAGAAAACAATGTGAGGAGTGAATTAGGGTGTGAATTAAAGTCTAAAAGAGAGCAATAATCAAGATTTGAGTGATTGAAATTAGTGAGAAATTTTGAAAGATGTAAAAGGACTTGAGAAGTAAAATTTCTGTAAAATTCGCTCATGAGCTAAAAAATTAGCTCAAGCGAATTATGCAGAAAATTTAAAAAGAGACAATTTCTGCTAAATTCGCTCATGAGCTAAAAATTTAGCTCAAGCGAATTATGGGGTAAAAAGTGATGCTCTCTGGACAAATTTCGCTCATGAGCTAAAAATTTTAGCTCATGAGCGAATTTTTGATCAATTTAACCCACTCCCTGGACAAAATTCGCCCATGAGCGAATTTATTTAGCTCATGAGCGAATTTTTTAAATATGCGCACCCAGCCTTATTTGACAGCAAATGTAGAGAGAGAAACATCATTTTTGCAAACTCCTTTCTTCTCTCTCTTGTGCGCGACAGTGAAGCTCTCCAAGGGCATTACTTCACTTCATTTTCAATCAACAATTTCACACTCCAATCTTCTTCCTCCTTCCTCCAATCATCCTTCAAGGTAAGTTTTCTTTGAATCCTCTTCAAATGAACCGAACATATCTCTCTTTCTTGAGCAATTCAAACTCTAGGTTAGACAACATAAGGTTGAAATGTGATTGGGTTGCTTGGAAAGTGTTGATTATCACTTGAAATATTGTTGAAAGATGATTATGTGTATGATTATTGTGTAATGGGTGAAATATGAAATTTAATTCAAGTATTTTACACATAATCATAATAATGCATATCAAGTGTTTGATGAAATGCACCAATAAGCTTTTCACTTTTATAAACTATCATTCACTTGTTGTGCATTCTAAAAGTGAATTGCTTGCATTTGAAATTGATCATTTGAGTTTAAAAAAGAGGGAAGAATCACCCTAATTAAATGACAATGTGAACAAACTTGTGCATAATGTGCTTCAATTGATGAAATTACATTGTCCATTTAAACTGTTTATGATACATGATAATTTAGTGATTTATTTCTTCTCTTGCAATTGAGTGTTAGAATTTTCACATGATAGGACAAATGCAAGACATGGTTGTTGTGGTTGCTACATCATTGTGCACATGGTTTAGAATGAATCATAGTCTGTCATACTGGTTTGTATGCATACTTGAAGCATATGTGCCTAATTGAAATGTTGAATATTTGCTCCAATTTTACAGAATATGGCTAGAACAAAGACCACAGCAGAATATGACTCCTTCTTGAATGGCATTATCAGAAGGAATTGGAGGATATTAACTGATCTTTTACCCAAGGGAGCCTACCCAGGAATGACACCAGAAGAATTTCAGACTTACCTTCAGTGGCCTGGGGACAGTCCAATTTTTTCAGGGGGGAGTGGAAGCTGTTGGAGCAAGTGGAGCTGCTGATTATGATGTGGGCTATTCTGGAGCTATGCCAGCAGGAGAAGGACCCTCAGGAGTAGCAGCCGGAGACATACCCTACCATTCCATCTTTCAAAGCTCTGTGACATGGTTTCATTGTTCTTTTGTTGATAATTTAGTACTTTGTGTGATTATGTTGGCAGATAATTCTAGTATTGCAATATTTTGGTGTGTTTAAATAGTAGTTGCTTTTGTGATATTTGCATTAGTTGTTTTAGTTTAGATGCTTGTTACTTTACTTTGTTAAGTTAGGATTAGTTGTTTTACACTGTTTTTCACTTAGTATTTTAGATATAGTACTGATAGATATAGTAAAATTTTTTGGGAATTAATGAAAAATTTTCTTGAGGAGATTGGTTAAAAAGAAATCAGGATTCGGTAAGTGTCCTAAGGTTAGAACAGCTGAACAAACTGAACAAAGAGGTGAAAAAGGAAAAATGTGGTAAATTGCATAATCAAATAGGATTAGGACATTGGTGCATGATAATTGACCAAAATAAGCAATCATAACAATAGGTGATATAATCAAGGAAATAAGCCACAGATAACCCAGTGAGTGTGTAAATCCATAAACAGATTGAGAGTTTCACTGTTAATTGATCAGTTGATATTGCTTGAGTTTCCTTTTTTATAACATCACATAAGAGGCATGAAAATTATTAAGGCAAGTTTTGTTGAATGTAAATAACTTAGTGCCAAATAGCCAACCTATAAATGACCAATTTTTTTTGTGCTAGCCCATTTGAGCCTAATTGTTCTTTGATTATGTACCTTGGCCTTAAAATCAAAATATTATCCTACCTTTGCACACTAAAGGAAGGAGAGCATAGGTGCATATTATCATTTCAATGATAATGGGTTGGTGAAAGTGTGTTTATAAGAGAAAAATGGTTTGGCTATATAATTTACTCCTTACCATATATGTATAAAAAAAAGAAAGAAAAAAAAAGAAAAAGACAATGAAAATAAAAAGGAGTAGATTGTGAATGAAAAATTTGGTGTATTGAGGTGTTAAGAAGTGAGAGTTGATGTAAATTGAATTCAAATGTAGTTATGCTCTCTTTTCTTGAATTGTGCTTTTGATTATCCTGAAAAACCATAATTCTTGGAAGCCTAGCCTCATTACAACCTTTACAAGACCTTAAGATCCATGCCAAATATGTGATTGTGGTTGAATTGGAAATGACTAGCAATGTTGATTTATGCAATTTTCAGTGAAAGTTTGAGAGAAACACTCACCAGTGAGAATTAAGAGAAAATTTCCTTGATTAGAATCATTTCATTGTTATAATTGCTCCTTTTGGTGATTAATTGCACTCTTGTCCTCCTTCTATTTGATATTGGATTTACCATATGCTTTTGATTTCAATTCTTTGGTTGGAATGTGAAGTTATCTTTTGAAGGACCATGGAATTGATTTCCAAATAACCAGTTTCAGAAATGAATTAATGAATAGGTGAAGTATGGCTGTTTACTTTGCTTGAGGACAAGCAAGATTCTAGGTTGGGGGGAGTTGATAAGTGCCAAATATTAGGATGTTTTGTATGAAAAGAATGGAAATTTTTGGGTTAATTGCATTAATTCTTTAATTGATTTCCTCCAAATTCTAAACATTTAAGTTAAGCAGTAATATCTGAGTACTGATATAATTGAAACCTTTTAATCCCAATTTTTTATGTTTAATTGCAGGAAATATGAAAGGAGATCAATCAGGAACAAAAGAAGTGAAGAAGCAAGAAGAAAAGAGAAATTCCAAGACAAGTGAAATTTTTTAGCTGATGAGCTAAATTTTTAGCTCATGAGCGAAAATGGGCTAGAGAAGAGTGCTTTTGGGTGCTGAATTGGCTCATGAGCTAAACTTTTAGCTCATGAGCGAATTACCTTACTTCACGTTGAAGAATGTTTTGGCTCATGAGCTAAATTTTTATCTCATGAGCGAATTTTCATTAAACAGCACCCAAAACCAATTTCGAAGTTAGTTTATCGGAAGTTTGACATTTCTAAAAATAGAACGAAGTCTCCGAAGAAGAACGAAAGCTGCGGAACCAGATTTCTTCGTTTTTTCCTTCATCTGTATTGATTATACAAGCTACTATGAGTAGCTAATCTCCTCTTCTGGGATTGAATGTAAATCGACTCGAACTCGGATGTATCCTCCCAAAAATTCAATTATGAACAGATTCTCCTAAATAAGATCACGTGTATCCTCCTAGGAAATGGAACTTTGCACCTTAAAACCTTATCTCTAAATGTAACTTTGATAACTATCCTCCATCCCTATTGTATTGCTACCACTGTCATCGTCTGTTGGTCCTGGTGGAACTGAAGTTTTCTCTCTTTGAGCATAGAAAACCAAGCTCTCAATTGTAAAACTTCTTAAAGCAATTTTCACTATATATGTTTAGTATAATTGAGGTGTTTATTATGATTTGTTTTTTATTTTGAATTTATTAAATTAACATGAATTAAAAATTTAATGTGAACCTATTTTTTAAATTTATTAATGCAACTATCAAAATAGTTAGTTATAATATAAAAAGTCTAATAAACAACTATATATGGATATAAAACCCATTTTGGTAATCATACACCCAAAAGTAATTTTGAGTGAAAGTATCCAAACATCATTTTACGTAAAAATCACCTTTATGATACTTGATACACAAACAAAAAACATGCTACTTCAAATTAACTTTTACTCAAAATCCATTCTATAAAACCATGTTCATCCAAAATGCACATTCAAACACACATTAGCAATATTGTTTGGTTTGACATATTCTTAGATTTTGGACTTGGGTCTAACTCAGCCCCTCACGCCTAGGGTTGGACATCTGAAGCGTGGACGTCTATTGTAACATCCTAAATTCTATTAGGATAAATATTAATTAAATTAAATAGATTAATTAAGGAGATAATTAATTAATTAGAAAATAAATAATAGGAGTATTGTTATTATTAGTTTTATTTTGTAAAAGTAAGATTTAATTGAAAATAGAAATAAGGGGGTGAGAGTGGGCCCAAGCCCAATTAGACATTTCAGTAAGGAGGGGTTAATAGAGCACCCTAATCCTTATTCGTATCATTCGTCAGTGAGCGAAACGCTAAGAAAGGGAGAAACGAAGTCTCAAGAGAGAGCTGTTGTGGAGTAAAAGCCAAGAATCCAAGAAAGAACTTCATTGCTGTGATCAAAGCTTCGCTTAAGGTACGGTGGGGGAGAGGGTATTGCGTGTATATGCATGTAGGGATGTTTGGGTAGTAATCTAAAAGTATAAATTCGTATTGATGAATGTATAATTGAGAATGATGGTATAATCTGTTGATGTATGGTTGATTGTATGTTTATTGATGAATTATTGAATGGGAATAAAAATGATAATGGGGATAATGGAAAGGGGGTGATTAGGGATTGAGAAATTGGGGGTTTTGATTAATTGATGATATAATTTGTGATAGATTGATGAATTACTGAATAATTGATTTTAATAATGATTATGTATGATGATTAGACGAAAGAGATTGATTGGATGGGTTTTGAGGGGTTTGAGATCGGGAATTCTGCGATCTGCGTTGCGGGTAAATCGATTACCAGGAGTGGTAATCGATTACCAGAGTGTTTTGGGCAACCCAGAAGCACCATTTTCTTGTTGGTAATCGATTACAGGGGTGCTGTAATCGATTACCAGAGAGTCTGTCTGTGGGCAGTCGATTACAGGGGTGCTGTAATCGATTACCGGAGAGTTTTTCTGTGGGTAATTGATTACAGAGGTGTTGTACTCGATTACCAGAGACCTTGTTTGCAGGTAATCGATTACTAGAGGTTGGTAATCGATTACCAGAGTGTATTTTGAGATCCTGAGTGTTTGATGATGATTGATGTTGTTTGACGGTGCTTTGTAATGAGTATGATGTTGATGATTAATGATGTTTGATGATGTTTGCGATGATTATGATGATGTATAATGATGATAATTGATGATGAATGTCATGATGATGATGATAAGTGTATATCACTTTACTATATTGATGTTTGATGATGAGCATGATAATGCATGATGATGATGTTAATGATGATAAGTGTATATCACTTTACTGTAATGATGTTTAATGATGAGCATGATGATGCATGATGATGATGTTAATGATGATAGTGTATATCACTTATGACGATGATGTTTAATGATGAGCATGATGATGCATGATAATAATGATGATGATGACGGTGTATATCACCTTTGATGATGATGTTACCTAAGTTGTGCGGACCCATAGAGGGGGTACAACTTAGGAGAGATGCCTTGAGCATATGTGATGAGACCTGAATTGTGCGGGCCCATAGAGGGGGTACAACTCAGGGGATCAAGATGGGGCGTTCGATGCACGGGCCCATAGAGGGGGTGCAACCTAGGGGTGATTGTACGGGCCCATAGAGGGGGTACAACCTAGGGTTGAATGTCGTTGTGCGGGCCCATAGAGGGGGTACAACCTATCGGATAGTGTGTGGTAACACCGGTAGACTATCTTGGTACTAACTAAAGTGATTGACGAGGTGCACCCATTGTGTGGAGTTCCAAGTCATGATCTTTGGGTAGATGATGAGCGGAGTATTGATGTATGATGATAATGAGTATAATGATATATGAATGATGTTATGATAAGGGTGAGTATGATGATAGATGAATGGTGTTATGATGATAATGAGTATGATGATATATGAATGATGCTATGATGACGATGAGTATGATGACATATGAATGATGCTATGATGATGTTGAGCTTGGTGAATGTATAATGGATATATTTATGTGTTATAAATAAGAATGATGGTAGGACATGTATATGTTGATGTAGACGATTAAATATATGTTGAGTTTAGATGAATGTTATTGATTAGTGATTAATGTATTGATGACATGATGATGTTGTGGGTGAGGATGAGTATTCTCTATGTGTATGTATAAGTAGTATTCCTTTTCCTCACCGTATTCTGTGGATATATTTTACAGGTGTTGATGAGGACACGACTGGTGTCGATTATGATTGAAGGGTTGTGCTCTGATAGATGTGACATCAGGGTGTATTTGGGAGTTTTACCATGTTGCTACTTAGAAGTATTTTCTTATTCACTTTCTGGATGCCTTGTATCGCAGTAGGTCACTAGTTGTTTTTATTTCTTTGGAGATTCCGCTGCTTTATATTTGAATTATATTTGAAAGTTTAATTTCTGTTAATAAAGTCATTTTTGAACTATGAGATTTAATAAGATCGATTGTGAACCTTTTTACCCATCGTGGGACATTACCTTTTCTAAACTTCGATTTATTAAGCATTCAAGAGTATTGGGTAGAAGGGTGTCACATCTATGGGTGGAGGATCTATGATAGCTCTAATACCATCTTAGATTTTGGACTTGGGCCTAACTCAACATACTTTTATTTGGTATTATCATTAGTCAACATGGGACTCTCCAACAGAAAAGGTAATCAAACTTAAGTTTAGATCTTTCAAGGCAACTATTTATAAATGTGAGTTTATCATATCCTAAAACTAAACCAAACATACTCTGAATTTATGATATAGTGTATTCCAGAAACAATTTTTTATCCATATGTCCTAAAACGAGATATTTATGGTCTATTTTTTAAAAGAATATTATGTTTTCATGTTTTATTTTCTAAAATCTCCATTTAATTTATAACTTCATTTATTTCTATATCTCTACTTAATTTTATCACCATATTACCCGTCACCTCATAGGTATCTATTTATTCTTTTCAACATTTTAATTTTAAAGTTATTTTAATATAAGGTTATAATGAATTTCTGCGTTAATTATTCACATTTCATCCATAAAAGACAAAATTACATGAAGGGATATATTATTAGACATAATGTTATTTGTGTTTTTAATAATTTAATTTTCTATTTTTTTAAAAGTTTAGTGTTAGTATATATAATTAAATAAATATTGTTAGTGAGACAATTTTGTTCGAGTCGGATAGGACCTCTATGGGCGATAAAGTTCTCCCTCCGAGTACTGCATACCTAGCACTTAAACTCGAAACCACTGATTAAACTGGAATCGCCCCTTACCAGTTGATGCATGTATTCGATAGTTAAGTACACAGGAGTTTGAGATTGTAAAACATGCATTAAAAAATTGAATAAACTTGTCCAAAAAAAAAGAATTGAATAAACATATATATTTGAAAACTAAAAACCTTTTTTCACTAAACTAAAATCTAATCTGTATGCAACACTTCACAATTTTAAGTCCTAATATAGGCTCGTGTTCACTTCTCACGCCCCCACGAAAATCACCTCTTGTTTGTCAAAGCATAATATATGTGACAGGTCCTTGCTTTGCAGCAAATATTAGCAACTAAATAGCTACGGATCAGATATGGAATTATTTACTAGTAATTTTGTAGCTAGTCCGTAGCTAACATTCACTACAGAGGCTGAAAGGTCGCAAAGGATTCAGGTCGATACTATATATATGTTTTACTGGACTTTGAAAATTCATTGACATGAGCTTAACTCGATTATAGAAGACATATTTATAACACAAGTTATAAATCACCCTTTCCGGCCACCCAATATGTTTAAGTTTTCTTTAGTATATATTATATTGAAATTTGTAATTTATCATAATTTAAATTAAATTACCTATATTGAACCCTTAAAGCATCATTATTTAAACTAAATATCATATACTATCATCTTTCATTTTATCCTAAGGTGGAGAGAGCAGGAAATAATCATTCAAATATTTCTTATTAATATTAGTTTCGATTCCAATTAATTAATATTCCTTTTCAATCATATTCCAATTGATTTGTCCAACCAGAGACTCTATGTTCAATTAACTCCCATATACGGCACATGACCCTGTGACCTGACACCTTGGACATCAACTTCAATCTTCTTAACTGGAAGCATGTAAGTTGAACTTGACTATTGGGTCAAAGGTGTAGGGGTCCTCGCTATTTCAAGGAAGAAAGCCGAAATGACAAGGTTAAGATAAGAACTCCTCAGCGTAGAGTTTACTTGGTCAACATGAGCATTAAGAAGTGTCACTAGGATGAATTTATTTATGTCCTATTTGAATATAATTTTTTATTAGATCAATTTTATATATTCGAATCCATTTATATGCTTGTAAAATTTTGATAATATACGAGTTTAATTAAGATCGAATTCAAATAGGATAGGACGTGCATGTGGCCTACCATTAGAGTTGTCAAAGTGAGCCAACCCGTGTTGACTTATAATGGGTTACGCCAAAGACAAGTTGGGTGAGTTCACTTTTATGGTGAGGTGAAAAAAATATTAACCAGGCTAGACCACCACATGTTGGTGGGTTAAATGAGTTGGCTCACCTAATTTAATTTCTTTTTAAAATAAAAAATAAAAAGGAATAAAGTAACTAATAAGAAAATATATAATAAAAAGTAAGTTAACTTAACTCGAACCTACTTTGGCTTCTAGATTAAGTGGGTTGGTTTACTTCGACCCGTGAAAATGTGAGCCTAATTTTAGCCCACCTAACCCACTAGTGTGTCAAGTTGGCTCACCAAGTTGAACTTATATTGACACATCTACCTATGACGTCCATAGGAAGGTGAACATAAGCACTCTTGGGGTGAGTTCCAAATTTTTATGTTTTCAAGATTTAACACGTGAGATCACTTAAATTCATTTATTCTTTATGAGTAATGCACAAATTTGAGTACATTATCTTAGAAAATAAAAAATCATGTTAGACTTCAACTAATTCGGGTTAGGTATACAGTGAATTCACTCAAATGCATCTATATATTTTGTTTGCTAGAATAACTGATGTGACACTGAAAATCTAGATGCAAATAACGTTGTTTTGAGGGGAAAAGCTTTAAGTTTTTCCATAGGTTTGCAATTACAAAACGGCGATAGAAATAGAGGGGCTCCAAAATTCTAATGGCGACTATATTACTAATGTGAATTAGCTTAAGCTCATAGCTACCATTTTTTAGCAACTTTATCCTATCAAGGAACCTTTGACTTCATTATGCTTGCATGAATTTTTTTCTTCTCTATCCTATTCCTGCTTGCATGTCCTTTTAACAATGAAATAATCCAAAGAGCTATTTTCAATATATACTGCTTTAAAGCTCTATGAGGTAAAAAAAATCTTTAGACCTTATTCTATCAAAGTCAATGAGTGATGGTCCTTTTGCATGTAGCATGATTCAAGATTAAAAGTATAAATGATACTTTGATTACCCTTGTTTTGATAATGGAAATGGCAATTTTGTAAAACCACAAGGAAAATACAAGAAAGAGCTCGAACTATATATGTTTTCTAAACATTTTTGGGAAAATTAGTTTTTCAAAGCAAAAACAAATGATAAGACTATTGATGCAAAACAGACAAAAAGATTGTTTGAGCTTTCTTAAACTACATCACATGATGGCTCAAGGTGGCTGCTACAGTGGGTTAGTAAAATGTTTGCCCACCGGTGAGACACTCGTATGTTACCTATAATAATAGGTAACTGAACAAGAAACCAAATAAATTTTTATTTAATAAAAAATTAAGTAAAAAATTCAAATTGCATAAAAATCCTAAAGCTTCCAATCCTAGCCAGTAATTTACTAAGCTGAGAAAATAGAACGACAACCATCCCCACCATGCCTCAGCACAACAACCTGCCTCAAACCCCCAAACGGCCGAACCTAGGAACCTAAGTCACCACAAGTCGTGCCTGCAACAACCACTGTGCGCCGTTGCGAGTTCTTCGCAAGGCCGCATCATTTCCTCCTTCGTGACCGTCACCCACAGGATCCTCAAGTGTGGTAGGTTTGTCCCTAAGCCACCCTAATGCTAAACAAAGTCTTCTAGATGTTCTACTTGGGTAACTCCAACAACTGGAAAATGTTTTTCCCCTGTCCAAGTTGTGTGACATTTATTTCGGTTAGATGCTCGGGTTGAAGTTGTAAGTCTGCAACACATCCATTGACCAGACAGATCTATCCTTGGAAGCAAAGGAGAAGGCTTGACCCGATCTGTAAGTGCAGGAGGAGGCGCATCCTTTGAACCATAGGCCAACTTTGAACATTGATTTCCCTTGTTACAGTTATTTGCTTCAGCAATTTCTGGTGTGTTTGACGCAGCGTGAAATCTTTGTATGAAGATCTACCATTGAGAAGGAAGATTGTGGCTTTTTCATGTCTCGTTTCTTGTGTCAATTTAATTAAACAAGGAGGGGTATTTGGGTGCTTTAAATTTCGAATCACTGATATACAACCTTTAGGTATTTCTCTTAATCTCTGAGGCATCCATTCACAACAATAAGAATCGAAAACAAAAAAACACCTACTGCAGATATAAAACCCTCAATCCATGCCAAACAAAAAAATCATAAATTAATTGTTTCTAATTTACAATATTTGTTCGTCAATTATAATGTTCATGAAATCGTAACGTCTCGAGTGTCATCGTCAGCTCCACTCACTTCACCTTCACATGGCAGCTCCATAGCCATGGCAATTGCAGTTCTGTGCACATGTTCGAAAACCTTTGCACACAAAATGTCACACAAAGGATCAATAAGCAAATACCTAATCTTTATACTAATTGAAGTTACTTTTCCTGAAAATTGTTGCAGCTGGTGGACAGTAAATGATCTGCACCGTTCATTATTAATATAATAAATCTAACGCCTATAAGTTATTGTATCACCGGTGGTGCACAAATTCGGTAACTCACCGTAGACACCACCATGGCTCAAATGATGTGTCTCATCAAAGTTTAAAACACTGAAAGACTTATTAATAAAAACTTATAATACATGAGGTAAGCCTTTTATTAATGTTGGTAAAAAAATCAAATATAGAGATAGGGAAAAGAAGATCACACAAGTTACTTATTTTGATTCACCCTCGACCACTTAGAGTTATATCTAGTGTTTAGCACCAACCCAATATTTTTCACTATAACGAGTATTTTTAACATCCTATCCAAACCTTGCAACAAGTATTCTTTAAACTGATCTCTTTAGGCTTTCATAACTTTAAGTAGTATTTCACAAGTCTCTCCAATCTCACCTTTTAAGGTACAAGAGAGAAAGAAATGTACAATGTAAGTTATTTCTTAACTCACTCAATGGGTGTTTAATGAATAATTAAAGCTAGACAATAACTTTCTAACTCTTGGAGAACAATCATACCAGATGTATAAGATTGAACAATGAAGAACTTGAAAAAATAGATGAGCAAAGTGAATGCACTTGAATATTTTGGACAACCAACTTTTCTTTAAGTCTTTATTTCTCTAACTTATAACACTTCAATCGTGACAAATGATCAAGTATGTTTGATTTGAACTTCTATTATCATTTGATGTATATAGACATTGATCTTGTCTTCTTCTTGTAAAAACCTTAAATTTGATTTGCAAGAGTAGGTGCAATAACTTAACAGACAATTTTTTGTTTAAACCTTTCCTTTTTAGTATAGACTACTAAAGGAATAATAAAACAAAAGTTCCTTTTGGATTTCCATTTAAGTGTATGCTCATGCACAAGTTATAAATCTTCCTCGACAAGTTCGGTTTTTAGAGTTTTACTTATTCACTTCGTACTAGACATCTTCCTCGACAAGTTCGATTTTAAAGTCTTCATTCATCCCTTTATCATATCATAAGACGTTGTATTTCCAATGCAAGTCATTTTCCTTAAGACCTTCCTAATAGATTATACAATTATCTAAGATCTTTAAATTTGTTATAAATCATTTGGTCCTTAAACAATCATATCCTATATGCTCGTATAGATCACTGAATTCATCTACACATATAAAAATGTTATCATTGATTTTAGCAAACTTTTGAGGATTAGCTATGGAAAACTCCATAGCTAATCTCTAGTTAATAAAAATGTATGTGTGTGTATTGAAAAACACATAAGATGTTAGATAAGAAAGAAGTGATATATTTCTTATGGGGTAAATGATGTTTTAGATGAAATCCTATTAATAAAAGTTTTATTAACTGAAATATTTCACTTCTTTATTAATAAGTGTCATTGGTAGAATAGTTTACCAAATAACAAAATATATCACTTCTTTCTTATCTTCTCCAGTTCTCCACACCAACCAAACATAGTGTAAATGAAATAAATTTGATTTTCCCTTTTTTCTCTTAATAAAGACATAGAAAATGGTAATATAGTTTTTTTGTGCTCTTTTATCTAAAATACCTTTAGAGAATGCATATGCTTAAGAAAACCATTTAATCACAAAATCAAGGTTAACAAAACCATTAACTATAGAATCATTAGTTTGATGAAATTGTGGTTAAGCAAAACTATTAAATCTAAAACATGTGCTAATAAACCATTAGTTATAAAAACATGTACCAAGAAAATCATGTGATATCTAGACAAAGGAAATGAATCAGAAAGGGCTGAAAATTGTATAGAAACAACACAATAATGAGGGTTGAATTGTGTTTTCTAAGATTTTCACGAAGATGTTTTTTTATTTTAAAACACAGTGTTTAAGACAATCTTAAGTAGGCATGGCAACGGAACGGGTCGGGGGCGGGTTTTGCTCTCCCATCCCCGCCCCCATAAAAATCGGGGCGGGTTCGAGTTTAAAGAGAGCGGGTATCAAAATTATGAAACCCAACCCCATCCCCGCGGGTCCCCGTCGGGTTCGGGGAAACTCGCAGGGATTTCACGTTCTCTATTTTTCATCTTTTCTCTATTTTTTATAACTTAAATATAAGTTTTTAAATCAGTTATATATATTTAAATTTTAAATATACTCTAATTCAAATAACATGTAAATATAAACATTGATAATCCTAAAAAAATAAGAAACTTAACAACTATATTATATTTTAAAGAAAATATATAAATTTACCTTTATTATTTAACTATTAGTATATTAAAATTATTTAATTATTCTGTCGGGGCGGGTTCGGGTTTGGGGGCGGGTTCTTACTCCCCCAAACTCTCCCCCGTCCCCGTTAAAGGGGGTCGGGGTCGGGGTCGGGTTTTACTTAAACCCGGTCAAAGCGGGTTTTCCCGTCAAAGTCGGGACGGGGACAGATCGGTACCCGCAGATTCGGGTTTATTTGTCATGCCTAATCTTAAGAAAGACAAGTTTAGACGAAGTGTCTGAGTTTCAAATGATATCATCTAAAAATCAACACTTAAACTTTCAAAAAATAGTTTTCTAAGAAGAGATTCTTAGAGTGAACAATTAACTCCAAGTTAGAAACAATTATAAAGCACTCGAGTTATATAAAAAATAGGGATAACAAAATCACATATAGATTTATTGTGGTTCATTCTCACAACCTAAGAGCTAATTTTAGTAATAATATTATTATAAGGAGTGCTACTAACACACTCTTTTCAACACACTTCTTGTACTTGGTTAAAATTCACATGAGTCCCATCAAATTATGTGGATCCCACTCCCAATGTTGTGGGTCCCATGTAACTTTCAACCAATCACAAGGAGTGTGTTGGAAAGAGTGTGTCAAAGAGTGTGTTGCTAGCACTTTTCATATTATTATACTATGAGGGATGACAATGTGTACCCTCTGGGTAGGGCACTACAGAGTTGTCCCCGTACCCGCGTTTAAAAAAAGCTCGTATTCGAGCTTATTCCCGTGTGGGCAGTAACTTTAGTGGTCATTCCCATACCTGCTGGGCACTTAAATACTTGTACATGCGCCTGTTACCCGCACTTTTATTAAGTAAAAAATTAACAACTCAATTAAAAAAAGTTAATTTAGGAAAACTATATTTCAATTAAAAAATTACTCCAATATCTTCCAAACATAATTTTTAAATATCACCAACATAACAATTTAAATAAATCAAAACACAATATGTTGATGTTCTAAAGCAACACAAAATGTTCAAATTCTTTATTAAATACTACAATATACTTCAACATCAAACTATTTTAAAAAATTGAGCTTCATATGTGCTATTATTCTCCAAACTATTTTAATGTATATATATGTAATTATATATTTTTATATATTATTAATTAATTTATAAATATATGTGTGTACGCGGGCTTGGGGCGAGTTGGGCACTATAGTGCCCGTGCCCACACATGTACCCACTTAGCGGTTTTTACCCTATCCGTTGCGGTTACCTATCGAGCTCGGACTCAATTGCCATCCCTATATACTATATTTTTTTTTCACATTACACTCCTTTACACTTATTTTCTCCATTTTCATTTTTTTACATAAACTAAAAAGTAGGAGTACAATATAAAAAATATATAAGGATAGAACTACTCATTTCGAAGGATTTTTAAAAAAGTATAAAATATAATCACAAAAAAAATATATTTTTAGGAGAATTAAATGGATTTACAGCTGAAATCAAAACAAACTAATGACTATGAAGATAATGACTATGAAGAACAATAGAAGAACACTTAGAAATAAAAGGAATTAAAATAATATAAGGCTATCAAATATCTTAAAATTTTTACCTAAAGTGTAACTATATTTTGCCAAGAGCCCACAAATCACAATTGCATTTGCCTCTTTAAAGTTGTTCTTCCACAAAATCTCCCTAACCAAGGTAGATAAGACTTTAATCTTGTTAGGAAAAGGGGGCAGAGGGATGGATGTCCAAACACCCAAACTCCAAAAATTGAATATCACTCAAAGTGTTAGGTTTGATAATGATTTTCCTTAAGCCATGACCCCAAGTTAAACTTAAGCCATGAAGAATGGCCCACAATTTCTAAATCATAATAGAGCACATTCCAAGTTTACATGAATATGCCACTGAAAAAGCCCCTCAACGTTCTCTAATTATTCCACCATAAGCAATATTACTAGAAGGCTTAATAACACACTTGTTGACGTGTGCATAATTTGTATAATATTATGAGGAATGCTAGGAACACACCCTTAAGCACACTCTATCCTATTGGACCACATCATCTATTTTTTAAAAGTAATTACTTGTCTATCGGATATGTATGTTTTGGTACCTTATAACTTTTTTATTTTATTTTATTATTAGTGGGACTCAGCTCCAAATCCTTTACCTCAAGCGTGCCAAAAAAATTGCCCCTTTTATTGTTTCTGTAAGTCACTTTTGTGGCGACCTTCATCGGTAAGGCCACTTCATGAAGAATTGCTCACTTTATCATAGCAAGCTAGTAGAAAGCACTTACTCATATATGTCTTGTATTGTTTGGGTCTAGTAGAAAGCACTTGATAAGAAACTTTGTTTGCTAGTTTGGTAAATGATATCACTCATTGCTCCCTATATCATCCTTTTCGCTCACTGCCTGGTCGATCTCGCTGTTAGTGTGCTTGCAGTGATGGAGGAAGCTGCCTATTAGAGGAGAGATCAGAGAACCATAGAAAATTAAAAACGGAATCAGCCGAAGGATTGCTTCCCCCTAGCTGTAAATTTCGCCCAACCAAGGATGGAGCTTGTAACAAGAGGCGCATGGTGAATCTTTGAGTGATGTTTCCAATGGAGCTTGGAACGAGTGAGCCCATGAGAGAGAGATACGATGTAGATGGTAAGGGTTTTAGATTAATGATGATGATGATGAAAGATTAACTTTTGAACTTGCATAGTCAGTGGACAAGTAACTGCTTTAAAAAATTAAATGACGTGGTCCAATAGGATGGAGTGTGCTTAAAAGAGTGTGTTTGAGGGTGTGTTCCCAGCATCACTACAAGCACACTACTAGCGAGATCGACCAAGCAGTGAGCGAAAAGGACGATATAGGAAGCGATGAGCGATATCACTTACCAAACTAGCAAACAAATAAAGTTTCTTATTAAGTGCTTTCTACTAGACCCAAATAATACAAGGCATGTATTAGTAAGTGCTTCGTACTAGCTTGATACGATAAAGTAAGTAATTCTTCATGAAGTGACCTTACCGATGAAGGTCGCCACAAAAGTGACTTATAGAGACAATAAAAAGGGCAATTTTTTTGGCACACTTGAGGTAGAGGATTTGGAGTTGAGTCCCAATAATAATAAAATAAAATAAAAAAGTTATAAGGTACCAAAACTTACATATCCGGTAGACAAGTAATTGCTTTTAAAAAATAGATGACGTGATCCAATAGGATGAAGTGTGTTAAAAAAGTGTGTTTAAAGGTGTGTTCCTAACATTCCTCTATACAACATATATATTTTTTCTTTATCCCTCTTAATCACATTATTTATCATATCTCATACTTTTCTTTTTTAATTTCACACTATATATTATATAAAATATTATACAACTATACCTATAAGTTTTGTTTTTTTCTTATTTAAAACTATACCTATATGCTATATGGTAAAAGACTAAAAGTACATGTCATTTTTTATTTTTCTAGATACAATGAAACGATAGAATTAGAAGCGTTTGAAGCCCTAGGGCGTTATGTAACTGTAGCGGTGAGTGCGTCTCGTGGTGTTTCATAGGTTTGAATGAAGAAAGGGAGGGACTTGTTCCTTGGCACTTGCAGAACCAGAACCCTTCACCAAACACCTAACTCTAACTTTGCCGCCACTCCTTTTCGGAAAACCATGCAACCTTCTGATTCTTCTTCTTCTTCAAACCGATATTCCTACAGCCCCACCCTGCACTGGAACCCTCAACTACACAACTACTTCCTCAAAGCTTATGGCCCCCACCGTTTCTCTCTCATCTCTTCCGCTTTAACGTATCTCACTTCCCTCCTATTCTATGCATTCATTTTTCTATTCTTATCTCATGTTATGTATCTCGATTTCGCAGGCGCCCTTCTCGCTACTCCTGTATTCGGGTAAATACTCTAAGGTCTACCGCTGATGCTGTTATTGAGAAGCTTCGCTCACTTGTGAATCAATCACCGAATTCTACTAAGGCATTAGCACAATCAGATTCCGAAGATGCTGAGGCGAATCCTTTGAAAGATTGTTCCGATCGCGATGCTGGTCCTTTTTCGAAGTGCCGCATTCCTGGCCTAGATTATGTGGTGTTTGTTTGGGGTTCTGGACCGCACCGCATTGATTACGGTAATGTACCTCCCAAGGAGGTCATTGTTAGTAGGAAGTGTGCTGAGGCAGTTCTTCGTGGTGCTCAGGTTGATAATGAATACTTTTGATTGGGGCTTTCTATTATCTTAGGGATTTTATTGTTTTTATGGTGATTTCGTAGCTTTTAGTTGGTTCCTGATGGTAGTTTTGGTTTTAGGTGTATGTTCCTGGTGTAATGGCTTGCAGTGCTCATGTTGAGAAAGGAGATACAGTTGCTGTCTCCGTTGCTGTAGAGCAGCAGGGTCTTGATGGAGGATGGGGCATTGGTATGACGCGTGGTACTGTTCTCCAAGGATCAGAGACAGGTAGCGTGTTTATTTATGTCTGAATTCTGCAGATAATTTGCTAGACTTCTCTTTTATACTAGGAACTCTATTGCAATATCACATATCCTGAAAAAACATAATTATTTATGTGGTGGTGGACTGGATGTAGCCATCAAGGAGATGAAATTGTTTTTTTTAACACGGGAATTATTCTGTTTAGTTAGTACGAAATGAATTGTATGTTTGAATGTGTGAGAATAGAGACCAAAAATAAAAAATTATGAGGAGAGAGAAGTAGCAGAGAGAGAAAAAGTAAAAGATTCCTCTGTGATTATTGTGTGCTTGCAAACTTGAGTTTGAATGAAGTTTATAAGCGAGTTTGTGGTAATGTAATTTATATTAGGAAACTTTTCTCTCAAAAGGAATTTTGTATGTATGAAAGTGTGAGAATAGAGAGCGAAAAAAAGAAATCATGAGGAGAGAAAGAAGTAAAATAGAGAGAAAAAGTAAAAGATTCCTCTGCATTTATTGTGCGTTTGAGTGAGCATTTGCAAACTTTAATTTGAATTAACTTGATTTTGTTTATAATTGAATTTGGATTGATGTGATTTATATTTGGAAACTTTCTCTTAAAAGTAAGTTTGTAGTAACTCAACGACAGTTTGTTTTAGAGAATAATTGCTTCTATTGGAGTTAACTTTTAGGAACATGGTTGATAGGATTTCTTATTTTCTTTGTTTTACAGATCCATATTATTTCGAACGAAATGGTCTTTATATTGGCCAAGGAACAGCAATGTTGTCAAGGGCTGGAATGTTCAGAGTTTCTGAAGGAGTTGGTGTGGATATGAAGGATAGAGTATATGAACTCCATTCTTTTCATAGTAAATTTCATCTCTTATTCATATGGGATATCATATTGTTGATTTTTGCAATATTGAATATTTCAGTCTTTCATTTATCATTTCATATTTTGTAATTTATGTTTGTGTCAAAGCAATTTTGAATACTGCAGCAGTTTCACATAAACTTATTGCTCTTATAAATCATAGTTGTCAATAGCGGCGCTATAGCGGCCCCCTGCCGCTATACAAATCAGGGTAGTTTAGTGGGAAATAGCGGCGCTATAGCGGCAATAGCGGCCCCCTGCCGCTACGCGCCGCTATCTGGGATTGACAACTCTGTTATAAATTAAATTTTCTTTTTCTTTTTAGTATACAGGCCATTATTTATTTTATTTCAGTTGTCCCTCTTCAATCACTTGGTTGTTCTGAACTGAGTAAGATATTGAAGCCTGGTTGAGTTACTTTTTATATTTTTTGGCTGCGGCTAAATTAGCTTGAAGCTTATGAATTTTGCTTGTAAGATATGATGGGCCAAGACAAGTTTAACTTTACTTTGTTTATATTTTGTTTCCAATAAATTTGTGCAAGTAAAAACATCTATACTTGTGATATAATGGATTGCAACACATGATATTAGTTTAAGACTACCATCATCTATTTAGTTGGTGGCTGCTATAGCTAATAATGGTAGTTGCTTTAGTATGTAGTTGACTAAGGAATTTGAGAAGCTAAAGGATTACATATTTCATGAAGAGGGAGTGTTACAATCTGTTTCTTTGCTTTAGGAATCTTATACTCAACTTTCATTTTTTAACTTCTGCAGTTGGGAATGTTAGTGAAGAACATTACACATTGTTTCAATAATTGATTCTCTAGGAGTTTTTCAAGTGTTTATAGTTTGATATTTTTGCCGTTGCTCAAGACAATTATAATTATAAGAATAGTCATCCATTACGCATATCTTAGAAGATTAACTTTATGGAATTAGATTTTACAGGGTTTCTTGTTTGGTAAGTGGAGGGGGTGGAGGCTTGTATAGGTTGTGCGAAGCCGACATATTTTTTATTATAGATGTGACAGACAGAATCTGGTGTGACTTGAATAAATTTTTTTTCAGGGATTTCCCAAGTAATTTTTTTATAGACTGTTTCCTTCTGGTTTTCCAGATGTGCTTGAGGGAGAAATATTTCTTCAAAATCTGCCAAGCATTATTGCTGCTCATGCTTTAGGTACATAAACTACAGTCTCATTTCTGATTTCCCTCTTTTGGAGTAATTTACATGTATTGTTGTCTATTTGTTTTCCTTGGTAGTAAATGCTTTTGTACTATATTCTTCTTCAAGTATATCAGATTAACACACAACTGTGAGAAGTGGGATTTGAACCCACACAGGATAGTGTATTTTGGTTTTCATGTGGGCCCCAGCACCATGGCCTTTTAGTGGGGAAGGGGAGGTTCTATGTCAGATTTGCTAAGGGATTAGATAGATCTTTTGAGCCCGCATACTTTTCTTTTGTATAATTTCCTTTGCATTTACTGTTATCAAGAAACTGTGCTCTTCATCAAATGTTTAACTCATATAAGTCTATTAGTCACTAAGACCATCTGAAAAATATGTAATAACAATAATTTTTCATTTTAGGTTTAAAAAGGTCAACATAGATAGCCCTAGTTGCTCATTCCTCTTTTTCAACATTTTCTTTGCTTTAACATCTATATTTTAACAAATATAAACTTTTTGTAACTTGATTTTTCAGTTTGTTTTGTTTTTCTTTCTTTTTTTATTTTTGTTGCCTTTGTTAAAAGTTATTTTGTCATGTAAAAGGACTAAAAATTTTATACCATGGACATTTATCACTAAGTTATCCTTGGGAAATACATCTTGCGGGGGTCTCGTTCGATTTAGCTTCTCTTGTACTTGATTGATAAAACTGAATGATAATATAAGTGTTATACATTGCACTATTTTTTTTTTTCTTTTCTGTTTTGTGTTATATGTTCTTATGTTAAGTGGAAGATTTGTTATCCTCTCTTCTCTTTATAATTTTTTTGCCTTAATTAATTTCTTTATATAGATTCATTTCGTAATATTCAGATCCACAAAAGGGTGAGCGAATACTAGACATGTGTGCTGCACCTGGAGGGAAAACAACTGCAATTGCAATGCTTATGAAGGATGAAGGGGAGATCATTGCAACTGATAGATCTCATAACAAGGTGAAAATTCTGAACTCTAGTAAAATGCTTGTCATTCTAATTTGTTTCCTTGAACTCAGGTATATTACATTGACTGGATGTCATGGAATCATGGTTCTACTTGCACTAACATATTGTTTCATCTACCAATTTCCTTTCCTAAAGACCTCCATTATGGCAGTTTCGTTGTTTGCCAACTTTTACCCTATTTTTGATATACAGACACAGAGTATTAGTTTTGTTTTCTATGTTTGTGATGAATCATTGATTTGAATCTTGTAGATTTGTGATAAATTAATGATTTCTTAACATACCAAATTTTGATGGCTGTCTAGGTGCTGGATATTCAGAATTTGGCAGCTGAATTGGGCTTGAGTTGCATAAAGGCATTTAAATTAGATGCTCTTAAATCTGTTTGTCGAAGAAATGATATTGATACTTTTACTGATCTGTGCTGTAGTAATGCTGACAATGGTGTGACAAATCAAACGGCTGCTTCACAAAATCTGCAAGTCGAAAGAATGTCACCCATTGTTACAGAAAGTTTAAAAACTGAGACTCTGGAGGAAAATGGTGGGTAAGTTCTCTTCCTTTATTTACTACTTGCTGAGTTGCTGTGAATTTACACATGAAAGAAGCATTGAAGTGGCAATCTTTGTATTTTTTTGAATCTTTTCTGTCCATATATTTTATTCCACATAGAAGATGAAGATGAATCGCTTAATGCATTAGGGATTTATGGTATGCTTGCATGTAGTGACATCTTGTGCAGTGGAAAAATAAAATAAAGGTAAGTTAATGCATATCGATTTTATATATTATAATTTTCATTTTATTGGAAAGTGAACATCAGCCATTTGCAAATGCAGGGTAAGCTGCCTACAATAAACCCATAATGACCCTTCACTAGCCTTCACCATGATGAAATCTTATAGCACAGGGTTACTCTCTATTGAAAAATGAGCATTAAGATTTTATTCAATGTCAAAGTTGTACTAGCAAGTACATAGGACTCATGCATTGAAAACTGTGACATTCTGTTTTTCATTGACGGTATTATTTGCTCTGCTAACTTTGACCCTTCACTTCCTTGCTAAATGTGAACATCAGAGAAACCTATTTTTATATTTTTAAGATAAAATAATTCATTGAGACGAATAACACAAAGAAAGAGAAATGTGAGTTGAAAAGAGAAAACTGCAAATCATATTTATCTCATTTGCATGTTTTTTGTTTTTTATTCATGGTTATTTTTCTTGTCCTTCTGTTAATTATTGCCTTGTTGGTTTCTTTAAGGTTGACATATAGTCTCACCATCGTCCAACTATCATTTTTCAGTGTTAAAAAATGATCTGGAAACGGCATTATGATTTAAAGATTATGCTGAGATATAAGAAGCCGACCTAACATTTTTGTAATTACATTTATTGGATTTCTGTTGGCTGATTTCTTCTTTACTATGATATGCTGCTTCTTTCTTGTTTTTTGTATATTTGTAATAAACATGAAAAGTATTTTTCTTTTGGCAATTTACAAATCCATTTCAAATAATTTAATAATAGGTAAAGGTAAAAAGGCAAATGAAAAGGCTTATGTTAGCAAAGCTGATATCCGGAAGAACATGCGGAGAGCACGGAATGGACCTGGAAGAAATCAGTGCACCGGTGGTAGGGTTGATAGTTCAAAAGGTTTTTCTCCTAACAGTTTTGATAGAGTTCTTCTTGATGCTCCCTGTTCTGCCCTTGGTTTAAGGCCTCGATTATTTGCTGGAGAGGTATAAGTTGATCCAACATTGAAATTTATGCTGTATTTACTAGGATTTACACACACACACACATATTCAGACCAATATACATGCATAGATGAAAATTTAGATACGAAACGAGAACCTGCTTACCTTCAAGTAGGAGTTGAGTCCTCATTTTTCTCTGCTGAATTCATACCATGTATAGTTGTGTGCTACCAAAACCTGTTCCAACACGTGTATATCTTAATATATACCTGAAATTATCTATAGGAACATGTAGAAGTGATGGTTATTTAAATGTGATTGGGGAAAAACTCTTCTATGGTAAAATTCACCTTACTTGCCCATTAAGTGTGTGAAGTTGTTCAATCCAAATGAGTTATAGATTGGCCAGTTAATGTGTACTCATCATCCCCTAGGTGGTCAAGTTAGTTGTTATTGTTCTTTTTTAATAGTAAAAGAAATTTAAACAAAAAACTTATTTTTTAAAGAAAAGATAAGTAACCACGCACTGCATTGTTTTTGGCAGGAAACAATTGAATCTTTAAGGAACCATGCAAAATACCAGAGGAGGATGTTTGACCAGGCTGTTCAATTAGCTCGACCAGGTGGAGTAATAGTATATTCCACGTAAGTGTGCACATTTTGTTGATCACTATCTCAAATATGCAATCATGTAATTTTTGCCTTGTAACAGAGATTACCTCTTGCTGGATACTCTTCTTCGTCCTTCAACCTTTTTGAGAATGACATCTTATCTTTTGGTTTTGGTGGTTGTGGTATAGCCTTTATAGAATATCCACTTCCCCAGGGAAGCTAACTCAGTAGGAATTCTCTCTTGCCAAATCTATTGAATCCGCTGCTGTTAGTCTTACTGGTCTTGGTGGTAATATTTTTGGAATGGTCTAAAATATATTATATTATTCAGTCTCTAAGCTTAGTGCTTGGTCTCTGTTCCAGGCTTCCAGCCAAACAGTAGGTACAGCATCATATGAAATTAAAAAGATTGGTTTTTGATATGCTGCTCTCAAACCTTTATGTTATATGCTGATGGAGTGTTAATATATTGTTTTTTTCACTCCTTTCTGTTTGTCTTGCTTCCCTGTAAAACTGATCTGTTGATATTATCTTTTAATAGTTGTACGATTAATCCTGGTGAGAATGAAGCATTAGTTCGTTATGCTTTGGATAAATACAAATATCTGTCGTTGGCACCACAGGTTTGATGCTAATTCTCTGCCTTCTCAATTTCCTACTCTTTTTTTTTCAATTGATCAGGCTCCTATAATTCTTAGGCTGATTTATTATTGTTTGAAATTGATAATGTAATTAAGTGGAGGGCGATTCTTCTAAATGGGCTTATAAGAAAGGAAAGCGTTGAATAAAAATAAATTTTGATATTCTTTTTTTTTTGGTGAACTAACAAATTTTGATGTTTAGTTTGCATGTGAAGAAGTATTAGCTCACGTTACTTTATTTATTTAAATTCCCAATCTTATTCATTGCAGCATCCTAGAATTGGAGGACCTGGTCTTGTTGGTAGCTGCGAATTTCCTGATGGATATGTAGAGTAAGTACTTTCGTCCAGTTGTCCATGATTGTGCATCTCTCCCTCTTCCTCTCATCTGTGTGACTCTGCGTTGTTTGAAATATAACTTGAAAAATATTTGTTGTAACTTCTATTTCGTTTATCCAAAACAATAACTTTTTTTTTTTTGTACAGGGAGTGGTTGCGACCTGGTGAGGAAGACCTTGTTCAGAGATTTGATCCATCATCTCCCCTTGATACAATTGGATTTTTCGTTGCTAAATTTGTTGTCGGGTGTAAAGATACCTGACAGCTGTTTGTGAGATGGTTATCCTGGATGTATGTTTATTTTCAGAATTTCAGAATTGCCACTGAAGGAAGCCATCAAGGTTTTTCAAAATTGGCTTCTGACGACAGTCTGGAGAGCTTCACATGTGTCCATTCAAGAATATATTAATAAATTAAGAAGGCATGACATGAGTATGAATGTATGATTGCTTTTATTCATTGTTACAATCTGGATGGGCGGCGAATTTTCTTATATTTGAGGTATTCAATTCTAACCTCTGGCCACGAGTCTTTATTGTTATTATTATTATTATTGAGTTCTTTAGTTCAATTACTTGAATTTGGTATGTGACAGTTTCGGTTTGGCACAGTCCAAAATGGTAAGTAGCACCGGAAGATTTGAAAAACATAATTCAGTGGGCACTGGGATAGATTTTAATCTTCTAAAATGGAGGAAACAGGATCTTTTCTTGTTAGAGAGAAAAAGATAATGTTTTAATTTATCATAACTGATTGTGGGGTCAAGTAGTAATATTTTAAAAAAGTTGTATTGTTGTTCACAAATAGGAGAGGATTTTGATTCAATGAGGGATATATTTTAGAGGACAAATTGCAAGAATAATTATTTTGATAAATTTTTATATTGCGATTGATTTGAAGTCTCAATGAAATACTAAATTACTTTTGGATTAATTCTCTGGTAGTTCATAACTAGATTCTTGAGGTTATATTTTAATTTCAATTTCATATTATTGTTATTAATTATCTTCTCTTACTCTTCTCTCGCTGTAAAATTCGATTTGGTTGCTGAATCAATTTGGGTTTTATTTACTCCATTCTATAATTTAGGGATTAGGATTGTATGTGAGTTGTTTAATTTTGCATTAGTTTGATTGAATTTCGGTTCTTATAATCATATCTAACTAGGATTACTACGGTAATTAGAATTACCTTTAGCTACCAATGATAAATTCAGTTATGAACAAGTCAGGGGATTAACCCATTTTCTGAATCTGATTTCTTCTTAATTTCAATTTCTGTTAACTTCAATTCCAATTCTCAACAAAATCCCCCCGTGTGTTTGGTGAGAGTTTTGATACTTAGTTGTGTGATTGAGCTCCTTGAGAGACGACATATGTTGACCCCTATATACTATATTCAATTATGAATATGTTATTTAATCGATTACAACATGGATCAAGGAGTAAAGTAGGAAGCTAGAGGAGATTTTCAAAGTCAATGTATTAAAACATGTTTTCTTAATATACATGATTAAATGTAAATAAAACTTATAAATAGAATGAAAGGTGGTATTTTTTTCGTACAAAAAATGTAGTACTTTCTTAGTAATAAGCAATAGAGATAATAAATTCATACAACTAAACCATACAACAACTCATAAAACATATTTTTTCTCTTTATATCTCCATCATATCACATCTCATATTTCTCTCTTTTTTTCTCTTTATATCTCAATTGTATTCTTATATGAATTTCATTTCTCTAAGTATGCTTCTTAGTCAGCACGAAAGTTATAAAACAAAGAGATACAGGAAAAAAATGACGGAATAAATAAATAATTAATTTAGACAGGTAATATTTAAAAACCGAATATTCTAAGATAAATGTTACTAACATATTTAACACATTCTTTTCAATATTAGGAAAATACTAATGAGATCTTTCATGACACTGATTAAATATTATAAAATAAAAAGGTTTTATTAAAAATGTTGTATTTTATACTATAATACTATGATTTGTAATTGAAAACATTCTATTCATTCATTAACCAATAACTTCAGTCTACCATTTACTAGGACCCTTTTTATTATGGAGAAATAAACTGACTCTTAAAATAATTTGAAGTCTGTTTCTTTTACTTTTGTATTTAATAATGTGTCATTTGATCCCAAGCAGCGCTTAGAACACGACAGTTACACAGGTTGTTGCGGTAACCTATAATTATGCTCTTTAATTTACAAATTATTATAAAAACCATTTTTTTCACACTTAAGCTACTTTTGCAATTGTTTCCCCCTTCCATTTTAGACCTTCATATGCATCTAAATATCATAATCTCCCCACAAGCAACCATAACTCGCCTCATTGGAGAAAAGCCCATCGCAAGTTTGAGAGTAACATTCTCCATTAGCAAAACCAAAATCTACCATCCCAACAATGTTTTCATCTGAAGACCAACTCATTATCACATCATTTATTGGATTAGTTGGTTCCATCATGTCCATCATATTCAGCCACTCAAAGTCATTAATAGAATGACACCCATCTTGCTCCAAATTACAATTTTGATGTTGCTGATCTTGCTCCCTATCATCCATCATGTTAGGATTAACATTGCTTTCTTCTATGTTACCATGAACATCGTTGTCATCCTTGTTGCCCTCTTGTTCTTCGAGCAATTCTCTTAAGAGAGCTTCATCAATTTCAAAGACCTCCAAATCCATTTCTACTAAACTCGTATCATTAATGTTCTCATTCGAGGCCATAGAAGAACTAGATGAATATGAAAGAAGGGGAAAAAGAAAATTAAAAGGGAGAAATTGAAGACAACTAATTGGTATACATATTTTGAAAGGACGGATGTTACACACATATATATAAATAGACATGGGATAAAGGGGCCATGTCATGAAAATTGCATTCACCTAATTTTGGGCAGGGGATGTGAAAACACGAAAAGGGTAATGAGAAAAGATGAGAAGGTTCTAAATTTCTATGTACGTAGATGTGCTTATCCATTAGAATACGGCATTAATCAGTCACAGGAAGTGATAAGAGGTCATTAACGTTTTTAAAGATTAATTCCGTGACTTCACGGTTTTCATTGCTATAGATGTCTCTAGCTAGTACGTTTAGCCAACATCGATCTAGATCATGTTGGTACATAGAGAGAAAGAGAGAGTGTGTGGTTGTGGTCATGCTTATGTTATGCAATATTAATTGGTGGGAGTTTGATTGCCCCATTTACTTGAATATGGTATTACGTGCATGTATTTCTCTGGCCATCCTAGTTAATTTGGTGCACATGTTTTTTTCTACTTTCTGGAGTAGTATTTGATCCAGGAGAACTGCTTCCCTAAATATAAAAACCTCACAAACAAAAATACTTTTAATCCACTAGGGTCGCCTAGTGGGTGGGGGTTTGGGTAGTTTAACATGAGGTTCTAGGTTCATACCTTATTGCTTTCCTTGTATAATTTTGAATAAATTACACCATTCTTTCTTGCGGTACGTTTAAACACACATATATATAAACGACTATTTTGGGAATAATTTTCTATATTGTGCATTTTTCCAGCATAGTCCATTAAGTTTTTAATCACTATCAATGTCACAAAAATTTTTTAGCCCCATTATAGAATTGCTTAGAGCCCTCGCATATAGGCTCACAACTTATTGATAATATATGGAAAGATCTAACAAAACATTTAAAAAGCTCAATAAAAAAGATTCAAACTAGGAGTGAAGTAACAAAGAGTTGAGGTTCAGTTGGCAACGCAAACTGAGATTGTGGGAAGAGCTCCTGGGTTCGATCCCCACTAAACACACTCTTCGGGAGGGGTGAAGAGCCTTAACTGTGACTAAGCCCCGAATAGGATTGCCCTGGTAATAGAGGATACCTATGGTTTATACCAAAAACCTAGGAGTGAAGTTGGGTTGGTTCAGGTAAATCGGGTCAATTGGTTTAAACAAATAGAAATCCAATTTAATTGGTTCTGGTGTCGGGTTGTAATTTACTCAACCCGATGTACCTAATCCGAACCAACCACATAATAAAATAAAAAACTAAACTGTAGATAATACTAATAATCTGACTCAGTTTTCCTATTTTTCCATTTTTTCTTTCATCAGAGCCCCTTATATTTTGATCTTTCGCTCTGAACAACAGTGAACTTGTAAGGATGAAAACTAATTTTGTTATACTGGCGGGTGAGGATGTGCATGATGCACAAGGGGGCACAATCTGAGTTAGTTACAAAGGAAGGACACGTGGCAATTGATCCACCAATCAAGGGGCCCCGGAGAAGCAGTAGGAAGAGAATCACAAATACTCAGCTAAGGGACTATTCTCATCAGGCAAATTATGGTACATCTTCTCTCTTCTGACTTTCTCATAATTCTCTTATTCCTCCTGAAAATCCTTTCTGAAATACTTTCCTCCTTAGGTGATAGAAGGAGCGGTGGAGATTGCTCAAGGGACTAACAACAGTTGCTACTCATTGTTCCATTTACTTTTCTGTTTTTAATTTCAATTCAGAACAGATACTTGATAAGTGAAAAATAGTTGATAAATTAGTATATATTTTATTTCACTTATCAAGGACAAAATGGTAATTTTGCCCCATTTTATCTCTTTTTATTTAATATTTAATAATTTGTATTTATTAATCCTAATTTAGAATTTGATGCTATTTTAATGGATTTATTGCTGATTTTTGCAGGATTCTTGCAATGATTTAAATCAGAGATTAAATGACATTAAATGAGGAGGATTTATGCAAGATTGGAGATTGATTGAGGACAATTAATTAAAGATTTGAAGAAGATTTGAATCATTAATGAGGAGATAGAGCCAATCAATCAAAGATATTGCAGACAAGCTTCCCAAATAAACAAGGATTGCACAATGAATACAAAGATATCAGAAAATAAAGGGAAACAAGGAAGGACAAACACGTGAAAACCAGTCTCGGGGAGAGATCAACAATTTTAAAGTTGAAGCTGCAGACGCTAGCTGTGATTCACCCCGCGCTATAGCGTAGGTGAAGCGCAACTCTCTGGAACTTGCGCTACAGTCTGCGCTGTAGCGCAACTTGAAGCGCAGAACACGCAGATCACGTCCCTGTTGCCGTTTTTAAGAGGATCTCTTCCCAAATTTGTTTTGTCTTTCCTAATCTATAAATAGGAACCTCTTGCGTCAGTCCAAGGAGTTAGACAGTTAATTGGTTAGCGAGTTAGATAGTTATTGTAATTCAGTGATTATGTATCAAAGCTAAGTTTAGAGTAGGAGAGGAGGAGCGCTTCACGAGGATTGAAGATGGTGACAACGTCTTCAATGGTTTGTATGACTACTTCATGTAGTTAACTCTCCAGTAGGATTGGATGTAATTGATTCTATCCTTGAGTGTATATAAATTCTATATTATTATTCCAATGAGTCCCTATCTATAATGGTGGTAATCTTATTCTGTGCTTATTCCTAATTCCCACACTTGCGTCTGGAGTTATTGGCTAGTCTTAACTCAAGTAGTTTAGATTAGGAACGAGAATGAGGGAGCGGATTCTGAAGAAACCCATTCTCTGATTGAATAATATTACTCGGTTACTACTGACGGCTGAAAGGGGATGTTTACTAATGAGTGAGGGGTAGTGTGAGTACTCTAAATGAGGGAGCACTCGCCAAATAGGACTTAGTAATCGATAGCAAAGAGATAGGGGGTTGTCAATCCAGGAGTATTACCTAAAATAATAGATAGTCTTTATATGCACAATGGGTGTGATGAGATGAAATCCAATCCTGATCCAAGTAAAGTGTCTTTAACTCTACCTTTCTAATTCCAATTAATTATCTACTCTTTTTACCATTCTGCAATCATACTCTCTAAACTGTGCTTTCTCTTGATAAATACGATTTCGGTCTACATAAATAACCGTTCCCTGTGGATACGATACTCTTTCTTACTATTATACTGCTGGATTTGTGGTTCGCTTGCCAGAAACCCATCAATACTACAAACAATTCCTTTCTTGTAATTCCAGAATTTAGTCCCTTACATTTGGTGCTTTCATTGCCATGGTTGTCGCTGATAACACCGGGCTGAAGACGATGAAGGCAGATATTAAGAAACTTTATCAGTTGTTGGAAGATAATGTTGAGGCAAATCGAGCTGAGATTGCTCACCTGATGGAAGCCAATGAATCCACACTGGACACGATTCACCAAGCTCTTGATCAGGTTAGGTAATCCTCAACCAAAAGGGGAACCCCCATAATGATTATCAACATCGTCCACCACTTCCTCCACGGAGAATGAATTTCGACCTTTCCTCGTTTTGATGGTTCTGATGCTCTTGGTTGGATCTTTAATGTCGACCAATACTTTGATTTTTACCGAATTCCAGAAGAAGAACAGATTTGAATAACTGAGATGCACATGTCTGGTCCTGCCATACCGTGGTTTCAGATGACTCAATGCTCACTTCCGTTTCGATCTTGGACCCAACTGAAACGTGCTATTGAAATCGAATTTGGCCATTCACTGTTTGAGTCACCACATGAATCACTTTTTAAACTTCAACAAAGGGGTACTGTATCTGCTTATTTTGCGGAGTTCATTGCATTGGAAATCGCACACACGTTGAACCACTTGAGGCCCTAAGGGACTGCTTCATTAGTGGCTTATGCATGGAGATTAAGAGAGGTAAAGGCACAATGTCCACCTTCCCTAATGAGAGCGCTAAGTCTTGTGCGATTATATGAAGTTAAATTCTACTCATCCTTCAAAGCTACCCCTGGACCCAATACTTCACGTCCTTCTACTTACCCTACATACACAAACCCACAACCCAAACCATTCCAACCACCATCTCTACCACCACTATTACCAACACCAACTCATAAACCCTTACTTACCCCCAACCACAGCCATACTAAAAGACTCACTGCAGCGGAACAACAACTCCAGCGAGAGAAAAGACTTCGTTACTAGTATGGTGATAAGTTCACTCCAACCCTTAATGTGTCCCAATAGACATTTCATGTTGTATCAGCTGGAAGATAATAAAGAATGAGATGAAGGGAACTTGGAGCCTGTTTCGGATAATGAACAACAGGACCAAATGATGCAACAGTTGGAACAACAGGTTATGGAGCATCATCTTTCTTTAAATGCAATAAAGGGAACTTCGGGATTGGGCACTATCAGATTGAAGGCCTTTGTTCAGGGTCTGGAGGTACAAGTGTTGATTTATGGGGGCAGTTCAGATAGCTTTATACAACCTTGCATTGCTATGTGTTGCGGGCTTGGCAAGCGTACCAATACCGCAACAGTATAATAGTTTTATAAGTAAGAGTGTCGAACCCACGAGGAACGGTTTCAATTAAAATTAAAAGTTTAGCTTACTAAGTATATGTACACAAAGGAGAGTATTTGATTCATGATTTGATTTTTATAACAACTAAAGTAAAATTGCATAAAAGTAGTAAAATGCAAAGTAAAGTTTTGGAAATTTCAAATGGTAAAAAGATGGGGTTGAATTTCATCTATCGCACTTTTCAGTATTTTGGATATAAAAAACCCATAGTATTTGAACTAGACAATATTGAAACACAAGCTAAAATCATTCACACCGATTCCTCCAATGTGAAATCCTTAGAACAACTCCCCAAACACTGATTCCTCCAATGTTTAACAAGTTGCCTAGCATCAAGAAAAGATGTTTTAAAGCTATCGATAAATCGAAAGCCATTCCTAGCATTTTGACCCACCGAGCATTTTTCGTTCATTTTGAATTTCCGAAATACGTTCCCGCTACTTCAAGAAATCTAAATCGAGATTACTACTGAGTTAATAGAATCAAGCATTAAGAGTAGAACAAAAATGCCAATATTGAAAAGAAATGAAATAACTATAGATTAATGAATCCAAAATACATCCAAGTTTGAGTAGACTACATTCAATCCCAAAATAAAAGTTTAGCTACTCATAGTAGCACTTACAACCAAAGAGAAATGGAGAAGGAGAAATGGAGGCAAGAACCCTAGCAAAGATGCTTCCAAAAGGCTCAAAAATTCCTTTTATATGTTGCACTAAAGTCTCCTGTGCGAAAATTTAAATTTTTGGCGTTTAAACCTCCAAAGTGGAGGTTTGAACGCCCAGCTAATAATTACATTCCGAGAGAAAAGGACGCACGCAACAGAGTTACTTTTCCAAAATGATGCCCGTTTAAACCTCCAAAGTGGAGGTTTGAACGCGCAATGATTACTTTTCCGCAAAAAGTGCGCATGCGTGTTTCGAGATACCTTTTTCTCCAAAAGTAGCGCGTTCAAACCTCCAAAGTGGAGGTTTGAACGCCCAAATTCAGACAGGGGCTTTCGACCTCATTTTTAGACAGGTTACGCGCGTTTAAACCTCCAGAATGGAGGTTTGAACGCTCAGACTTGCAACAAAAGCTGTTTTTTCTTCTCTTTCGATTTTTCTTGCTTTTTAGCTTTCCCTCCAAATCTTAATTCCTACAAAATATGTACATTTCTCATTAAAAATAGCATCAAACTCAGAATTTTATTTAAAAACTATATAAAACTGAAATTAAGCAATAAAAGGGAAATTAGGGGCCAAATTAATAACAATTATCATCTCAAAGTGCTAAAATTATACCCAAAAAATACTAATTTTGAGCACTTATCAACTCCCCACAACTTAGCTTCTTGCTTGCCCTCAAGCAAGATAACTCAATCAAAATGGAGCAAGCAAATTAAGATCAAGTCTTTGTTTGAACAAAATCAACTTTCAATCATCAAAACAACTAGAACAATTAACAACAAGATTTTCAGTTCACACAATCAGAATTTTCAGCCAAGTGGAATCAAGAAAAGAGTACACTCCAGTTACTATAGCAAATAGAAGAAGCAAGGAATTTACTCTCACAAAGAGCCACTCTCAGTGTTTAACTTTCCTGGGTGAGTGTTTCACTCATTCCTCAAAGTGATTGATCAGCATATCCTTCCCAGTCATTTTCCATCAAATCACATACACAAAATTAGCATGAATCCTAAGGTCTTTAAGGGTTGTAATGAGGTTGGGTTTCCAAGAATCATTGTTTTTCTGGATATTCAAACTCATACTTTTCGGAGTAGAGAGCTTTTATACAAAGTTATGCACAATTTACACTACCCCAAATCTCAAACTTGGAATCCCTATTTTCATGATAAACAACCAACATTCTTTTCTTCTTCTTCTTCTTTTTTCATTTCTATGTACAACCCATTTTTCTTTCTTTTCTTTTCTTTTTCAGTTTCATTTTCTTTTTCACACAAGGGTTGTTTTTGACTTTTCACTCTTCTCTTCATATGCCCAAATCATCAAGCAATTCAGTACCCATTGAATTTCATAACTTGCACCTAAGCTCTCTTTCCCTAAGCATGGAGGGAGGATTAAATCAATTACATTTAAGGTGCAGGTTTAAGAAATAACATTCAGCTCAAATGGGTTATCAAAGAAAATTGCTTACTCATGATGCAAGGTTGGCTATTTGGCACTAGGCTTAAAGAAGAATTTCAACAAATTTGCCAAAGTCATTTTCATGCTTCTAATGATAAGTGACAATAGAAAATTAAGGCAAGACAAGCTTCACAAATCATAATGAGACTCTCAATTTTCTTTTGGTTTCACTTACTTACTTGGCTTCAAAGAATAAGGTTCCTCAATCAAACCATTCAATTGCTTCAAAAATTTGCTCTCTTCGCCATCATGTACAAAATCTAAAAATTGAAAAATTCTGTTTCTTTTCACATTTCAAATTTCAAAATTTTTGAAAATTTCTGTTCTAAGCTGAAAAGATGAAATTGGAAAAATTGATTTACTTTTCAAACAAGACTTTTTCAAAAAGAAAAGTTTTTCTGTGACTTCCAAAAAACAATGCTATACTCCTATGTTAAGGACAATGGTTTAATTGAAAAATAGTCAAAATAACATTCACACAAACAAGGCATCCGCTTTCCAGACAATTAGTTGTGGTATCTTTTCCCCTTCTTTCTCCTTCTTTTTCTCACCTTCTCTTTTGTCACTCTTTTTCTCATTTTCTTTTTATTTTTCTCTATTTACATCATTTTCTTTATTCATTTCTCCCTCTTCCTCACAACCACTTATTTTCTTTTCACTCTCATTCTTTTTTCTCTCACTCTCTATTCTCTCTTTTTCACTCTCCTCTATTTCTTTTTCGCTCTCTCCTTCTTGCAGCACTTCTTTCTCAGCTTCCAAGTTGTCCCCAATACCTTCCCCTGTTGTTATGTCACTCCTTGTGGTGATATCATCGCACTGCTCCTTGGAACTGGTTTGAGTATTGGCTGAGAATTGGTCTGACTGTTGATTAACTGAAATTTTAGCGGTCTGTTCAATGTGAGCCCCAACATTTCTTACCAATGCTCCTATATTTTTCTGACATGCCATAGAAACTTGTATGAATTTCTCAAGAGTATCATCCACTTTTGATCTTCCATTTTGAATCAAAGGAAAATCTTGCTGCTGTTGGAGAGGAGGTTGCTTGTAAGATGAAGCTTGCAAGAATTTCTCAAGAACATCATCCAATTTTGATCTTCCTTGTTGAACTGGAAGAAAATCTTGTTGCCGTTGGAAAGGAGGTTGCATGTAGGATGAAAAAGCATCTTGTTGCCACCCAAAACTCTGATTCTGGCTACTTCTCCAACCCTGCGAAAAATTGTTAGGATAATAATTGTTGTTGGAGAAGTCACCAGGATTTGCTATGCTAGCAAAGTATCCTTATCCTTGTTGCATAGCATAATCTCCAAGTGTTCTTCTTGGTGGATATTGCCATTCACCATCCATGATTGATTCAGGAGTTGGAAGAATTGGTTGTGATTATAGAGTAGAGAAACTTCTTGGTTCTTCTCCTTGAATGATTGCTTGTCTACTTCTTCTTCTACTACTGTTGTTTCTCCTAGTTGTTCTTTCAACTTCTTGATCGAACACTAGTTAATCTGCAGTAGCTTTGCCTCGAAGAAGCATATAACACTCAAACAAAGATTAGCACCAAGTAGCAATTAAAACGAAAATAAACTATGAACAAAGAACTACTTAAGAAAAATATTCACAACACTTAATAAGCTAACTAAGAATTTTAAAAGAACACCGTCCCCGACAACGGCGCCAAAAATACTTGTTGCGGGCTTGGCAAGCGTACCAATATCGCAGCAGTATAATAGTTTTATAAGTAAGAGTGTCGAACTCACGAGGAACGGTTTCAATTAAAATTAAAAGTTTAGCTTACTAAGTATATGTACACAAAGGAGAATATTTGATTCATGATTTGATTTTTATAACAATTAAAGTAAAATTGCATAAAAGTAGTAAAATGCAAAGTAAAGTTTTGGAAAGTTCAAATGGTAAAAAGATGGGATTGAATTTCATCTATCGCAATTTTCAGTATTTTGGATATAAAAAACCTATAATATTCGAACTAGACAATATTGAAGCACAAGCTAAAATCATTCACACCGATTCCTCCAATGTGAAATCCTTAGAACAACTCCCTAAACACGGATTCCTCCAATGTTTGACAAGTTGCCTAGCATCAAGAAAAGATGTTTTAAAGCTATCGATAAATCGAAAGTCATTCCTAGCATTTCGACCCACCGAGCATTTTTCGTTCATTTCGAATTTCCGAAATACGTTCCCGCTACTTCAAGAAATCTAAATCGAGATTACTACTGAGTTAATAGAATCAAGCATTAAGAGTAGAACAAAAATGCCAATATTGAAAAGAAATGAAATAACTATAGATTAATGAATCCAACATACATCCAAGTTTGAGTAGACTACATTCAATCCAAAAATAAAAGTTTAGCTACTCATAGTAGCACTTACAACCAAAGAGAAATGGAGAAGGAGAAATGGAGGCAAGAACCCTAGCAAAGCTCCCTTGAGGCTACTTGGAGAAGAGGAGAAGATGCTTTCAAAAGGCTAAAAAATATATATATGTTTATCTTTTTTTATTTCTGAAAAATTCAACGATGTATTTTTTATATAGATTTTAATATTTAAACAAAAAATCTTAAATCGTTGTTTGCTTTAAAATTGTGACGACAATAACGTTAAAATTATTGATATATTCCAAATCACAGATTGCATTGCATTCATGCGCAGAAATTTATATGACTTATTTTAGTTTTCTCCTTATAATCTTTTATTTTATTGGAGGTAGGGAAAGGGGCTTATAAAATATCTTATTTTATTTAATGAATTTTCAGTTTTCGTCGAATGCTTTATTTGAAAAAGACATTTCTTAATGAGTTCGTGTACCTGTAAGTATAATGTGGATTACATGATATTGTTAAGATTTAAAAATGTTCTAGGTGAACTCGGTTTAATTAGGAGATAGTCCGGTCATCTGGTCTTTTCGTCTCGGACGCCTGGAAGGATCCAAGACGAGATGGTGGTTTCTTGCAGAAAATACTATGACACCCAAGTCAGTCCAAGTTATGGCAGATAAGGAGTAATTATGGGGAGATTAATTTGTGCACCTATCTATTATCAACAGTGAGCTTTATAAGCCCGAGGTGACGTGTGGGACTGTAGAAAGGGCACCAGGTCCGTCCATACAACCTATCCGAGGTGACTTGATAGGCATAGTTAGGTGTCCGTCTGGGTTATACGGACAACCCTCAAGTCAACCCGGGTTGGGCGTCCGCCCATTTCTCCGTCCTGTCGTTAGTAATATTGGGCTTTATGTGCAGGGCCAAAACCACCAGAACAAAAAAATAACATTAAAAAAATATTTAAGAGATAAAAAATTAAAATTATAAATAAAATATGTATAAATTATGTAGATGGAATTTTTAAAATTATCAAGAAATAATGAAAATAAATTACATGAGTTAAGGCATATCATTATTTATTTTTATTAATTTGATATAATATGTCAAATTTTAATCATTTTTTTTAAATTCAAAATGAATAATTTGAATTTATTACATGAACACTAGGAGATGATTTGTTTAAATAAGTTATTTAATTTTAACTCAATATATAGATTAAGGGATAATTTGAATTTGACTTCAAAATATAAAAATTAGAATTAAAATAAAAGAAGATACATGGACTTTTTTTAGGTGAATAGGATCAATTGTGGCTGGCTTTCAAATTTTTATATTATTGAATTAAAAATGTTAAATATGATTAATATTTAAAAATGTTAAATACTGTAAATATATTATTGATTTTATTAATGAAAATATGTATGAATAAACACATAAAAATTATATATATAGTTCATCCTTTCTTTTGAGTTACTATATTATCTAAAATAAGTGAAAATCTCACTAAGGTTTTTTTTGTGTAAGATCATATGTATCCACCACATGATGTAACCTTGGTCGAGTCGGTTAAAACCTCTATCACCCACAAAGTTCTTCCTTTTAGTATTTAATACAATTGCATACCTAGTGACTAATCTAAAACCACTGATTAAACTAAAATAATCTCGTGTCAGCTGATTCACATACTCAATGGTATTAAGAATCAAAGTGATAAATAAATATCTAGCTAAATACAAAACTTTACTTATGAATAAAAGTAAAATAAAAAAAATAGACACTTTCAAGGTTTTCATAACAGCAAATGCACTACCAAATAAATTGTAACTAGCTACATCAAATAAATATTATTTATTTCAAATGTTGTTCAACAATCCGTTGTCGTCCAGCGGTTAGGATATCTGGCTTTCACCCAGAAGACCCGGGTTCGATTCCCGGCAACGGAAATATTCTTTTGTGTTTTTGTTTTTTCCATTAGCAGTTTATAATGCATCTGTTTTTGCTGCTGGTTTTTGCTTTGCTTCAGTTTATAATTTTTTGTGTTTTTGTTTTTTCCATTAGCAGTTTATAATGCATCTGGATTCTGGATTTTGATTGTGTGGAGGACCCCATTACCCATAACATAACTTTCGAATTCAGTGGAAAATTGAGTTGGTTAGTGACAACTGACAAAGCTGAACTAAAAACTTCCCCCTACAATTGATTGATGCAGATAAATAGTGTGCAAATCGTTACACATCCTTCTCATTTTCAAAAGTTTATATATTGGATCGTTTCTATATATTAATATCTGCTTTGTTGCTTTAGTTTCATTCATCTTCTTTTGAATGAGAAATTAAATTCAGTACAAAAAGGGTTTTAGCTATGCAAAAACAAAGAATCAAATTCCTTGTCATTTTTTAAAATGTAAATGTAGTTTGTATATAGTTAAAGGTAAATAAATACAATTTATGTCCAATAGTTAAATAAATATAAAGAATTAAATTAAAAGAGTGAATTATATCTCTGCATTTAAGACAATGTAAAGTAGAATTATTTATTTACAATTCTTATTACTTTGTCAACTCTGTCTCTTCCTTAATTTGGAGACCAAATAATGAATGAATTCTAGGAACTTTTTTTATCCCTGCATTTTAGATGAAAAATTTACTATGTTAATATTTTTTTTTTATAAGCAAAAAGATTCATTAATAAATGGAGTACAAGGGGTACTCTAACCCATTACAAAAGACCCAGTACAATCAAAACCCAAAAGTTATCTGATCACAAGTACATCATCCAAACATAAATTACAAGAACAGAGCACACCAAAATATAAAACCGATAATACAATCATTCTGCTAGACCTCCGTATACAAAGACTAAGTCACCAAATACAAATACTAATATCCATGAAAAGGCTTATCAAACCAACTAGGCTGCACTTGGAGAACGTGGGGGGGTGACAAATAGGCTTATAAAACCCCCATCAGCATAAGACAAAAAAATTCCGCTACTGTAACCTCTTTATTTACATATAATAGAATCACCACTGCTATAGGATTAAAACAGTAGGATACACATACTGCATGCACAGAAGAAACCGATAGCAGACCAACAAGCAATTGTTCCAGGGAACAAACCTTAAATGAAATTAAGGCATGCTGCAGGGTACTGTTCCCAAGCTGAAAAGGGGTATAAAAATGATGTGTCCCTAGCCTTGAGCCAATTCCATGATCGTATTTTAATCAACTCCAAAACATCTCCAGGCAAAGATTGTTTATTAGAGAAAACTAAATCATTCCTTGCAATCCAAAGAGACCAAACAGTAACCATCCAAATAGTAGCCCACCGAGCCCGATTACTACTTGAGCAATGTGGTAGACCCACAAAATGATTAAAGTTTTCAAGGCCACTGTGATGAAGGGCACCAGAGAACCCACTCCAATCCAAACATAGCATCCAAACTGTATAGGCAAAGTTACACTCAAACAGCAAATGGGAAGTAGATTCTAGAGCTTGATCACACCTAGCACAATATCCTTCATTGGGCAGCAAAATCCTCCTCTTCACTAGATTAATTCTTGATGGTATTCTATTCAGAAACACTTTCCACACAAAGCCAGACACCTTACTAGGCACCAAATTTGACCAAATAAGCTTATAAGGTGGAAAAACTGCAAAAATTCTTTCATTTATAATAACTTTATAAGCTGTAGACACTGAGTATGTCTCCTCTCCCAATGCCCTCCACACCCATTTATTCGCATGACCTTCCCGTAAAATCATCAAATGTAAAACATCTTGCAATTGCTCCAATTGCTCTAACTCCCATTGAAAAAGTCTCCTTCGCCAACTCCAATTCCAGACAATACCCCCATCCCTCCTTAGCACCATGTCAGCCACTGTTGCATTTTGAATCCTTGCAATCGCAAACAGCCTACTAAATCTATCACAAAAAGCACCCGGGCCACACCAATTATCCAACCAAAAGGAAGTATGGTGGCCATCCCCTACCACCCTAGCACACCGACTAGAAAACCACTCATGTGGAGCACTTTCCAATATATCAAGGGACCACAAATCAGCCCACCATTTTGAACCCTTCACATTCTTTGGTGTTTTAATCACCCTAACATCTCCATAAATGGAACTTAACACCCTATGCCATAGAGTACCCATCCCTGTCAAAAACCTCCATCTCCACTTCCCTAAAAGAGCAATATTAGATGCTCTTAAGTCCCTAATACCCAAACCCCCATGTTTCTTTTCCCTACATACAACATCCCAAGCCACCCAAGCTATCTTACAGTGCTCCTCATCCCCTCCCCAAAGAAAGTTTCTAAAGAGAGATTCAAGTTTTGAAATAATACCTTTCGGAGCCTTGAAGAACGAGAGATAATAGATCGGAATGGAGTGCAGGACAGACTTCAGCAGGACACAACGACCGCCAAAAGACAACGTTTTAAATTTCCATGAAGACAGTCTTTTCTTCACCTTATTAACCACCGGTTCCCAAGTCTTCTTACTTCTCGGATTTGCACCAATAGGAAGTCCCAAGTAGCAAAAAGGCAAAGAGCCTATCTTACAATTTAGAAAATGAGCCATCAACTGTAGGTAATCTTCATTAACATTAACCCCATAGAGCCTGCTCTTGTGAAAATTGACCTTTAGACCCGCCACTAATTCAAAATTCTGTAAGATAGCCTTAATCGCCCAGACATTAGTAACAGAAGCTTCACCCAAGATGATGGTATCATCTGCATATTGTAAGTGTGACACAACCACAGAATCACGGCCAGCCACATAACCCCTAAAGACCTGAGTATCAACTGCCTTACACATCAAACCATTAAGCCCTTCAGCCACTATAAGGAATAAAAATGGTGCTAACGGGTCCCCTTGTCTCAAACCCCTACCAATTCCAAACTCCCCAGAAGGGCTACCATTCAAGAGTACAGAAATTCTTGCGGTGCTCAGGCATTCTGCCATCCATCTTCTCCACTTCAGTGGGAAACCCATTCTCTGCATCATATACTGCAAGAAATCCCAATTAACTGAATCGTAAGCCTTTTCAAAGTCAACCTTAAACAATAGAGAACTCCTCTTTAGCCTCTTTATCTCTTCAATCACCTCATTAGCTATCATAATACCATCGAAGATGAGTCTTTCTTTAACAAATCCCGACTGGCACTTTGATATGACACTACCAATTACCTTGCGCAATCTATTTGCCAACACCTTTGCCACTACTTTATACATGCATCCGATCAAGGAAATGGGTCTATACTCTTCCACTCTTTGGGGACTTTCTGTTTTTGGCACCAAAACAATGAAAGAACTATTAGAACCTCTAACAAACTTTCCATTATTGTAAAATTCATTCACAAAGGCCAAAAAATCAGATTTCACAATGTCCCAGAAATCTTTAATAAAATTAAAATTAAAACCGTCTGGGCCCGGACTTTTTGAGCCCCCACAATCCCACACTGCCATCTTTACTTCCTCCTCATCAAAAGGTAAAATAAGCGACTCAGCCTCCTCTTATGATAAAACATTAATCTGTACCCCATCCGGACTTGGTCTATCTTTCATCTTTCATCTTTTACTTACTATGTTAATATTCATAGTTAATCCATAAAAATATTTCAAAAATAAAATAGAAAATTAAATTAGGGATATGAATCATTGTAAATTTAGTTGCAAATTAATTTCTCTTGACATTCATTCCCGGTAATCTATAAAAAAAATAAGAGCATAACAAATTTTATTCAATTTGCATGTATTTTAAATATATTCTTATATATAAATTTAAATGTAATCCTAATTTATTTTAATAAAAAATAATAAATTATATCACCTTCTTCTTAAATAAAGATATGGCTATTATATTATCTCTTTAAAATATTTAATGCATTTCAATTAAATATAATCATATATTCATCTATGTCAATTAAATATAGTCCTATTTGAAATAACTAAAAATCTTCACTGTATCCGTACAAAAATTTAATAGTGCTAAGCAAATATTTCATTATATGTTATTTGAACAAACTTAAATTAGGGATATGAATCATTGTAAATTTAGATGTAAATCAATTTCTCTTGAAATTCATTCTCGGTAATCTATAAAAAAAATAAGAGTATAACAAATTTTATTCAATTTGCATGCATTTTAAATATATTCTTATATATAAATTTAAATGTAATCCTAATTTATTTTAATAAAAAATAATAAATTATATTACCTTCTTCTTAAATAAAGATATGACTATTATATCATCTATTTAAAATATTTAATGCATTTCAATTAAATATAATCATATATTCATCTATTTTAATTAAATACAGTCATATTTGAAATAACTAAAAAAATTTACCGTATCCGTACAAAAATTTAAATCTAATCATAGTTTATAGTAATATGTAGTCTACAAAATAATTTATTTTATTTTCTTAATAATTTATACTTCAATATTATAATTGAAAATTTAATCACATTGATCTCACTCACACTCTATTTTGCTCTATCAATACAATTTTGATTATTTTACCATCTATCACTCACACTCTACTGACTGGCCGACCGAGCAAGCCCAAAAAGAGGCATCCCTCCTTTGATAGGCGGTTAGTAAGGGAGAGCTTGGAGTGGGGGACATGTCCTAGTAACTGGTAGACGTGGGTTAAGGGGCAGTTTAGACAGGGAAGGTTAAATAAGCATCTAGGGGGTAATTGACCCTCAGTTCACATTTTAGAAAAAGTAGGGGAGATCTAAATCTGGTAACTTTGGGCTTTGGGTCGACCGGAATAACTCTACTGAAAACATTTGGCCCCCATCGTGGTGCGACGGTAAAACTTTGCCCGCTGACCACAAAAGGGAGTATTGGTTTCCCGACGAGCGAATGGAAGGCAAAATGGAGGAGAGGAGGAAGAGGTACCTCAGGTAGAGCCGGAACGTGGGAATCCTGTTTTGCAACAAATATTGGAAACAATGGATCAACCACAACAACAAAATTAAATACTGCAGCAACAAAATCAGACGCTTCAGACACAGGTAAACAGTTTAGCCATGGGTAGAGGAGAGGATGACGAACCAGAGGGAGGCATAGGGGAGTTCCATCCCTTTTCCATGGAGATAGCTGAGACACTATTTTCCAGGGATTTCAGAGAGCCCCCGTTGAAGGATTGTGATGGTACTACTGACCCCCAGGTGCACGTTACAACCTTTAAAACTCAAATGCTAAAGAGGGGATTGGAGGACGCTCTACAATGCAAGTTATTCTCGAGCACTCTGGCAGGGTCCGCGTTGATTTGGTTTTCGAACTTACCATCACTTTCTATTACTGGTATTCAAGACTTCTTGAAAAAGTTCCTGGGGTTCTCGGCCAAAAGGTCGAGGATGATGACGTCCGGAAAGCTTTTCAGTGTGCGACAGAGGACTGGCGAACCATTGCGGGAGTATTTGGGTCATTTCAATGAAGCATCACTGCTTGTTGTGAATCCGAACACTAAGCTTCTGGTTTCGGCCTTCAAAGAGGGGCTCCAACCAGGACCCTTTAACGAATCACTAGCCTAGAGACCGGCAGTCTCTATGGAGGAAATAAGGAACAGGGCGACGTGTTACATTAAGGGGGAAGGAGAATGGAGGCAGCAACAACTGAAAGCTCGTAGGGATGATGAGTGCGAGGAGTTCACAGAAACAGTGGAAGCAGACGGGACACAGGTAACACAAAGCTAAGCTTAAAGAAGAAGACAGAAGCGGATGGTCGCGAGGAAGAGGAAGAAGAAAAGGGAAAAGTGAAAACTGCCCCAGCTCTGGGTTTTATATAATTTAAACCAACGACACAGATCGAGACAGATAACGAGGCCCACAAGCCCAAAGTCACGAGATTATGACACGTGTCCCAGCGGTTGAAAAGACATTTATTTAAAAAAATTGTAATCGTTACTCAGGAAAACCAAACGTTACGACCCCGGAAGCTACCACGGATTTCACGCGGGAAAGTTTCGATCTCGAAACATCCATCCGAATCAACCTGGACATCTCCTCGTTGATGCCGGACAAGCAAAGTCAATCACTCAATGACGGACTGACCGACTTGGGGGGCAACTGTTCTGGAGTATTAATATACTCCTAGTCCGACGTCGTGGACATCTAGCCGTCATCGGTCGACATGCTACACAATCATCGAACGAAGATCCGACATGCCGAGGATATATTCGTGATAACACCTCCGTAGATCACCTGTTTGAGGAATCCGACGCCTTGCATCATGTCTATCTTAGATGATTTACTGAAGTACCACCGACATGAAGGATCCGTCATCACACGTCGGTGGTCTGGTACACGGACTTGATATTCACTTTAGCGCGTGAGTCCACTTTCTTGTAGGCGCGTCACGCCGAAAATCACGGAGTCCGTTATAACTGATTAACGGACTTTCCCGCCAAAATCTCATTATCCATTATATATACCTCGGATCTGAGACATTTTCAGGTACACATTCATTCTGTATATTGTTACTCTGTTAAGATAAGCACCGACTTGAGCGTCGAAGTCCTTACAGGTACTCCACCCCTTTCCGGTCCAGCTCCACCGTACGCCGCCACGAAGCCTCCTTCAAAGATCAAGCTTAAAGACACGGGAAGATCAAATTACATGTGCGACCTACAAAGTCACAAATTTGAATTCTGGGACTCCTTCCATTCGTCAGGAAAACTAGTCCCAAAGTATTTCATTAAACAATATCTTGCAACGTTTCTTTGATATTGTAAAAGTGTGAAGTCCCTCCCTATTATTTATTATACAGAAAATGAATACCCTATGCCACATCAATTCAACATTAATCATTTGAATGTTGGATCAGTATAAAAGCCAACCTTGTTGGAAGCTCTCCAGCTAGGATCACCACTAGTCAAAGAAGGATGAGAAGATCAACATTGTATCCCTATTTTGCGGTTTTTTCTTTTAGCATTTTTTTCTTTTTTTTTCTTTTTAATTTTTTATAGTTTTTATTTTTTATTTATTTATCCCATTAAATAAAAATATAGATCAAGAAATACAATAAATGATCACATAAAATTTGTGTTAATCATTCATGTTAACATGAGGTTTATTCTGTGTCCAGAAACGGTGAACATATTAAAAAATGAAGTTAATGGTATGTCCATTTATGGTTAACAGAATAAGATTTTTGGTTAATTGATTATGTGAAGTTAATTGCAATTACTGTTAACACAATGTTAATTATGTGTCCATAAACGGTGAACATATTAAAAAATGAGGTTAATGGTGAATCCATTTGTGGTTAACATAATAGGATTTTGGTTAATTGATTTTGTGAGGTTAATTGCAATTCATGTTAACACGAGGTTAATTATGTGTCTAGAAACAGTGAACATATTAAAAAATGAGGTTAATGGTGTATCCATTTGTGGTTAACAGAATATGATTTTTGGTTAATTGATTTTGTGAGGTTAATTGTGACTCGTGTTAACAAGATGTTAATTATGTGTCCAGAAACGGTGAACATATTTTTAAATGAGGTTAATGGTGTATATATTGCGGTTAACAGAATGAGATATTTAGTTAATTGAAAATTTACTAGGTTAATTGTGTGCACAGAAAAGATGAATAGAATAGTATATTTAGTCATTAGCATAAAAAAGAATAATGATGATAAGAAACTTATGTCAAACCTTCAAAAAAACACACATTTATTATATTTCTTGGTCTATATTTCTATTTAATAAAATAAACAAATAAAAATTATTTTAAAAAAAAGACGAAAAGAAAAGGAAAAAAAACACAACCGCAAACCGTGCTTACCGCTCTGTTTGTGGCATATAAATCGCGATTGTTTATGAAAGAGAAAGCACCACAAAGTACAACAAGATCACATGTTGGATCATGAAGCTCTTCTAGCTTCCAAAGTCTTCTCATATTCTTCAATGGATTTGAAAAGCTCGGAGAAGTTGCCTTTCCCAAAACCCCCACATCCACCCTTTTGATACACTTTCCCTTCTTCATCCTTGAGCATGCATCCAATTCTCTGAATTATCTCAATAAATATGGTTGGCCTGTCCATTTAACACAACAAGAACCAATCAATGCCAATCATATTTAACTAATCATCATCCTCCAACATACAAGGAAGGAGTCTTCAACACTCAGCACAATATTTGTTTTGGTAATTGAAGAGGGAAACAAACACAAAACACTCAACACAGTATAAAAATGACAAATTAATAAACGAACATATTAGTCCGTGAAAAATATTTTTTGAATTATCTCAATAAATATTTTTTGCAGGGAAATGTTTTTTTTTTTAAAAAGAAACTAATTCATTCGTGAAAAATTTGACAACTAAATGAGAATACAGAAATCATATCGTAATTCTTATAAGTCACAAATTTCGACATATTAGTCTTTAAACACCAAAATCTTAAAACTTTTTTGTATTCTTGTATTGTGTTTTAGCTAGATTTCTCAACTACTAATTTTGGAATTTACTCCTTTTTCTAAGAAAGAAAAGGTTAATCAAACTGTGAACATTACCAACTATTAAATTATGGTTAAATGTACATTCGGAATGTTCAACATTTTTTAGTCCTTACAGTTAAGTCAAGCAACATTTTGACAACTTGCAGACACAAAAGCATCAAATCAACAGTGAATTATAGCAATTCAATCAATCCCTACAAGGTACTAGTAGTTCAATCACTTAACTACTCCTATACAGAAATTCTCCTTAATCCTTATATCATGTTTAACATCACAATTTGCAAGGGAAAAAAATGTTAATCAAATTCTGAACATTATTATAACTAATAATCTATATTATAATAAAATCTGTGTTATTTTATACTGTTTATTACCACGTGTCATTGTTACACAGTTAGACATCAAAAAAGTCATGCTTATACAGTACATAATTCTCTTGCTTCATGCTCGATTGATTCACCAATTTTTTCATTTCCAAATATCAAATTTCAAATCACCTAACATCTACTACATGATAGTACATCTATTGTATTGCATCAAATTTCGTAATGTGAACACGCACACGTCTTACTCCCATTTTTTTAAGTTTCTATTTCCTTTTTTTTCTATCTTTCTTTCTTTTTTTTTTCATCACTATTTTCTCACTTTTTAACAAAAAAATTTCATACGGTCAGTTTTTCATTTTTTAATCACGCTTTTATTTTTTATTATTATATTAAAGCATTTTTTTATTCATTTCTATTTTTCTATTTAATTACATAAAAATACAGATTAAAAATATAATAAATATATTGATTTATATTAAACTTAGTGTGTTATTTTAATATATCATTTATCTCTCTATTTTATTTATTAATGTCTTTACTTATTCTCTCTTATGTATTCTATTTATATATTTACTCCAAATTAAAATTATCCCCCCAATATACAAATCACGTTTTCTCAGTTGTGATTTTATTTATATTTATTTTTATTCTAACTTCAATGAAGTGATATTTTTTATCAACCAAATGTATTCTCCACAAGAGATCAATATATTATTTATATCTCTATATTTTATTCATTAATATTTTTATTTATTATCTCTCTTATATATTCTATTTATCTACTTACTCTATTAACATTATTCCCCCAGTACACATGTCGCATTTTTTCGCTTGCGATTTTTATTTTTATTTAGTTTTTTATTCTCATTTCAGTAAAGTGATTTTTTATGAACCACAAATATTCTTCACGGGGAGAATGTCTTGCTCCTTCCTTTTATACGTTACTCTCATATTATTATTATTATTATTATTATTAAATCAATTTATCTTAAATTAAGGGCCAGTTTTTTTGTGCTTAAAAAAGGTACTTTTTTAAATTGTTTAAAAAAATTGATTTTATTTTAGAGATTCTTGTATAATCAAAAATAAATTTTCGTTTGGATACAATCATAAAAAAGCAATTTATTTGCTACAATAAATGCTTTCACATTGTTAAAAGGTTTTCTCTCTTCTATTTTAACTGTTTTTTCAAGAAGCAACTCTAAGTTGCTTCTTAAAAAAAAGCAGAAAACTGATTATTTTCTGATTCTGCTTCTTGAAAAAAAGTTTAGACAAACATTTTAAAAATTCATATAAGTAATTTATTTTTAAAAAAAAGTGATTCTTTTACGAAATAATTTTAAACAAACGAGCTCTCAATGTACTTCTTCCCAATATAACATTTATCTCTCTATTTTATCCATTAATAATTTTACTTATAATTTCTCTTATTTATTTTATTTATATATATACTCTATCTTAAAACTATTCTCCCAACACACGTGTCATGTTATATAACTTGCAATTTTTTAGTTTTTTAATTCTCATTTCAGTAAATTATTTTTTAATCCACGAGTATCCTCCACGGGAGACAATCCTTATTAAGCTTTTTTTTGTTTCTCATTCTTATCACACCTTCATTTATTATTATATTAAAAGAGTTTATCTCATTATTTGTTCCTATTTATTTGTTTCATTACATAAAAACATAGATTAAGAAATGCAATAAATGTATTGATTTATAGTAAATTTAATGTGTTTTTACTGATATATCATTCATCTCTCACTATTTTATTCATTATTTTCACTAATTATATCTCTTATCTATTCTATATAACTACTCTTTTTACTTTATATTAAAAAAATTTCCAGTATACGTCTTACGTTTTCTCATTTGCATTTTTTAAGTGTTTTATTCATTTTCATTGAAGTGATATTTTATCAACCACGAGTATCCTTCATAGCAGGCAGTTCCGCTCCTACCATCTTCTTTTTCTTTCACACTTTCATTATTATTATAAAAAATTCTCTAATTATTTGTTCATGTTTATTTGTTTAATTACATAAAAGCACATGGTAAGAAATACAAAAAATGTGTTGATTTACATTATAATTTATTTTTTCAATAAATCATTTATCTATCTATTTTGTTCATTAATATTTTCATTTATCATCTCTCTTATCTATTTTATTTATCTGTTTACTTTCATTTACACTATATTAAAATTGTTTTTTCAGTACATATGTCACGATTTCTCAATTCCATTTTTTTGTTTTTACTCACTTCAACAAAGTCATTTTGTTATGAACAATAGGTATCATCCACAGGAGACAGTTCTTCTCCTGTCTTTTTCTTTTTTTCTTTTTTATCACACTTTAATTTTTATTATTATTATTATTATTATATTAAAACATTTTATCTCATTATTCATTATTCATTTTTGTTAACTTGTTTTTCCAATATATAATTTATCTCTCTATTTTATTCATTAATGTTTTCACTTATTATCTATTTTATTTATTTATTTACTCTATATTAAAGTTGTTCCCCTCGAGTACATGTGTCATGTTTTCTTACTTGCGTTTTTTTAGTTTTTTATGATCATTTTAGTAAATTTATTTTTTTTATTAATCACAGGTATTCTCCACGGAAGGTAGTTCTGCTCCTGATGTTTTTTTCTCTTTTATCACATTATCATTTTCTTTTTTTTAATGATTTTTATAATAAAACAGTTTCTCTCATGATCTGTTAATATTAATCTGCTTCGTTACATCAAAACACGAATTAATAAATACAATAAATGTTTTTGTTTACATTAAATTTAATGTGCTTTTTGCAATATACCATTTATTTCTCTACTTTTATTCATTAATGTTTTCGCTTATTATCTCTCTTATCTATTCTATTTATTTTGGATTAAAACTATTCGCCCAATACAAATGTCACGTTTTCTTCCTTTTTTAGTTTTTTTATTTTTCTTTTCTTACTATAGTAAAGTGATTTTTTTTATGAACTTCAAGTATTCTTCATGGGGGACAGTTCTGTTCCGTGAACATCCACATAATGGTGTGACTAACTCTCTCAATAAAGATTTTTTTCTATACACTTTATATAGGTTTTAAATGACTGTAATGTGAGATCTCAAATCTCAATATAATTTAAATTTATAATTATATTTATGATGTATTTGTTATGATTTTTCATGAGCATATTTTTTTAATTAGAATTAAAAAATTTATAATTATTTTAGTTCATCTGAAGGAATAAAATGCTTATTTTGTTTTTTGATTTATTATATATTTAGTAGAGTATATTTATAAGCTAAGCCAATTTTTTAATGTAGGTTTAAATTGATTTTTTTATAAACCACTTGTACCTTACACGAGAAGCAATCCCGCTTTTATCGTGGTGGAGTTAACTCTCCCAGCAAGTCACGGTTGCATCTCACGGGCACCATGCAAGTTAAATCAAAATTGAAGATAGTGGATGAAATGAAAAGCCTGACTCACCTATCCCCAACAGGCTTAGTGAAAATCTGAAGCAGGGTACCCTGATCATCTCTATCCACCAAAATCCCAAGCTCTTCACTCTGCTTAATCTGCTCATCACTCAACACATCCCCAGCACGGTTCTTGAGGTTGCGGTAATATGTAGGAGGAGGAGAAGGCATGAACTCAAACCCACCCAAACCACTTCGCTTCCTCATCTCCCTCAGAGTCATGAATATATCATGCGTCTCCAGAGCCAAATGCTGCAACCCAGACCCATCATTGTGCTCCAAATACGTCTCTATCTGACTCTTCCTCTTCGTCCCATAAACCGGCTCGCTCATCGCCAACAACACCATCTTGTCATTGTTCGCCAGAACCACCGAGTTCAACCCGCTCTCACTCGTTCCGGCATCCTCCGCGGTGAACTCAGCGAACTCGTGAAACCCGGTGAATCCTTTCACGTAGCTTACCGCCGGCGCCAGCTCCGGCACGTTCCCGACGGCGTGGTCCAGCCTCCGGATCCCGTAGTCCAGCGACGGGAACGACGAGAGCTCCTCCGCGGGTTCGAACCCGGGGAGGAACCATTTTCCCGGGTCCGGGTCGGACTTATGGGACGGGTCATTGTAACTGACATAGCGCAAAACGACGTCGCCGTATAAGCGAACCTCCGCGATAACGACGCGGTTATCGAGGTGGACCGGGGGAGACGCTGGGATTGCGCCGTGAGCGACGGAGGTGTTAAAGGCGTCGGAGGCGTCGGCAACCTCAACGGCGACGGCGCGGACGGTGAGGCCGTGTTTGGCGGAGAAGGCGAAACAAGTGGAGGCGTCAAAGGTGGGAATGGCGGCGGTGGGGGAAGAAGAAGAGAGCGATATTGAGGGAGAATAAGGAGCGGAGAAGAGGAGATTAAGGTCGCCGGAGCGGAGGAGATAGGAAGCGTGAGTGAGGTTTCCGGTGGAGAGGTCTGATTTTGCGACGATTGGCATGCCAAGTCCCCAGGAGAATCGGCGAGAGGTGTTGGTGGCGTCGGAGCACCAGAACTCGACGTGGTGGAACCGTTTCACGTTGAACCGGTCCGATTTGGGATTGGTTCGGACGAAGTTCTTGAACCCAACCAGCTTGAAACCGGTTTGGTTTTCAGTTGTTTCTTTACCCATTGGATTCGGCTTCGGTTGTGGTCCTGAGCTGGTTGTTGCTGCTGCTGTGAGGTTGGGGTGTGTGCTGCCGTTGCTATTATTGCTGTTGCTATCATTGCTGTTGTTATGGAGTAGGAGGGATGAGAGTGTCGGCAGGGTGACGTGTGGCGGAATGTGATTGGAGGAGGATATGGAGTGTGATTGAGTGGCAGCATTCAGTTGTGGATATCCACATATTAGCAAATCAATCCAATTATTAACTCATCCTGTCCCTCTCCATCCACACAAAAATCTGATCCAGTCATCCAATGAAAAATAAATAAACCAGTATGTGGTTCAAACTGCTTGTTCATGATATTTGCAAGAACCATATGCTTGTGTGCATATATATTATTTTGAAAAATACGAAAGATAATAAAATAATAGAAGATTGAATGTTATATATTAGTTTTAGATTCTTTTCTATCAAACCAGTGTGTGGTTCAAACTGGTTGTTCAACATATTTGCAGGAATCATATGTTTGTGTGCATATATATTATTTAAAAAATACGAAAAATAAAAAAAAAATTGTGTGCATATATATTATTTCTTAACCTATTAAACACTAAAGAAATGGTGACATGAATTGGGATAAATGAAATTTGTAGCGATGGATGGAATTGGAAGTGAGCATTTTGATGGATAATGAAGGAACAAGTGTATCTCTTGGTGAATGAATGGGTGGAGCAATGTCGGACGAGAGAGAGAAAAGGGAAATGGTGAAGAGAGAAAGATGAGAGAGAGAGGAGACGAGAGAGATAGAAGAGAAAAATAGAGGAGAGAGAAAGAGAGAAAATCTTAAAGAAAGAAAAATGTAGAGAGATAAAATTTTTAGTTAGATTATTTTAGTCGGAGAAAGAAAATATTTTAAAAGATTAATAATTTTTTTTAAAAAAATTATGGATGGATTGGATATCTATCCATAAAATAGTAGTTAATGGATGAATTGAATGATTTTTATTTAATGAGCTACATATAAATCGAATTGTTATAATATATTTTTAACGAATTGTAAATGGATTAATGAATTGTTTTAATCAATCCATTATAATCCAAATCCAAATTCATCCATTTACCACCCCGTCACGTACACATGGCGTTAAGCATGGTGTGTGCATGGGGAGGAAGAAGTGAACTAAAGAGGACAAATAGTGGAAAGGGAAATGAAATAAAATGACTTGGATCAACCTACACACGCCTTCCTAAGCTTTATCCCTATTTTTCTACTCTTCCGAAATTATGGAACAAAAAAATATAAGAAATTATGATATATTATTGAATAATTTTAAAATATATGTATAAGTATGATTTAATTAATTTTTATTTTATTTTATTTTATTTTTATTTTATTATTAATACTATAGATTATTAATAAATACCTTTAAGATATTAATTAGAAATTCAAAAAGTAAATATTAAAAATAGTAATAGTAATACTATTACGTCAATGTAAAAAACGAGAAAGAGTTTTGTGCAAGGAGATAATTTTATTGCTTGTGGGCTTCTGTTCTCAGTAAAAAAAATCGGGTTAATTTGAGAAGCAGCTAACTCAGCTCTTCCACTAAAATTGTGAACCTTTTGTCCCTTTTCTCCTTTTGTTATATATACTACTCTTTATCAACTGTCTATATCCCACTACTTCACCCCCTATAAGCCACTAACCAATTTTTCTCCTTATTATCCAGAGTGCTCCTTGTTGAGCAAGAAACTACTATGGGCCATTATCCAGGCAAGGTACCCGACCCAAATCTCAGAGGTATACACAGCCCCTCAAGCCTAAGCCTAAGCCTACTCCTAGAGTAGTGTGCAAGGCTTAAAGACTCAAACACCTCAGTAGGACTGACTACTATGGTAATACACAGCCCCTTAAGCCTAAGCCTACTCGTAGAGTAGTGCGCAAGGCTTAAAGGATCAAACATCTCGGTGGGATTGTCCATTATTGTTGACTTAATGAATGTCAACAATTATCAATAAAAAAGAATTGGCCAAGGTGAAAGTTAATCTGACTGATACAAAGAAAGCCAAGTAAACACCATTCAACATACTTGGGGTTTCAACAAGGCAGTATCCCGAGTCTAATTCTTGCATCCAAATATTAGTGTTGACAAAGTGGGGGTGTTCAAACACATTGTTGACCGGAGACTTGTTGAAGAAATTGACGATGAAGATTAGAGGATGATTTAGAATCATTTGGTCGTTTAAATTGCTCCGTATGAATGTAATGGCTAATCTTGATTATTAAACTTTCTTAATCAATTATGACTCTTTAACTGTTGTAGAACGTTCGTACCCTAAAAAAGCTTCTATGAATGCCTTTTGCAAGTCGTTTTTACCGAACTATTTTTCTAACTTAAAAATGATAAGTCTCCTTTACAAAGTAACTTAGAAAATTATCAACTTGATGCCTTTTAGTAGGTCGACATAAACCAGGTTACTAATGCTCTTTCATAAATTAGTAAATTAGAGAATTTTTCAAATCGATGTTTTTTAGTAGGTCGATATTACCGTGTTAATAATGCTCGTTCATGAGTTAGTAACTTAGAGAATTTTTCAAGTCGAGGCCTTTTAGTTGGTCGACATAACCGGGTTACTAATGCTGTTTCATAAGTTAGTAACTTAGAGAAAATTTCAAGTCGATTCCTTTTAGAGGTCGATGAAATGGAAGTCGATGCCTTTCAGAGGTCGACGAAGTCAAGTTACTAATGCTCTTTATTGAGTTAGTAACATAGAAAAATTTTGAGTCGATGCCTTTCAGAGGTCGACGAAATCGAGTTACTAATGCTCTTTATTGAGTTAGTAACTTAGAAAAATTTTGAGTCGATGCCTTTCAGAGGTCGACAAAGTCGAGTAACTAATGCTCTTTATTGTGTTAGTAACTTAAAAAAAATTGGAGTCGATGCCTTTCAGAGGTCGACGAAGTCGAGTTACTAATGCTCTTTGTTGAGTTAGTAACTTCGAAAAATTTTGAGCCGATGCCTTTCAGAGGTCGACGAAATGGAAGTCGATGTTTTTCAGAGGTCAACGAAATGGAGTTACTAATTCTTTTATTGAGTTCTTGCTCAGGAAAATTTGTCTTCCAAGTTCTGGCTCGGGCATCCGAGTTCTTGCTTGGGAAAGTCTTTCGAGTGCTTGCTCGGGCATCCCAGTTCTTGTTCGGGAAAATTTGTCTTCCAAGTTCTTGTTTAGGAAAAATTTTCATTCCTCGACCGAGTTTGAGCTCGGGATTCTTTTCTTTGTAGACTGAGTTCAAGCTCGAGGTTCATTATATTCTCCATCGATATTGTAGGCGACTTCACGTTCTTTCATATTTCATTTTTCGTAGAACACGGTAAATGGGGAGAAAGCATAAAAATTTTGTGCTAAAAACGAAACATGATCGGAATATGAAAAGAAACCTTATTAAAAAAGACATAGAAGAAAGGTGCCAATGGAATAGGAATATGAGTCTAAGGAGTTGGAAGAACACTATTTTATCCGAAGGACAAAGAAGAGGGAAAAAACTTTCCTTTTCATATTGATGGCAAAAATAACTATTTAGGTAGCATAATGAAGTATTGGTAACGTTTATTTACAATACCTATTATCAATTAAAACCCAACTACTTCCATTATTATCTCATGCATTAAATGTTGAATTGTATATGACTTTCTCTATTTAAATTTCAAAATTCAAAATACATGTGAAAATGGGAATGGTTGGGTCTGAATTGATATCATTAATTGAGTTGAATGACAATGACAACTATAATAAGACAAAAAATCCTTGAATGAATAAACGTTTCTGGAGGGAAATTGGCATCACAAGACGGTGATACGTCCTAGAATATGACCTTGTAGAAACTGTGTTTTATATCATATATTGATTGATACCATTACTCTTCATCTGTTGGGTGAAACTAAAATTCAATTAATTAATATATTCCTTTGGGCGTGAAGTTGACATTTGAAAGGTATAATATATATATATATATATATATATATATATATATATGTGTGTGTGTGTGTATGTGTATGTGTATGTTTCCCTCCATAACCATAATCCATTGGCATGCTTCACTCACTTTATTGTCATCAAGTAGAAAAGGTATACAAAAGGTGATGAAAGAATATGCTTTTTTGTTACGATTGTTTATCAATGTATGGACTTTACGATGTCAGCTCTCGACTTTATTAGCGTTATGTAATTTAATCCCTGAGATTTCAAAACGTCTCCGTTAATCCTGACATTTATTTCCGTAATTCACTTTAGTTCTAAATGGTTAACAACATTAAATGAGTGCTGACGTATCACGTTAATTGACACTTTGAATTCAAATTAGTCCCTGCAATATTAAGAATCATTCACTAAACCCTAAAATGGTTTTGTGTACGTAATGACAAGTTCTTAGTAACATTATGGAGAATAGAAAGTTTTGCCCTTTATTAATTGTATCGAACCTATATTTCTATTAGATCTAATTAGTCCATGACTATTTTTTCCCTTCATAAATTGTCATTTTCTAATGATGCTTTATACCGAACAAATTGAATTCTCACTTGTTGCATTATCTTCTTTGTGATTAAATATGAACGTGGGAGTGTTTAGTTCTAAGTTGGTTATTTATCAATAATCCTTGACAACTAGTTGACATCGTCTGTACCAAATCCAATGCTTTAAGTGATATATATGCTCATCTAGAAAATGAAGTTATATAATTTCTATATCTCTCAATAAGTAGAAAATTTAACACTGAAACAATTTAAAGATTGTAAAACATAACTCTAGTTCCTTTTCTCTAAGTGCAATTTCTCAAATGTGACAATCAACATCTGATTGAGATATTTTTTTTTACAATCTGTAAGTTGTTTCGGTGTTAAATTTTCTACTTATTGAGAGATATAAAAATTATATAACTTTGTATTCTAGATGGGCATATATATATCACTTAAAGCATTGGATTTGGTACATACGGTGGCAACTAGTTGTCAAAGATTATTGATAAATAATCAACTTAATTAATTAGAACTAAATTTTTTTACGTTCATATTTAATCACAAAGAATATAATACAACAAGCGAGAATTCAATTTGTTTAGTATGAAACATCATTAGAAAATATTGACTATTTATGAAGGAAAAATAGTTATGAACTAATTAGGTCTAATAGAAATATAGGTTGGATACAATTAATATAAATAGAACTTTCTCCAATTCAAAATGTTACTAAGAACTTGTCATTCCATACACAAGATCATTTTAGGGACTAAAGTGCATAATTCTTAATATTACAATTTACAAGGAATAATTTGAATCCTTAATGTCACTTAACGTGACACGTCAACACTCATTTAACGTAGTCAACCATTTTGGACTAAAGTGAATGACGGAGATAAATGTCAGGGATTAACGAAGACGTTTTGAAATCTCAAGGACTAAAGTGCATGACACTAATAAAGTCGAGGACTGATATGGGGGTTTACTTTTTTTTTCCTTTTCTTCCTCGCTTCTGCTTGTTAGACGGCTTTTGTTTCTTTCTCTCTTCTGCTTCTTTCTAAACATTTATCTATTTCTGATCCTCTGTTTTTTCCCTGCACCTCATGTTTGTTTTCACTGCAACTTAAGTTTTCAGATTTAGAACTTAAGCCACCATGAGCTCGTTTGGTCAAACTTTAGAGCATCAGGAACCACATTTTGATAAGTCAAACGTGGTTAGAGAATTTTTTAAATTTGTTTGGGTAAATTGGAGTGCTATAGTGAACGGATTTCCGAGGTGCACTAACGTGGTTATGCAAAATTGGTTCTCTACTTGAATCTAGCAAAATTCGTTTGAAGCTTTTACCATGCTACCCTTATCAATGATAGATTTGTTTTTTTCTATTTATCTAATAAAATAAATAGTAACCCCATTTTAGTAATTTTATATCCAAAAGTAATTCTACTTTATCTTATCCAAACAAAATCAATTTGCGTCAACCCACTTTTAGAATTATATATCCAAACAAAAATCAATTCTACAAAAATCAATTCTACCCAAATCAATTCCTGCAAACTATAAACCAAACGGGCTCCATATGGATGCAATTATGTGTCGCGGTTTGTAGTCAAGAATACATAATTTTCCGAAATTTTTTCAATGCTCCGGTAATAGGTACTACCCCATTAAAATTTTAACACTCATTCATGCATAATAATTTTTCCCCAATTTAAATTAAAATAAAAAATTCAGACCAAGGAATACTGAGTTGGTTGCTTTCCGCAAACTTTTTTTTTTACGGAAAGGAATATTTATTCAATCAGTGGGATCCTCAGGAAAATTTCCTGAGTAATAATACGAGCGATACATGAAGGAGTATCCTCAACCCAAATAACGTTTGGGTTAGAACAAGCATATTTTGCTAGGGAGTGGGCAACTCTATTCCTCACCCTTAATACATGATTGAAGGATAAAGAAGAAAATTCATTAGAAAATAAAAAACACTCCTCAACAATTAATTCAAAAGAAGAAGATCCTCGGACATGTCTTTTTATAGCTGAAATGAGAGGGGAGCAGTCCGATTCAGCAACCAGCAAATTGAATCCCATATCCAAACAGAATTGGAGACCGTATTTCAAGCCAAGGGCCTCTGCTGTCGAAGCATCTCTTATACCATTCAACATCCAAGTAGCTGTTCCAAGAAGATCAGCTATCAGTGCAATATCTGTGTTCAGTTTGAAGGTGCCTGTAGGTGGAGGACACCACTTAGCTGTTGATCTTCTCTGCATAGGATGGTTGATCGGGTTATTGTGTTGTGTAGCTTGAGACAGTTGATACATTTGCTTATTAGCCTCCTGGATTACCTTGTCAATTGGGGTATCTAATTCATCAAAAACCAGCTTGTTTCTACTGTTCCATATCCCATAAAGAGTAGTTGCAAACAACCCTGTCGTGTCTTCCTCGCTTTGGTTCAGAATGCTGTTAATCCAGAATAGAATTGACGAGTTCTCCTCACATTTAATCCGGGATCGAAGAGGGGATTTCAACCATAATTCTCGGGTCCAGGAGCAGTCCATGAATGTATGGTCCAAGGTTTCCTCACAGTTATTGCACCTGGGGCAGAGAGGAGACAACTGCATTCCTCTTTGAATAAGAAGGGCTCTAACCGACAAAATGGATTTTTTGATACGCCAGAGGAGGTGTCTATGCCGAGGGATGGTTCTGGTTTGCCAAAGACGCTTCCATAGTTTTTGTTCTTCAATGGGCACATTGCTAGCTGCAGGGGAATCAGCCTCAAGAGAAATAATGATAAAGTGATATCCAGATCGGACAGAATACAGTCCATTTTTGGTGCCCCCCCAACACAGTTTTTCTTCTCTGTTGAAACGAGGAAGAGGTAGGGAAAGGATTTTCTCTGCTTCAAAAGGCAGGAAGGAATTCCCGATTAATTCTTCTCTCCACATATTTAAATCTAGATCAATGAGTGAGTCAACATACGTGAGATCATCATGTCCCTGGTGGGGAGACCAGATATGGTGCTTAGGTTGATGGGGGAGCCATCCATCTCTCCAAATGTGGATATTTTTGCCATTACCAACATTCCAAAACGCCCCATCGTTTAAGACCCATTGAGCAGCGTGGATACTACGCCATGTGTAGCTAGGGTTGTGGCCCACTGAAGAGTGAAGAAAATCTGACCGAGGGAAGTATCTGGATTTGAGGCACTTAGACATAAGGGACTCCTTATTTGTCATTAAACGCCACCCCTGTTTTGCTAGTAGAGCAAGATTGAAAGCTTGGAATCTCCTGAAGCCCATGCCACCTATAGCCTTAGGAGCAGATAATATCTCCCAAGACATCCAATGAAGTTTTTTCTCATTGTTCCTACTACCCCACCAAAATCTGTTAATCATTTTTTCAATTGAATCACAAAGATTCTGTGGTAGTAGGAAACATTCCATGATATAGTCGGGAATTGATTGAGCAACTGATTTAATGAGGACCTTTCTACCTGCAGAAGATAGGAATTTTTCCTTCCAACCCTTGAGCTTTTTTCCAAACTTTATCACGAACAAAGTAAAAAATCTGAGTGTTTGAGCGACCAACAAAGGTTGGAATACCCAAATACTTTGAGTGACTATCAACCGCCTTAATTTGAATCCATCCTTGGAGCAAGTTTTGTCTGTCTAAAGGCATGTTTCGGCTAAACGATAGCTCAGACTTATCCAGATTTATTAACTATCCTGAAGCAGCTTGGTACAAATCAAGGATTTGGAGGATTATGTGAATCTCTGCATCTGTGCTCTGGAAGAAGATAATACTATCATCTGCAAAGAAAAGGTGAGTAATCTCTGGGGCTCTTCTAGCAATACGGATTCCATGGAGGGAATTATTTTCTTGAGCCTTAATTATAAGCCCAGAAAATACCTCTGCACAAAGAATAAAGAGATATGGGGAGATGGGATCTCCTTGTCTCAAACCACGGTGGGGCATAAAGAAATCACACGGATATCCATTTAGGAGCACAACAAAAGAGACTGAAGGAACACATCTTATAATTAATGAGACAAGGCTTACTGGGAAGCCCATGGAGATTAAGGTTTCTTCTAGAAAACTCCACTTAATTCTGTCGTATGCCTTTGCCATGTCCAGTTTGAGGCCGATAAAGCTTTTCCTTCCACTTCTTCTCTTCCTCATGTAGTGAAAGGTGTCAAAGGCAATGAGAGCATTGTCAGTGATCACTCTACCCGGAACAAATGCACTTTGATGGGGGCTCACAATATCAGGAAGGACCAATTTAATTCGATTGGCAATGGTTTTAGAACCAGTTTGAGGATGACATTGCACAATGAAATTGGTCGGAAGTCCTTTGTATGTCTTGACTTTTTCTTCTTTGGTATCATGCAGATATGGGTTGCATTGATATGGCCAGGGCTCTCAAGATTATTCAGGATATTGAGAACAGTTTCATTGCATTGCGGGCCCACTATGTGCCAGAAGTTTTGGAAGAAATAGGTAGGTAAACCATTTGGGCCAGGCGCGGCCCAAGGCTTGAGTTGGTGCAAAGTATTCTCCACTTCTTCTTTAGTAAACGGGGCTGCCAATATATTGAACATGTGTGGCTTTATTCTGTCCTGGAAAACTTCAACAGCTTCTTGGACCCGTGAAGGGTTACTAGAGGCAAACAAATTTATGAAATATTGGGACATGACTTGAGCAATCTCTTCTTCATCTTCATGTCCCTGTCCTTCGTCATCCATTATGGTAGAGACCCAATTGGTATCCTTCCTTTGACTAGCTTTTTTGTGGAAAAACTTTGAGTTCTTATCTCCATGTTTGAGCCAATTGACCCTGCTGCGTTGTCCCCAAAAAATTTCTTCCGAAGCTAGCAGGTGATCGAGTTTCTCTTCAACTTTTTTTGGTCTGCTCCAAGGTCCCTGGTAGGTGCATTTCCTTTCTCAATTTCATTAGCTTTGCTTGCCATTTTTCTTGATCTTTTTTGGGATGTCCCCATAAATACTGTCCCCCCCATTTATCTTGTGACTGGATGCAATTTTGTATAGTGGTAGAAATGTTTCTGGATGCAATTTTGTATAGTGGCTAACTCTTTCAAGTAGTGCTTCTTCCTGGATCCATACTTCTTCAAATCTCATAACACGATTCAAGTTTTGTCTACGGGGCTTCTTTGGAAACAGGTCCAAGAGGAGAGGAGAATGATCAGATTTAAAGTTGAGCAGATGATACAATTTAGAGTCTGGGAATTGAAGGCACCAATTATGGGCGGTGATTCTTGTTGAGACGCCATCAAGACTCCAATAAGGGTATTCCAGCAAGAAGCGAGACAAGCACGACACAACGGCTGGAGGCACTACGTACTCCTCTACCAGGAAACCCTAGCAGAGCGGCACGAGGATGTTGATTCAGCTTTCCGCAAACTAACCCCTCAACCAATTGATTTAGCTTCGACAAAAAAAAAGGGGAAAAATATGTTTTTCGTCCCTGTAGTTTCGGTCAACTTGGGTTTTCGTCCCTATACTTTAAATCCTTGGTTTTTTGTCCCTGTACTTTCTAAACCCCTAAACATTAGTCCCTACCGTTAGTTTGGACCATTAAACCTGTGACGTGGCATGCTAGAAAATTGACACGTGGCATGCTAGGTAATTGACACGTCACAGGTTTAACGGTCCAAACTAACGGCAGAGACTAATGTTTAGGGGTTTAGAAAGTACAGGGATAAAAAACCAAGGATTTAAAGTATAGGGACGAAAACCCAAGTTGACCGAAACTACAGGGACAAAAAACATATTTTTCCCCCAAAAAAAAAAAAACCATTGATTTAGCTTTCAAATCTTGGTTTTGGTAAGGCATATCCTTTTGGCACCTATTGTCTCAAGTCAAATATAAGATTACACATTGCAAATGATAATCCATAAAAACAAAAGGTTAGAAAACTGCACTTTGTCAATGATACAAATACATTAAAGAAATATATGTCAAAGCTAGAAATTATACTCTATATACTTCTGTTTCATTTTATACGTGGCTTTAAAAAAATATCAAAATGTCACTGATTACTTTTTCCAACTTTTTTATTCTTATCTCTTGATCTCTTGATATATATCTCTAATACGTATAAAAAATATCTCTATTAGATTATACTACCAGCTTAACTTAGTGTTTAATTCAAATAATCTCTTGATAAGAATAAAAGAAGATACATGGAGGTTTTATTTTATTTTAGATTATACTACCAGCTTAACTTAGGGGCCGTTCGAGGTGATTGCGAGTTTTCAGTTTTTGGTTTTTTAAAATTTTCAATTAAGTTTTTACAACTCAAAACCAAAATTTGGAAACCACTTTTTGTGGTTTTCAAAATGTTTGTTTTGAAAACCACAAAAACAAGTTTTCAGTTTTTGATTTTGAGTTATAAAAACTTGATTAAAAATTTTTAAAAACCAAAAACTGAAAACTTGCAACCACCCCGAACGGCCCCTTAGTTTTTAATTTTGGGGCCAACTATTTTAAGAAGTACTCATGCATCTAGGTAGTAAAAAACACAAGCTAGCTACTTTCCACAATTGCTTAGTGTGTTTATTTCAGAGTATGTAAAAATATTATAAAAAAAAGTAAGTTTAGGAAAATGATTTTCTCATATTTGATTCAAGTTTTAAAAAAAAATTCTCAAGTATTATTGATTCTCGAAAATGTATTTTAATTCTTCTTTACCCACTTTTTATTCCCAGGTGGGGTAGAAATTTTATATTCCTATGAGAATGAAAGTTATTTTTCTCACTTCCACTTCATTCTACAATAATTTTTTTTTTAATTTTTAAAATAAATTAATTTTAAAAGTGTTCCTAGAAATATTATACCAAACATACATATAAATTTTACCTAAAAATAACATTTCAAATAATAGGATTTTCAGGAACATCTTTCCCAAGAATATAATTTTATATTCTAAAACAAACTCACCCTCCCTATAGACATATATATATACCCAATCAAATTGATTGGTCATCACATAAGTCAATAAATTAATGGACAAAATTATATTTATTTTTTATATATATTCATCGATCATTAAGTTCTTAAATTAAATAATGATATGTTTTTTTAAACAAATTCAAATTTTCAATAGAGATTTTAATATTTGAAAAAAAAATAACTTATATTTGTTTTAAAATTGTGACGACAGAAACGTGAAAATTATTGATATATTGCATTGCATTCATGGGCAGAAATTTATATGACTTATTTTAATTTCCTCCCTATAATATTTTATTTTATTGGAGGTAGGGAAAGGAGCTTATAAAATATCTTATTTTATTAAATGAATTTTTATTTTTCGTTGAATGCTTTATTTGAAAAGGAGATTTCTTAATTAGTCCGTGTACGTACCTGTTAGTATAATGTGGATTACATGGTATTGTTAAGATTTAAAAATAATATTAAAAAAATATTTAAGAGATAAAATATCTAAAATTATAAATAAAATATGTATAAATTATGTAGATGAAATTTTTTAAACTGTGAAGAAAATAATGAAAATAAATTAAATAAATTAAGACATATCATCATTATTTTTATTAATTTGAATTTATTAAATGAATACTAGGAGATAACTTTTTAATAAGTTATTTAATTTTAATTCAATATATAGATCAAGGGATAATTTGAATTTGATTACAAAATATAAAAATTAGAATTATTAATTCAATTATTTTGCTTATAAAAAGAAAACTTAGAATTAAAATAAAAGAAGAAATTACATGGAGGTTTTCTTAGGTGAATAGGATCAATTGTCATATCAAATTTTTATATTTATTGAATTAAAAATTTGAAATATGATTAATATTTAAAAATGGTCAATATTATAAATATATTATTGATTTTATTAATGAAAATGTGTGAATAAACACATAAAAATAATAAAAGCTGATATATATATATATAATCACACACATTGGTGATCAAGTTACTCCAGCCTCCAGGAGTAACTCCTGATAAGTTACTCAACTTAATAACTTCTAATAGAATATGAATTTCACAAATCTAAGTTAAATTCAAATTATTTGATCAAGTATCAAATTATTTTTACATTTTATGAAACTTTGTAGACTAGATCTGATCTACTTAATGAAAATTTTCAATTCAACGATTGCATTAATGAAAAAACAACATTCACAGAGACTTATTAAGCGGAGTAACTTTACCAAGAGTTGCTCCTGGAGTAAATTGATCCCCCCCCACACACATATATATATAAGGAGGGATCAAATTACACCCGTGTAAGTTACACCAAGTATTACACCCCTCAATAATTTTTTAACAGATCATTGTATCAAGTAATCCACCGTTGGATTGGAAGTTACTATCACATAGATCATACATATAAAATTTTGTTAATCTGAAATTATTTGATGTCATTGAGATGTCTCAAGATTAACGTCATATATACATTTGAAATATATGAAAAAACCAACCATTTGATTGTCAAGTTATTAATGTCAAAATTTTATAAAATTTGACACATATAATCATGATAATAAATAAACAAAATTCAACGATTAGATTACTAAAAAACACATTTGATTTGTAGTTATTAGCAGTGTAATATTTAGTGTAACTTACACCGGTGTAAATTGAACCCTCCTCATATATATATATATATATATAAATTACACACCGATGTAAGTTACACCAAGTGTTACACCGCTGAAAAATCTTTTAACGGATCATTGTATTAAATAATTCACCGTTGGATTGAAAGTTACTATCATATAGATCATACATATAAAATTTTACATTAATCCGAAATTATTTTATATGTCATTGAGATGTCTCAAGATTAAGGTTATATATACATTTGAAATGTATGAAAAATCCAACCATTTGATTATTAAGTTATCAGTGTCAAAATTTTATGAAATTTGACACATATAATCATGATGAGGAATAAACATAATTCAACGGTTGGATTGCTAAAAAACATATTCAATTTGTAGTTATTAACGGTGTAATACTTGGTATAACTTACACCGATGTAATTTGAACCCTCCTCATATATATATACATATAGAGGAGAGATCAACTAACACCAGTGTAAGTTACACCAAGTCTTACACCACTAAATAATTTTTTAACGGATTATTGTATTAAATAATCCACCGTTGAATTGAAAGTTACTATCATATAGATCATACATATAAAAATTTACATTAATCCGAAATTATTTGATATGTCATTGAGATATCTTAAGATTAACGTTATATGTACATTTGAAATATATGAAAAAACCAACCATTTGATTATCAAGTTATTAGTGTCAAAATTTTACAAAATTTGACACATATAATCATGATGATGAATAAACATAATTCAACGGTTGAATTACTAAAAAGACATATTCGATTTGTAGTTATTAGCGATGTAACACTTGGTGTAACTTATATATATATGTGAGGAGGATTCAAATTACACCGGTGTAAGTTACACCAAGTGTTACACCGCTGAATAATTTTTTAACGGATCGTTGTATTAAATAATCCACTGTTAGATTGAAAGTTACTATCATATAGATCATACATATAAAATTTTACATTAATCCGAAATTATTTGATATGTCATTGAGATATCTCAAGATTAACGTTGTATATACATTTGAAATATATGAAAAATCGAACCATTTGATTATCAAGTTATTAGTGTCGAAATTTTACGAAATTTGACACATATAATCATGATGATGAATAAACATAATTCAACGGTTGGATTACTAAAAAACATATTCAATTTGTAGTTATTAACGGTGTAATACTTGGTGTAACTTACACCAGTGTAATTTGAACCCTCCTATATAGATATATATATATAGAGAGAGAGACAGGATCCGTTGACACCATGTGTCAAATTTGTAGAGTTACACCTCTTAATAACTTTCTATAAAATGTGAATTTGATCAATCCAACCGTTGAATTATATTATATTACCTTCATGATCATGTATATCAAATTTCAGGTTATTTGGACATTCGTAGGTATGTTATCTAATGGTGGACTTTTACTTATATTTTAAAAACATATACGTTAAATAAATTAGTTTGATGAAGTTTCAATTAGTTTTCGATTTTTATGAAATTTTATAAGCCTGATCTACTTTATATGAACTTTCAATTCAACGGTTGGATTGGTCAAATTCACATTTTATAAAAAGTTATTAAGAGGTGTAACTCTACAAGTTTGACACCTGGTGTCAACGGATCCTGACTCATTATGCAATCTTGCTCGTGTCGAGTAGAACCACTTGTATAAAGTGAAAAACTTACAAAGGATTTTTTTTAAACCACTTGTATTATCCTCCACATTATGCAATCTTGCTCGTGTCAAATAGAACCTCTACCAACCACAGTTTTTTCCCTGAGTATTTAACACAACTGCATACCTAGTGGCTATTCTGAGACCACCGACAATAATCTTGTGTATGATCCATACACTCGATGATACTAATGATTAAAGTGATTAATGAATATTAGCTAAATATAAAATTTTACTTATAAATAAAATTAAAATAAAAAAATAAAAAAACACTTTCAAGGTTTTGACAATAGCAAATGCACTACTAAATAAATTGTAACTGTTTCCACTAAATATATTATATTTATTTCCAGTTGTATTCAACAATTCGTTGTTGTCCAGTGGTTTGGATACCTGGCTTTCACCCAACCACAGTTTTTTCAATAGCAGTTCTTACTTATTGTACTTAACTACTTATTGAAAATTCTAAAGTACTTCAGATTCTGCACTTCAATCGTGTGGAGGAACCCATAACCCATAACGTAACTTTCAAATTTGGTCAGTGACAAAGCTGAACTAAAAACTCCCCCTCCAATCGATTGATGCAGATAAATATCGTGTGTAAATCATTACACATCCTTCGCGTTTTCAAAAGTTCATATATTGGATCGTTTCTGTATGATAATTAATATATGCTTTATTGTTTTAGTTTCTATCATGTGAAATCATGGTTCACATGGTTTTGTACTGTGGCAAGTGGAATCCAAACAGGCTAATCTTCTTTTGCATGAGAAATTAAATTCAGTACAAAATGGATTTGAGCTATTCAAAAACAAAGAATCAAATTCCTTGTCGTTTCATCAGAAAACTTTTCATAGCATAATCATTCAACCTAGAAAGTTTAATTAAAGCGATTATCTTTAAAACCTCGCCCACTCGGCTCGAACCTTTGAACCTTCCTTACAGCCCTCTCACCCTCATCATTGTTTCTCCTGGAATCGAAGCGTTTGCCGACTTTATTTTCTGCCAACCCCTCTCTCTTATCAGCATTGCTCTCCTCACCCTTTATGTAGCATTCAGCCCTTAAGCGTATTTCCTCTATGGAGGTCGGCGGGCGTTATGCCAGCGACTCATTGAAAGGGTCGGCCTTGAGCCCTTCCACGAAGGCGGAAACGAATAATTCTGGGTTGGGACTAGTAACCAGAAGCGTGGCTTCATTAAACCTTCCCAGGTAATCCTTCAAGGATTCCCCCACCTGCTGCCTCACGCTGAATAACCTACCCGCCGTCCACTTCTTCTGCCTCCTTGCCGAGAATTGTGCCATCATCTTCTTTGTGAGATCGGCAAAGCTAACGATAGACCTCGTCGGCTGCTCCATGAACCAAATTAAGGCTGACCCCGTCATAGTTCTACCAAACAACTTGCAGTGCAAAGCTTCGTCCCAACCCCTTCCGATCATCTGAGACCGGAAAGAAGCAACATGCATAGCCGGATCTGTCGTCCCATCATACATGAGCAACACCGGGTCCTTGAAATTTTCCGGATAGGGAACGTTCAGAATATTCTCCGAAAACGGTTGGAATTCGGCTACCGCCCCATCTGTTTCTTCTTCTACCGATCTCCCGTGATCAATTGTTGTCATCCTTTGCTGAAGGGTTTGATTTTGTTGACGGAGTTCCCTCATCTCCTGCTCTCTATTCTTCCTCTCCACGTCGTCCTCTTGTCTCTCCTGGTTGATAGCAGCCACAGTATCTCGCAGGTTTTCATTCTGCCTCCTCAACTCCTGCATCTCCTCCATCAGTCGTTGTAGCATAGCCGTGTTCCCTTCTACTTCTTCCTCTCCTCCTACGCCATTTGAACGCATGTTCCGTGTCATCGTCATCCTATCGTTGTGGTCGGCAGGAGAAGTTTTACCGCCGCCCCACGGTGGGCGCCAATCTGTTCTCAAAAGTCCCTAAGAGACCAAGACCGGGTACCAAGGCGGCGCCGAGCTCAGTCCTTAGGGCTAGCCAAAAATCCCAGTCCTCCCTAGGTCTACAAGGGGTCTCCTACTTATAGGCCCCTGTGGGTGGGCCTCGTCTAAGTGGCCCAAAGGTTTGACCAATGGGAATGGAGCCCTCACGTACCCTAGTATGAAGTCGGGGGTGGGTCCCCTTATCTATAACGGAACACAGCCCCCCGAGCTCAAGCCTAGCTTGACTAAGGCGAAGAGCTCGAAGAAGTCCTAATTTTATCAAGGTGTCCCCGAGGTGGGGCACCCTAACGGAACAGTTTCTATCATGTGAAATCATGGTTCACATGGTTTTGTACTGTGGCAAGTGGAATCCAAACAGGCTAATCTTCTTTTGGATGAGAAATTAAATTCAGTACAAAATGGATTTGAGCTATTCAAAAACAAAGAATCAAATTCCTTGTCGTTTCATCAGAAAACTTTTAATACCATAATCACTCAACCTATCAGAAAACTTTTCATAGCATAATCATTCAACCTAGAAAGTTTAATTAGGTACGTACCTTTATTATTGGCAACACTATGGGAACATATTTTTTCAGTATGGTCATTGTTATGTAGAGTGAAAATTGAATACATATTTGAAAAGCCAAAAACAAATTTGTTAGATAGCGTGACACCAACCTAATATTAGTCTTTTTTTTTTCTCTCATTTGCAGGTTCAGATGTTGCACCAGCAGGTTGCTGTGGAACAGAGAATATGAGATGAATTACATATGCGACCTACAAAGTCCATTTATATGCACATATGCAAACAAATTTGAATTCTGGGACGCCTTCCATTCGTCATGAAAACTAGTCCCAAAGTATTTGATTAAACAATATCTAGCAACGTTTCTTTGATATTACAAAAGTGTGAACTGTCCCTCCCTATTATTTATTATACAGAAAATGAATACCCTATGCCACATCAATTCAACATTAATCATTTGAATGAAGGTTGGCTCCGTATAAAAGCTAACCTTGTTGGAAGGACTCCAGCTAGGATCATCACTAGTCAAGGAAAGGATGAGAAGATCAGCATTGCAGTAACTAGATGACCATTAGGAAAAGAGAAAGCACCACAAAGTACAACAAGATCACATGTTGGATCATGAAGCTCTTCTAGCTTCCAAAGTCTTCTCATATTCTTCAATGGATTTGAAAAGCTCGGAGAAGTTGCCTTTCCCAAAGCCCCCGCATCCACCCTTTTGATACACTTTCCCTTCCTCATCCTTGAGCATGCATCCAATTCTCTGAATTATCTCAATAAATATGGTTGGCCTGCCCATTTAACACAACAAGAACCAATCAATGCCAATCATATTTAACTAATCATCATCCTAGGCAGGAGTCTTAAACACTGAACACAGTATAAAAATGACAAACTAATAAACGAACAGAAGAACAGTATAAGAAAGAAAGAAACTATGAAGCCTTAGTCAAATGAAGGAGCATTTTGACAGCTTACACAAAAGCATCAAATCAAACAGTAAATCAATCCTTGCATGATTAGTTAGGTATAACTTATCAAACTGCTCTCCAACTGAAATTCTCCCTATTGTAGCCTCAAGTATTTTTTGCAGGGAAATGTATAACTTCACTATTTTCTTTAAAAAAGAAACTAATTCATCCGTGAAAAATTTGACAACTAAATGAGAATACAGAAATCATATCCTAATCCTTATAAGTCACAAATTTCGACATATTAGTCTCTAAACACCAAAATCTTAAACCTTTTGTATTCTTGTATTGTGTTTTTGCTAGATTTCTCAACTACTAATTTTGGAGTTTACTCCTACTGCTTCTAAGGAAGAAAAGGTTAATCAAACTGTGAACATTACTAACTACTGAGTGCCCGTTCTGAACCAAACCAGATTCAATTCTGTAGAATTAATTTTAAATCACTTCCGTCCAACGTGCTTCGTAAAGTGTGCACACTCATTTTCAACCCTTGATTTCTAGAATCAATTTTACCCCACTGTAAACCAAACGGACCCTAAATTATGTGTGCACACTCATTTTCAACCCTTAATTTTTAGAATCAATTTTACCCAACTGTAAACCAAACGGACCCTAAATTATGGTTAAATTAACATTCGGAATGTTCAACATTTTTTTAGTCCTTACAGTTAAGTCAAGCAGCATTCTGACATCTTGCAGACACAAAAGCATCAAATCAACAGTGAATTATCGCAATTCAATCAATCCCCACATGGTAGTTCAATCACCAAACTACTCCTATACTGAAATTCTCCTTATATCATGTTTAACATCACATTTTGCAAGGGAGAAAAATGTTAATCAAACTCTGAACATTATCAGCTAACAATTAGATCAAAATTCAAGATGCTGGGTGAAATGAAAAGCCTGACTCACCTATCTCCAACAGGCTTAGTGAAAATCTGAAGCAGGGTGCCCTGATCATCTCTATCCACCAAAATCCCAAGCTCTTCACACTGCTTAATCTGTTCATCACTCAACACATCTCCAGCACGGTTCTTGAGGTTGCGGTAATATGTAGGAGGAGGAGAAGGCATGAACTCAAACCCACCCAAACCACTTCGCTTCCTCATCTCCCTCAGAGTCATGAATATATCATGAGTCACCAGAGCCAAGTGCTGCAACCCAGAGCCATCATTGTGTTCCAAATACGTCTCTATCTGACTCTTCCTCTTCGTCCCATAAACCGGCTCGTTCATCGGCAGCAACACCGTCTCGTCATTGTTCGCCAGAACAACTGAGTTCAACCCGCTCTCACTCGTTCCAACATCCTCCGCTGTGAACTCAGCGAACTCGTGAAACCCGGTGAATCCTTTCACGTAGCTCACCGCCGGCGCCAGCTCCGGCACGTTCCCGACGGCGTGGTCCAGCCTCCGGATCCCGTAATCCAGCAACGGGAACGAGGAGAGTTCCTCCGCGGGTTCGAACCCGGGGAGGAACCATTTTCCCGGGTCCGGGTCGGACTTATGAGACGGGTCGTTGTAACTGACATATCGCAAAACGACGTCGCCGTATAAGCGAACCTCAGCGAGTACGACGCGGTTATCGAGGTGGACCGGGGGAGACGCTGGGATTGCACCGTGAGCGATGGAGGTGTTGAAGGCGTCGGAGGCGTCGGCAACCTCAACGGCGACGGCACGGACGGCGAGGCCGTGTTTGGCGGAGAAGGCGAAGCAAGTGGAGGCGTCGAAGGTGGGAATGGCGGCGGTGGGGGAAGAAGAAGAGAGCGATATGGAGGGAGAGTAAGGAGCGGAGAAGAGGAAATTGAGGTCGCCGGAGCGGAGGAGATAGGAAGCGTGAGTGAGGTTTCCGGTGGAGAGGTCTGATTTTGCGACGATTGGCATGCCAAGTCCCCAGGAGAATCGGCGAGAGGTGTTGGTGGCGTCGGAGCACCAGAACTCGATGTGGTGGAACCGTTTCACGTTGAACCGGTCCGATTTGGGATTGGTTCGGACGAAGTTCTTGAACCCAACCAGCTTGAAACCGGTTTGGTTTTCGGTTGTTTCATTACCCATTGGATTCGGCTTCGGTTGTGGTATTGAGTTGGTTGTTGCTGCTGCGGTGAGGTTGGGGTGTGTGCTGCTGTTGTTATGTAGGAGGGATGAGAGTTGCGGCGGGGTGACGCGTGGCGGAATGTGATTGGAGGAGGATATGGAGTGTGATGGAGTGGCAGCATGCAGTTGTGGATACATACACATGGCGTTACGCATGGTGTGAGTGGATGAGTACGAAGAAGTGAAGTGATAGTGAAGATGACAAAGAGTGGAAAGGGAAAGGGAAATGACTTGGATCAACGTAGACACGCCTTCCTAGGCTTTATCCCTATTTTTCTACTCATCGGGAATTATGGAAAATAAAATACAAGAAATTATTTGATATATTATTGAATATTATTTACAAGTATAACATAATTAATTTTTATTTTATTTTAATTTTATTATTATTACTACAGATTTATTAATAAATACCTTTAAGACATTAATTAGAAATTCAAAAAGTAAATGGTATTAAAAATAGTAATATTATTACGTCAGTCAAAAAGGAGGAAAAGAGTTCTGTGCATGGAGGGAATTTTATTGCTTGTGGGCTTCAAAATTGCCACACGTCTGTGTAAGATAACATTAAAATTTGAGGACCATACCCTTCATAGAGATAATCAAAATGATGATTGTTGATTGATACACGCTTATACTATATCGTTAGCGAATATGAGCCACTTACTACATATTTGATATTTCAGTTATCGACCTATAGCTTACGAAAATACTTGCCAGTTGCCAATTTGCTTTTTTTTTTCGAGTACCAATTGTATGAACTCCAATTCCAATCTTCTTTTCTCCTAAATGACACATGATCATGTGGTGGACCAATATTCAAACCTGGTGAAGAGCGTTAAGAAAATGACAGTTGTCTTTAATTAATCCATAACTCTTGTACTTCATGAAGAAATTTAAAAATATTTTATAAAAAAAAATAACTAGAAATAGAAAGTGGATTACTTTAACAGTTTAACCTGGTTTTCGTACGAAACAAAAACACTCGAGGAGTGCTAGCAACACACTCTTTTGAACACTCTCTCCAACACATTCCATGTGATTGGTTAAAATTCACATGGGTCCCATCAAATTCATGGGCCCCACTCCCAAGTGGTGGGACCCATGTAAATTTTAATCAATCACATGGAGGGTGCTGAAGAGAGTGTTCAAAAGAGTGTGTTGCTAGCACTCCTTAAAACACTCAAGAAAGCAGCCTCATGTGCAACAAACAACAATTCAACACGGCACTGCATAAATACAAATTAAGTAAATCTAGATTGTCCCAAAAAAAAAAGTGTGATGACTACGGTATGCTTGTGCAACTAACATTATGGACTGTAGTAATCGCCACCAGTATGTTCGTTAAACGATTGTCCTCTAAGGAGTGGTGGGGACAAAAAATCTTCAATGGGTTTATGCCATCGTACATCTTGGTTAATTTCACAATCAGACCTCACTACAACTATACACAACTATTGATAATTACAGAAGTGGTGTATGAAGGTTAGGTCAGTATCGTATACAATTTGGTAAATTACTATAAAACAAAACTGGGTATCCAGTACATTCAAAACATACTAACAAGAGGATCATCCTGATCTTGAGGATTTTCGAGAGCCAATATATGTTTCTGAAATGAAGCTGCAGCTTCTTCCCTTTCCTCAAATTGCCCCAGTTTGTCATATACCATGGCCATAAGATAGAAAGCTTCAGCTGCCAATTCATGAAACTGCAGGGCACACAAGATATAACTTTATAATGACAATAATGAACTCAGGGTTTAGGGTCGTACAATTACAATAGCACCATTTAATAAAAAGAACGATGTTCGTCAAGTGAAGGGGCAACTAACCAATTAGTACTTGAGACTTGTAAATTTTGGAGCTTTGACAGGGAATACGAAATAACTTTCAATTGGTTAGTTTTGAATTTCGATGTTCACTTAGTGCATGAAAATCAAATCTTACAGGAATATTTACTAAGAGATGTTGAGAAGAAATAGAGTTGTTAAGTGGTACAGGAAAATAATCTGTCAACTATGTCAATTTTACTTAGTGGCATTTTCCTCAGTGGCTTTCAACATAACAACATAGCATAAATCCCACGTCTAGACCTATTGGTTTTTTTAAGAAAAAACGTTTATCTATTGTGTATATGCCTGGATATGATGTATAGCTCACCTGTTCTATCTTAATTACTTTTTCATTATAACATAACAGTCATTCCTATAAAGTATTTAATAACTTCAGGCTCCTTTTACATATACGTAATACTTTATTTTCACATGCAAGCTGTGCTTAATGCTTATCACCGTGTCTATCCGAGTGAACTTTTGACATAAAAGAGAGATGATGCCTTTTAGCTTATGAATAAAAAAGGACCAATGGAAAATTACACACAAGATTAAAAGTTTAAAATGCAGCAAGTTTGCTTACCTCCAAAAGTTGGAGTTCTTCAGCTGCCTGTCTTAATGAATCTATCACAATCTCATAATCTTCAAAGACTGAGAAATTCCAATCAGATAAAGAAGATTTAGTTAAAGCCCCAACACATGGAGAAAAGGAGAAGAGAAAAAGGACTCAATCAATTCCCTTAGAAAACCATATAATTTATTCTGTAATTTGGGAAAACAGGGAAAAGAAGAAGAAAAATCACAAACACATCATAGTTTTAAAAACTTATGTTTAAGGAAAAAAAATAAAATTGTCCAAACCCAATGATACAAAAAGATGAAAGGAAATTAGCAGAGCTCAACACAAAACAAGCTGCCAATACAAGCAGAGACTACTGTGAACCCTGCATATCCCATTTCCAGATTCTCTAAAAGGAGTGTCCCAGCAGTATTATATTGTTTACACTTAACAGGCCCAAACAGTGCCTCTCTAACTTTACCATAATCATGGTCTTTCTCCCTTCTTAAAGTTTAAATTAAAAGTTTTAGATAATCTTAAATCCACAATTTCTTCAACAAGCATTCAATCATCCTCCTCAAATTGCCAAAACTCTTTATTGCTTAAACTTCTGATGACTCAACCACAACAACTGAACTTTTTCAAAGTTTGTCAAAACTGTTTCACATCCGTTTCAGATCTCTACTCCTGATAAACCATTTTACCTAGTTCTTACAGTTTTTCTCCTATGTGGTTGTTTCTCTTTACAGAATCAGAAATTCAATTATTTATATTGGAATGCTTGCAGGAACAACACATGAAGACAACAACAAACTTGAATAGCATAGTCTAACATCCACAATCTACAGTAACATACCGTTGAAGTTTGTATCACTCAGATAGCATTTTGCTTCAACAATATAGGCCCGTGAGCGGAGCTCCAAACCACCATGACCAAGAATCATTGGGAAAGCTCCATGGATGAGGTTCAGAGCCCTTGTTGCATGGCTTGATCCAAGAGAGAGCCACAGCTCAGCTAGAGTAAGAGTAGCTGAGGCTTTTAGAAGATCCAAGTTAAATGATGTGCAGAATGAAAGGCTTGCTAAAGCATACGGAAGCCCTAGAACTGCATTGCCTGATTTCTGAAAAACAAATAAATGAAGGCTTTACAGTAAACAAACAGTAGCGAACACACAAATTAAGAATGTTGAAAGTTTGGGACAGTGTAACATACGGTCAGTAATTTAGGATGTGTAAATAGATATGGATTAAAAAGAAAAGAATAATTATCATACAGTTAAATCAGAGTGAAATAAAAATTTGCATAGTCATGACTCGTGACAAATATTGTACCTTTAATAAAACAGTGATGTTGATGAGTTTTTATAACGAGCACAAAGAGACATTATGAACAAAAGCTTTTGCTTACTAAACATAGAATAATTTTCTATTTTTTCTCAATTTTTACAACTCCATTTTTCATCTCGTAGTGGATGGCTTAACATGTAATGTTACTGATTGATAACTAATTGCCATTTTCTGTGTGATGAATTGGAGAGGATGTCACTTGGCACTAACAGTAAATTGTAACTCATCAGCAACTTGTAATAAATTATAAATAACAAGTTATACAAAAGAGAGCAAACAACCAGAAAAATAGCTTGATCCAGACGACATGAACTACCAAGTGTGACAGACTATATGATCACACACACCTTGTGAATCTCAGCAAGTAAAAGAAGAACAGAAGCATTCTCAACTTGCAGATTATACTTGTAGCACATGCAAAAGAGGGAGTGTGCCACAGCAGCTGCCTGAAAAAAATATTAATGATAGTTAAATACAGAGTTAAAGCAATATATATATATATATATATATATATATATATATATTCTTATTGTTCTCTATTCAGCACTAGCTGACAGTGATTGATTTCACCCGTCTTTTGTCCTTACTAGGCTAAGTTATGATCTCACCCAAATACTCTACTCTGCTAATCCATAATCAAGGTCTAGTAATCTTAATCATACACAAATGCCACACACAATTAAAGGGGGTAGTTTTAATCTCAGCAGCAATAGTGACACTGGCTGTTGCTGCATGGGGAACCAAAACTAAAGTATACTTTTCTGTGAGCTGGGAAAAAAAACCATAGGAGAAGCCATAAGTGCCTTTGACAAATTTTTTATTGTTTGGTTTAACAATCATGAGTATAAGACTATCTTGTTGAGGGGCAACACAGCCTTTCACAAAAAGACTATCGGCCTACACCACTTCTCACCAATGATCTATCAGCCCACTACTGTTATAGCGAGAAATCCATAGAAATGAAACATTACAAATAAAAACAAACTATTTTGGGAAAACACACATCTGTCTTTATGGGGGAAATGTGTACAATTTCTTTTTTATCATTGTCATGTTTATGAGTTTATCAATAGTGATTCATGAGTACAATTGTACAAGAATATCATACTCCCTCGAGTCCTTTTTTATAAATCACATTCTAGAAGCTTTTGTTGTTTCTTTACATTAGTCATTTTAGAAAATCTATGAAGTATTAAATAATTTTTTCCAAGTTTACCCTTAATCTCTAATAAATCATGTTTAGTTATTCTACACTTTTTAATAAATTTTCCACTTTTCCAATAATGGTGGCTATACCAATATTACTACACTTTCCAATAAACTTTTTCACTTTTCCAATATGAGTAATTCTGGAAAGTTATCATAATTTTTGATAAATTTAAGACTATCAACTAATTTTAACAAACTTCTTAATATGTGTGAATTGGCTAAAAATGACTTATAAAAAGAGCCAAAGAGTGGATCAGGGTAGAAGCCACCCTATTGACAGCAACACTAACATCTTACACCACTTCTTGCCAAAGACAAATACTAAAAGGATACTTTTAAAAAATAATATATTTAAAGATTATGATCCCTAGTTACGCATGAAAGAACAATTAAATATGCACTATACATTCAAGAATAGCTGATCTGTGAATAACATGTGATTGATTTTCTGGATAAAGTTAACTCTTAGTTCATAGAGGGACAAAAAAAACCTCTCGAAATTGATTTGCTGCAAGCAATGTGCGAGCATGGCGAAGGCTTGCTTCTGTCTTTAGCTCCATATCTACACCAGTTACAGGTGATGCCAAAACACCAAGTTCATCACACAGTTTCTGGGCTAGCTTTAAACGTCCACTACATGATGCTCAATTAAGTTAGTAAAAATGCTGAAATCTCAGCTGTTAACAGAATTTAAGATTCTAAATACAACTGTTGACCCAGGCCACTTACCGATGTAAAGCATGCTCATGAAGCAGCTGCAACTTTAGCAGTAAGATTTGTGATTTTGAGACAGACAGAAACTTCTCTTCTGCTATTTTAAGGGCAGAAAAGGCCTCTAGAAACAGGGAAAAGGAAAACATCAGAACAATAAGGGGCAAAAAAAGGCAAGAGAAGGAACATGTGCATGTGACAGGGGACGTTTTACCCTCTATGTCCATTCATGATGAAGAAAGAAAAAGACCACTCAACATTAACAAAACGCAATTTGCACAACAAATAATTACCAATAAGTTATTCATAAACAGTTACTCTGGTGATTAACAAACTATTAACAAAAGTACAACACAAAATCAAACAAATGCGAATTTCAATACAATAGATATAAAAAAAGGTGTACGGTGTAATTCTATTCAATTTTATGCAACAAATCTAACCTTTGTATCCTTTAAAAACTGCTAAATGTTGAATGAGCTTTATATATGCTAATGCTGCATCTGATGAGCTGGGGAAACCAAGAGCAAAGTTCTTGTAAGAAAAAATTATAAAATGGTCGTGATAATCTTTTTAATAAACAAAGGTGATACATAATTAGCAACTTGAAATGTGATCTCCGTAATACGTTCAGCTCAGAAACTACCTTGATGCATCCGCAAAGCAAGTTGCATGCACTAGTGCATTTATGCGAGACAGTGGGGAGCTAATGACAATTGAAAGAAAAAAATCAGATTATGAGATACATACAGCAAGCTTTTAAGATATTACCAAATCATGAAAATAAGTATTATATATGCATGTGCAACAAGAACTATATCTTTCATTACCCTGGAGCAATGAAAAGATTTCAAAACAAACATGTAAAAATGCAAGAGCAAAACATGCATTCTACTTTTTTTTATAAAGAGTTTGGTACAATAAAATCAAGGCTTCAAGAATTTTGGTCAAGAAGGTGGTTAGTGTACCCATTATGATTTATCTGGCTGAGTTTGAAAACCATATTCACCAGATTAAATACTGAAATAGAAAATAGTCAGTGTGAAAATTGTTTTCTGCATGTTTGGTATGTAAGGCCTTAGTTGTAAAGTAGCAATCATTGGTAAAAATTTTCAGTATACAACGTTATAAAGATATTTGAGTGTACATATGTCTCAATCTCTCACTTTTATTTGGTGCCGACCACAAGTATCCTCCACAGGAGGCAATTCTGCTCGAGTAGGGTAGGACCATTGTGAGCGGCAAAACTCTCTCTTCGAGTATTTAATGCAACTGCATACCCAAAACCTAAACTCAAGACCATTGGTTAAACTGAAACAGTTTCGTGCCAGCTGATCCACGCACTTGGTGGTCCCACTCGCTCTCACTTGCACACACAAAGTATTTTGTCTTTTAATAAAGTGGTTTTTTTTTGTGAAACTTCAGCTTTACAAAAAGATTAAATAGTCAATTCTCGGAAGTTTGATAGGAAGGACTACGCAGAATGGCACAAGACCATTAAAATGTTTCTTACAGGTACTGACAACTAAAGTCATCCAACCAGAGGTCCACTCGAGGAAATAGTTGCAACTTGTAAGTGCTTGCATGAGGGGTGGGGAAAATACCTACCTTTCCAAAATCCACTCAAACCACGATTATTTTTCACATTTTGCATTCGTTAGCACACTCGTACTCACCCATACATAAATGCAGGCATAAAACCAATTGTTTCTTTTCTTCGTAGTATTATATATATTCTTATCATTTTTCCAATATAGTAGTTTTTTTTGTAGAAATTTATTGCAGAATGTTGGCCCTTTTATAACAGGCCCACTTCCATTCTTTCATTCAAGTATTGGGACCTGTTAATATTTTTCTTCACTTTTTTCCAACAATTGGTATGGCCTACACAGCTAATAAGTCTAGAACAATAATCTATTCTTCATAGTCTAACTTGCAAAAGAAGGAGTAGTTTTTGGTGCTAAATATCATTTACTTTAACTGTTTTACTGTAATAGAACATTGACACAAGGATGAAAATCAAGTGACAGTTAGCTTTTCATTTTAAAAGCAGAGAAAAAATTTATTGAAGGAAAGCAGTATCAGCCTTTTAAAGCGAGATAATTTTTATTTTACTAATAGGTAAGCATTAAATCGCTCACACATTGATCAATTATATTATATTCTGTTAATAGGCAGTTTCCTGAAAAGATAGAGAATAATAATTAGTGCAACTTTAATTCACATAAGTATGCATACCTACAACACGGATAGCAACTTTACCTGCCATATAACTCCCATGCAGTTGCACGAAGTAAATAAGACGAACCCAATACTTGTAACACAGATCCAGGAATTGAGGTTGGTTGAGCACAGAATTGGGAAGCATTAGAATTGTTGCCAGATCCAATATCCTGACACAAAACTAGAGAACCCATTGGCTTTTGCAAATTCCTAAGCCAAGCTGTACTGAAGGCACCATCAATTGTCATTGTAGAACTTTCAGAGCTAAAATCACTAATCAGATGAGAACTCAATCTGAGTTCCTGCCAGTCATGCAAGAAGAAAATGCATTAAGTGAAGAATCTAATTCTCTTGTTCTGAAACTGTCACCAACCAAAGAATAATCACAGAGATTTCTACTACCTTGCAAACGTTAACAGGGCATGTACTGAGCTTCATGGAAGTTTTAGGACCAAATGATAGCAAGGGCCTTTGAACATGCTGCAATGAAGATAGTACCATGATTTAAAAAGGCATCAGATAGAATTTCAAGTTTCAACACTCACCAACAAGACTTAAAAATTAATTGAATTTAAGTTGGTAGAGCTTCAAGGAACTTGAATATGGGAAATAATGATGATATACTGTTAACTGGGATTCAACCTTATAAGTAACTAGATTTCGACCTGTGCATTGCGCGAATATGTGCATAGGAATGAATAATTTTATAAATATTGTAAATAAAACATGTAATATTAAATATATCAAATGTAATAATAATATAAGTGATGTTTTTATATTAAATTGAGTAAAAATGTTTCAAGTTCCCTTATTATAACCATTAAAGGAAATTAAATGACAAGTAATGTGAATTTCAATTACTATAAGGGAGAGTGGGTGGATAGATTATTGCAAGACTTAGTGAAAAATTGAGAAAGTGAAAGGGTGCAAGATTGAAATGGTGACACCTAGGATAAAATGTTGAGGTGGCAACAATAATATACAAGTAGCAACGTCATATTTCGCGACTCCATTTTAATATATTATAATAGATAAGATATTAAAACTTATCAGAATTTGGGCCATATTTCAAGATACCTAAACTGTGCAACTTCGGGATTGGATCCCCAATTTTCATCTTCAAGACTCATACCCTGCCTCACTCCTACTTGACCAAAAAAAATTTGATTCCAAATCCAAAGCTTCTTTCCACAACTCATTTTAGAATTTATTGCTTCTCTCAATTCATCAACTAGGACAATGTCTGTAATGTGTTGTTTGTGTATTGTCTGTAAAAAGCATACACTAAGGCACTAGCTCTAGCTCTTAGATGTGCCTAGTGAGTATGTCCAATACCAAGGTATAAAGATATGGACCAGTGTTATGCTCAAATCCTTAGCCTGTTTGGTTTGGAGTTGAAAAACTCAAAACCGTGGTTTTGCAGAACTGATTTTAAATCACTTTCGTCCAACGTGCTTCGTAAAGTGTGCATCACTCATCTCAACCATTAATTTCCAAAATCAATTCTACTCAACTGCAAACCCAACAGGTCCCACATTTGGGAATTTTCATTCTCAAACATGGGTCCTTTGCAACCCAAAACGTTCAAATCAGCAATCCAAACTAAAACATGGTAGTAATAAAGAGAAGACAGTGTGTGTTGAGAGAATAAAATAGGGAGTTCATACCTAAGACATGGATAGAATGACAGATTGGGAAGCTAAATTCTTTGAGTGAGAGTGATACATATTTTTCACATCCTAACAAGGCTTTCTTGCTTAGTGGAGTGCAAACTTAACGCTATATTTTGAAGTTTACACATAACAATCTAATTCTAAGTGAAGTTCAATCTTAGATTGCAAACCAACTAAGTCTCACCCACCACCCTCAATATGGGAAAGTCCTGTACTACACACCAAACTGTACCACAATCCATTTAACATTGATATGGACTCGAAGTTAACCCCTCTTCAGAGCCTTCCACAAGACTTTTCAATTTTCATGGCACCCTAACATATATTTTTCCTATCTCAATGACAATCACGTGAGGGTCTTTTTGTTTCTTTCTGTACAGATACATCAAACCCTGCAATAGATATACCGCTTTCATGGTTGACCTCCCTGGCATAAAACCACCTAATTTTCTAACACCCAGATCTCACCTTAATCTACTTTCGATAATTCTTTCCCATTATTCCAAAGTGTGGCTTGAGGAGCTTGATCCATTTGTAATTTGCACAATTTTGAATCTCTTCTACATTCTTATACCAACACACCAATATATTTGAGGATTGAATATTTTAAGATACTGACATGCCAATATTCTTATACTAACAAGACAAAAGATTTTACATTATCATTTAGGGGTCACATTCATACAATATGCTGCATGTACAGTTTTATAAAGAACAAGTACTAGCAGTACAAATATAATGGGTAATGTAGTCAGAAGATATCATTACCGTTAAATCAAATTTGGCCATTGCCAGATGATTGGAAGCCACCAACCGTTTTAACTTTAAATTTTCTGCCCTCTTCAAAGAACCTTTCAAGAGAACAAACAATTGTTGTTGAACAGAGAGTGAAATACCTATACTTGTAAAAGGCGAGTATGATGATCCTAGTATCCCAGCGGTACTTGAGATACCATTTTCAAACAGCAAGTTTGAGATAGCTGCTAAAGTATATGCAAGACAGGTATCATTACTTTGCTGCACAAAAGAAAATTGTCAGTTTCCACAGCGCATCATATAACTAATGAGAAATATTAGCAACATACTCTCTATTCTAATATACTCTTTATTATTGAATGAAATTCATGTGGGTCCCAACCCACATGGACCCACATGATTTATTGGAACTCATGAATTTCACCCAATAATAAAGAATGTGTTAGAGAGTATGATGCTCATATTTCTCATTTCTCATAACTAATATATGTGGAAGATACATTTGGGTTTAAATGGCAACATTTGCTAACATTTATTTCCCGTGTATCCATAGTAGCATATCATGTACAATGTAGGACGACATGTGCTGTCAGCTTAGGTTTTGCGCTAATTGGTGAATGAGTTGGAAATTTTACTAAATAAACAAATTTTACTTTTATATGATACGATTACCTGCTGAGAAACACGAACTGCTTCTGTCAAAACCTGAACATAACCAAACAATATAAGTATTGCACCAAAATATAATAGATAGTAGAAAAATAGCTTCATAACTAGTTGAGGACAAAACAATAAAAAATAAAAGAAATCCTTGAGACTAGCAAAGGTAGAAATCTGGAGCATGTATCAAAACCCAAATGCTCATAAACTTACTTCTAAAGCCAGCTTTGGATGCCCAAAGTGGAAATGCATCATCCCCAAACATAATAAAGCAATTTCATATCTTCCGAAGCTATTACCACCAACTGGAGGAACAAAATCCAATCCTTCAGTCCCTGCACTTTTGTCCAACGAACAGCAGATAAGTTCAGTTGCAAAAGATTATGCTCTATCCTTTTTATTGGCTATTAAGCACCCCAAGAGTTGAAGGTATGTGTGCATGAGAAGTATGGTTTTAAGAAGATCTATAATTCACAGAAAAATACAAAAACTAAAGATGAAGATAGGGTAAAACTTAACAGTTGCATTTATAGAGATTCTAAATTTTGACAATCATCAACATCAATAAATATGGGATTGGAGGTATTTATAAGGTGGAGCTGGAGCAGCCCCAGCAACCATGTGGAAGACCACCAAGAAACAGAATTCTTTTAATAACAGGTTTATTTACTTCCTTGGCAACAATTCATTTTTCAGATATTTTACTTGTATTGTTCCCTTAGCCACTCAGGCCCTTTCTCTATATGTAAGAGTTTACAGTAAATTACTAGGCATCATAATTCATAATTCATAGAGACATAGTATCAACATTGAGTTGTGATCAGGCAAGTCTGGGGGCATATTTTGATTAACTGAAAATTCATCAAAGGATGCCCAATACTAGGAATTTATACTTAAATTTGCAAAAAAAGGAAGCTGGAAATTTTAATGTAAAATTGAAGATGAAGAGAAAATGAGGTTATAGGGAAAAAAAAGTAGAATGCAGGCAGGGTGATGGTGATCTTTGGCAACAGACAATAGGGAGATTGGATAGGTTAAAGAACTAACAGTTCAATTACCTGTAATCAAAATAGCAATGAAGATTCTCCAAAGCAGCAATATAATCATCATGAGAAAGACCATTCAAGTAGCTCAAAAAGTGAACCTGGATGGAAGTAAAACTCAATCACAGCAACTTTAGTGAAAACTAAACAAATGGCCAAATGAATAATATTAAAAATAACCCACTAAACTTACCCGATGTAGTTCAGGTGCCAACTTTTGTAGCTGCCGTAGAATAATTTCAAACCCATTCAAAGAGACAGCGCTACCATTCCTGCAACATGAACAAATCTTGAAAGTTAATATATGCACATTGCACAATTACAAGTTCATTTAAAAAATACTTCAGAAAAGTTCCAACTCTACAAGTTGCTTACTTTTCAATGGTATCAGCTTGCTCTTGTAAGTACCCTTGTATCTGCCAGTTTGTGCGCAGAAATACGGCACTACTGGGATCAATATCTCGTAGCATGTTACTCGGAGGGTCTCCATAAGGACTGGCTACTCTAAGTTTCTCGCTCTGTTTGCATACTGAATCAGCGGGCACATCAATATCTGTGCATGAGAGTTCCGTCAATATCAGTGCAGTTACATCATTGTGTCAAACAGCAGGACCAAAAGCAGGGATAAATAGAGAGACCCAAAAGTAAAGTTGGGGACAAAATTGTCAAAATAGAAAGTTGGGATTCAGTTAATTGGTAAAATCTTGGTCTTTGTAGCTTTCAAATGCTCTCAGAACTACAGAAAACACTAAATAATCAGCTCAATGGAGTTAGATACTAATATTATACCATCTACTAAACTCAGAAGTGTGTTGGGAGTATGAAGATGGAATGGAACTCTTTCACTAGCCTCCTTTCTTGCCTCAATTTCTTCTGAAACCTTTTCATAGACAAAGTTCTCCAAGTCCATGTTCTCATATTCTGAATAGGTCTCGAGATTACTACTAGAATCATCTAAACTAGGTTCTTCATAAGGAGGACAATTTGAGAATTCATCTTTACAATAGATCCCTATGTTTGTCAAGAGATGGCATACACCCTGGACATTCAAATTAAAGGTTACAAGGAGGACAAAGTTTCATTCTAAATAAGAAAAGTAAAATTTGTACACACAAACTAAGCATATCAGACAAAGGAAGCCAAAGATTTTCTTTGATGGGAAAATTAACTAAGAAAATTGTATTTCAAGTTTCAAGAAATGGATTTCACTGGAGACTCAGAATTATATGTTAAAACTCCTAGAAGACACTTGCTCATCATGAAAACAAAGGATGTAACGCTTTTAACTTTTAATAATATCAATGTAAACTCATTCAAAAGCAAAGTGTGTAGAGAACACAACTTTGCTAGAAGCACCTAGCAATATTGAGGAGCCTCAAAGAAAACAACTCACTAGGCCTAACATTGAACCTTCTCCTACATTTTATTAACATGGATAACAATCTTACAAATACTCAGGCAAACAGGGATCAGTTTAAACCATCGAAAGAATGTGGGAAAGCATCATACCTCAAATGATAGCAAATTGAAAGCAAGTATACAACGCCGAAGAAAAACCCCCAGGTTACTGTTCAAGTCCAAAATGACCTGGTCATCTTCAACAGCCCCTGAATCAGGACCTCCAAGTATTCCTGAACAATGATGTTTCAATAACAATGAATATGAAAATTCAATCCAGCAAATACACAAAAACCAGCACCCAGCAGTGTTGCAATTTGCAAGAAAAATAAAAAAAGAAGAGGGGCAATCAAAATAGACATAACATGTAAGAAATCGAAGGCTATTAAGATTAATGCTTATCAACTCACCCCGTATATCACTAAAGAAATTAAACAAATCATCAGGTGATGAGAGAGATGATAGTCTACTCATCAACTGATCAATAACCCATGATGCCTCCCAGTTTTGGCTCATCATTCTCAATTGATGGATAAGTTCATCCAATTTTGGCTCCAAGATATCATCACAGGACTGCAATATTAACAATATTTTCAAGAGTCAAGCATACAATAAATCTTTAGCCAGTATTAAGAAAAAAATTTATCCAACGTTGAATTTGATTAAAAAGAAATCCCAGAGAATATGGTCGGTTGATAAAAAACAAGTAAAATTACATGCACATTCCTTTTGCACTGCCTACTAAGAAAGTTTACTATTTTACCATTGATTAGAACAATTAACAAACATCTCAATGTCAGAAACCTATTTTGATATCAAGCCGTCAAAAGGCCAGAAAATGACTAACTGGGAAGTCTAAACTAGTAAGAGAAAATATACAATGCATGAAGTTAAGAAACAGCAAACGAGTATTCTTTAACAAAAGCTGCTTACTTACATTTGAAGGGTACAATTACAGCTAATCCAAGGGATTCTACTCCCAAAATAAGATAAACTGAAATTATACTTAGTCTTCTAAACTATAACTAAAAATCCCAGAATTCAAATGCTATTTCCTTTGGCCAAGTTTTCCAAGAAGAAACGAAAAAGGTGCTGACCTTGGTGAGGGCTAACAAGAACAAGCCAAGGCGATTATGCTGAGTAACAGAAGAGAAAGGGAAGGGGACTGATATTTGAGCTGGCGGAGCGTAGATCTTGAGGAGAATGCATAGTGATACTTTGTGCGGAGTGATTGCAAATGCACCTGGCTGTTTCAAAATCCCAGCCATCAATTTCAATATCTGCTTCCTTTCTGTATGATAAAATGCTTAGTTGAATACAACTTGAGTACAATGATGTTGGCTCCGGATGCCTAATTTGCCAAATGAAGGATGAAACTGGTCATGGATCAGTGTTGCTGGCAACTGTAAATGGAGGTTTTGTCTAGGGTTTGGATTATGTTCTCTGAAAAAAAAAATTGAAAACGGTGGGGAACGCTTGCAATTTTGCAAGTTAACCGGGAACTTAAATGCTGCCTGTTTAAATTCAAAATTGAAAAATATTTATACAAATACTTAAAAAGAAGAAGAAGAAGAAGAAATTATTTTCCGTAAGAAATTTTCCGTGCACATTCTCCGTTTGATTTACAATTTACAGTTAAGTAAAATTGATTCTGAAAATGAATGGTTGAGATAGATCATGCACGTTTTACAAAGTATGTTAGTCAATAAAACTCAGCTTGAATTCACTTTTAGATTATAAGAGTTTTTCAATAGTTATAAGTTTAAAGGTATTTGTGAATAAGTTGAGGTGCATAAACTAATTCCAACTTATAATAAAATTAAATTCATTATGGCTATTCAATTTATTTTTTTTACCTAAAAGTGTTTGTTGATAAATTTATTTAAATTGACTCTAAGTCATAAATTAACTTCAATGACTGGTCAAACATACTATTAGATTTGTAGGAAAAATTAGATCTGATTCGGGATGATTTTCAATTTTAAGTTTATAATTTTTTTATAACTAGACCTAATTTCAGTTTTTAGTTTTCAATTTCAACTTTTAGTTTTTAAATAGTTATTACAATTCTAAACTCTCAAATGAAGAAAATTTGGAACTGGTCTGGTCCCCGGAGAATTAGAGTTTTAATCTGGAAAATTGCTTCTCATGGTCTCCTTACGAACGTAGAACGAGTGAGAAGTCGCCTTTCAGATGATGGAGATTGTCCCTTGTGTAATAATGCTTTGGAAACGAAGCTACAACTGTTCAAAGATTGCAACATAGTTAGTCAATCGTGGATAACCTTCTACAAAGGGGTTTTTCTACAAAAAAAAAAATCAACCATAATCTATTAGTAATTGGATGTTGAATGCTCTTTCATGCAAACCCAACGATGAAGATTTCCTGAGGCGTGACCTAACCTTTGGCTATGCAATTGAAGCAATCTGGGGATTCTGCAACGATATTGTCTTCAACAATTGCATACCTTCCTTTGAATCCCTAAAATTCAGTATCATTTCTCATGTTGGATTGGCCATTAGAGCATTCAAAAAGGAAGGGAGAAGAAATCTTGTTTCGGCGATCAGTACACCTCTAAATATTAGGTGGAACCCCCCTCCGGCTGGTTGGGTGAAAATCAACTCCGATGGTGCTTTTTTCCCTGGGCATAATGTAGCTGCTTGCGGAGGAGTAATTTTGGATCTCAAAAGGAATTTTGAAGATATCTCATGGATCCATATCTACAGAGAAACAAATTACCTTGCTGACAGCTTTGCTAGCTACGGCCTCAAAATTTCAGAAAATTTTAGGGTTTTTGCTGAAATTCCTGGTTTTGTTGTGTTGAGATACATTTTTTATAATTCTGGGATTTATGCCCTAAGGGGTCAGTAGGTTGTTTTTTTAAGTGTTCTTTTTTCTAGCCTTCTAAGGTCCTCCTCCTCATAAAAAAAAGGTTATTACAAATTAAAAATGTGTAAAATGAGTCAACCCACTCTATTCTATCTCGTCTTACTTTTCCATCATGAATCCACCTAAAATAAAAAAATATTGACACGTAAAAATTAGATTTAAAAAAATAGAAAATAACAAAAAATAATAAAAATAATATAAAATTTGACAACAAAGATTGTTATAAAGACCATTAAAAAGTAATAAAGATAGTAAATGTAAGTAGTATAAATAACCACGACAATAATAACAAATATAATGCTAACATTTCTACAATAAAGTTACACATCAATAAATTGTAATAACATTGAAAAATATCATATGGTTTCATTAATCTCGTAAAGGAGAAAAATGCATAGGGTTTACACTTTTCAAAATGTCATCATAGTTAGAATTTACTATATTGTGATTATGGTGTTACATTAGTTGCATTCTATAATCTTTGAGCCAGTGATCTCAAAAATAATAGAAAATCATCCTACTTCTTTATTGATTAATAGAAGATTGTCCTGTCTAACTCCTTAACTTCTAATTCAACATTTTCATCAACATATTATCCAATAGAAGATCATCCTGTATCTTTATTAATCTAATAAAATTATGAATAACACAACATGTAAGTGGTATATATTTTTGTCTTTTTAAGGCATATGACAACATTGATTTGAGAAGAGGAAAATGTACTTTTAAGACCCTGAAACAACTCTCAATCATATTGCATAATGAAAAATGCATATAATTGAATACTTTGTGGGACCTTGGGGGTGCTAGTTGGCCTCGATAATCTTGTAAGTGAAATCGTTCTCCATGATATGGTGAAAGAAAACTAGGCATATTGTTGTATCTAGAGTCAACTAGATGATATTTACCTGGAGGAGAATTAGGAAAATGATCATTTGGGTTGTGATTAGTTGCTAAGAATATTTTTGAGTTGTTTGTTGTACCTTCCCAACCAACCATTAAAAATGTGAACTTCATATCAAAAGAGTATTAACGCATCACATTTATACTCAGTAGTTGGTACAATTTTTCTTCCACTTTATGGAATATAAATTTACTTATCTTTTAGAATGTATGTTGGGATAAAAGCTCACACACGCACACGCGTACATACAAACATTTTTATAAACACATAACGTTTTTATTACCAGTTCAACCATGGTTAAATAGAAAAATCGTGAACTGGTGTATTTACTAGTTTAATTATTGATCCAATTTTTAAAACATTGCATATAGTAGTGGTGAGTTTAGTTCAGTCTTTTTTTTTCCCTGCATTCGATTGAAACCGACCATTTTGCAGCCCTACACCTGAGGATCATACATATTTCCATGTTAGTTATGGCATTTTATATACACACAATAGTAGGAAAAAACTGAAAGAACTATTTTATTACTGCTGGTAGAAAGATAGGTAGTGTCGTACTTGTCTCTCCACAATTTCCTATTTTTTAAACTCTAGAATAAGTATAACTACCCTCGAAATTCCCTCAAACTTATATTTTATTCCCTCAAACTGCTATGCATATCTATCATGTTACTATGCATATCTATCATGTCACATATCTTCTTATTCTTCTTTTTAAACTCCCTCAAGAATTGCTATCCACATCTAATCTCATCCATCTTTGGATTTTTTTTGTGTTTCGTAAGAAAATCATGGGTTTAACTAAAATAAAAAAGTGGACATCCAAGAACGTATCGCGTTCATATTGTTATAGATTTAATTATACGACCCAATTTTTTACACAGAGAAAAAATAACCATACATTTATTTTTGGCATCATAACACTTGTAATGTTTATTAATAATTATCAATATTATATTATATTATATTTCTAAAAAACCTTTATTTTTTTATTAGTTATACATATAAATCAACTTAATTTTTTATTATTTTTTATAAATATAATTTTTGCTAATTTTGTTTTTGGTCAAATATGTTTTGAGTCTTCGAAAATACAATGAAATTTGATTTTGGTTCCTCGTAATTTTTGTATTAGTTTTGGACATCTATTTTTTAAAATCACGTGATTTTAGTCATTAGTTAAGTTCCGTTAAGCGATAACGTGACGATATTTTGTTTTAGATATTTTTATATATTTTCCTTCAAATTTTGATGCAGACTTCAAAATTAAAAAAAAATTGTTTAGTTTCTAAAATTTGCAGGAAATTTAATATAATTTTTTGTACCATAAAACAAAGAAAATTCACAGCAGCATTTTTATGTAAAAATTGGTAGTGTTTTCAAAATTTATTACAGATGATTTTTCTAGAGAAAAAATCACAAAAAATTTTCTATGAGATTTTATTCGAAAAAAATCGCAATAGAGGTGCGAACGTGACTTAATGGAGTATAGTTATTAAAGAGGAGTAAAAAGTATGTAGTTTTGAAAAATGAAGGATTACAACTTAAATAAAGAGAAATGATAATCATACTACCATATAACATACAACTTTGAAAGAGAAAGAGAGAAAAGAGGGAGAAGAGAGAGAAATGTGGGATGTGATGGAGAGATATAGAGAGAAAATATTTATTGTATGTGTTGTTGTATGTTTTTGTTGTATGAATTTATTATCTCTTAAATAAATGATCGACAAAAACAAATTTCACAATATTTTAAGAAATAAAAACATATTTAATCCTTTAATTTTTGTCGTTTGTTATTATAAAACTAGTAGGTTTATAATACAATGAACCTAAAATATAAAAATGAGAATAAATATTTATAAGAGGCATATATATATTATAATTTTCGTTTTTATGTATTAAAGATATTTTTTATTTTATATTAATTTTAAAATATTATAATAATAAAAACTTATAAAAATAAATTCTAAAATGATTATATATCTAAACCCTGTGAAATTTTTATAAGGTAAAATACGTTGTTTATTATGTAAAATATATCTGATTTATAAGGTAAAATATGTTTTTGATTATGTAAAATAAATTTCATCCCTACAATTTCTTTGGCTCTCCTTACAAAATAAAAAAAATGTGATACTTTGATTTATTTGTCGTCCTTCTAAAATATATCAACTTTAATTTTAGTTAATGTATATATTTATATGTTTTTTTATTTTGGTTCTCATAAAATAGGTGAATTTTGGTGATATTATAAGTGTTAAAAAGGTTAAGAATAAACTTTAACAATTTATTATTTTATTAAAATTAAAACCATTTTTTTTATAGAGACAAAAATCAAATCCAGTATATTTTACGTGACGAAAAACATATTTTAGGGTTTATAATAAAACTTAATTAAATTATTTCTTTTTGAAGTCCTTAATTAAATTAAACAAATGAGCAAAAATATATCTAACAAATATTAATCGAATGGTAGTTTGATCATTTAATTATGAGAGATAGCCAATCATTCACCTACAACTGCAATTCAGCATACCAAATTACCTACCGGTCTTTCCCATTAAATAATTTCAATTTTTTTCAAAATTAATTTTCTTTTAAATATTCGTTAATTAAAAATAAAAAAGCAAATCTGGAGAAATATCACCAAAAACCCTTTTGGTTTGGAGCTTCCGACAAGGTTTGATCTACGCCCATGGCTTCTCCGGTAACTCTCTCTCTCTCTCTCTCTCTCTCGTTTTGTGTTCGTTTTCGAAACTGTGTTAATTCTGAGCTGAATTGCAATGATACAGCGAGCTGCCGAAAATACAGAGAATAGCTTGGAGAAGATCAAACGCCAACTTGCTTCCGCTTCTGGTAGAAACTTGTTGCAGGGACCACTTCTCAAGAGATCTGAAACTGTAATTAACTTACTCCTCTTTTTTTTCAATCTTGCTATTCCTTGTTTCTCACTTTGATGATCAATATTCTGTTACCTTGTTTCATTACCACTCGTTTTACTTGTTCTTTCTTCTTTTATCCTATTCACATCTAGGTTCCAATTTTTATTACATTGAGGAAATTATGATCTCCTTACAGTTCCAATGTGTTGTTGGTTTTACGATCCTTTGATTTGCCAATCTTATTTTGTTTACGGGAGTGTCTTGATTTATACTTGTGGAAAATGCCATGCTGTTTCCTCTTTGGCTGTTAGTAGCTCATGTAAAAATCGTTTTCTTGTGATGACAGCTGAGAAAATGGAACGAGCGTTGGGTGATCTTGGATCCAACAACGGGGAGAATGGAATACAAGTAGGTGTATATATATTCATATGTTGTTTCACTTTGTGTAGGGAAAACAGTAAAAGTAAAACTTTGGCTACTGATCTTCTGTGTTGTTTTTTCTTGCTTTAGGATAAGGAGAAATGAGCCAACTGTTAAGGGAACGATTATCTTTGATGCAAATAGCACCATCACTGTATCTCCTGTGAATTTCCAGTAAGAAATGGTTTATGAAATTCTGCTGCATGAGTTTTATTTTTTATACTCATTTGACATGGTATTCCTTTATTTCGTTGTATTACAGTGGGCTACCAAAGTATGATGGGTGCTGCTTTTGTATCCTTTTTGTCATTTTTATCACTTTTAGCACTTATGAATAATTAATTGCTAACAAATGGATCAGCATAACACTGCTTGTTACCACTTAACTTTCTCCTTTAGATATCGGTACACCACAGAAAAAGGATTACTTCCTCTGTGCAGAGACTCCTGGTGCAGCTAGAGCATGGGTGTCAACCTTGCAGTAAGTTTTATATTCCCATACTTACTAATATGTTTGTGTTTAGTTCTTCTGTTAATTTACTAATTTCTTGCAAAAGTCTGTGATAAGGGGGGAAGGGGGAGGGTTTTTCTGGATAAGGACAGGAGGCCTCTTAAGGAAAAAATTAGGAAGAAATTGCAGAGAGAAAAGAAATTTTTATTCCATTATGCCATCCGACCATAAAAACAAATCAGTATATAGCAGAGAAAACAGAAAAGGCCCCACTTTTCACGCTAACAAACTCATGCCTAAGCACTACAATCAGTAAACCGGAATCCTCTACAATTAACCTATTAGTGAATGTACTCCTCCCAGCCCATAGGCCTTTTAATTTGTCGCTTCGCTTGGGCCTATTTTGGATACCCCTTTCATTTCTCTCAGTTGCAGCACACATTGGATCACCATCCTGTTTGTCACTTGTTACAATTGAAGGCCCATCAAGAGGCTTGGATTCCTTGGCCTTGCTTGAAAGCCACACTTTGATGTCCTGTTTAAAATTATTGGAGATTCATTACTGCTGTATCTTCCCTTGATAATTTCTGAATAGGGTGTTTGATATCCAGAGGAATAGGCCTTTGCTTGGAAAGGGAGACCTGCAGAATACTAATATCATGTTATAGTTCAGATTTTATTTTTATGTTCTCTTACTATTATTTATTCTATTATCTGGTGTTCTAGTTTTCCACTACAATGGATCAATTTTTATGGTTACTGGACTGTTTCTATTGTAGATATTCTTGGCTAATAGCTTGTGATTATTTCCTTGTCTGATTGATTTTATCATGATTATCTGATATCAGGGCGACTCAGTTGGTTCTAAAAGCCCACAAAGAAGCTGTGAATTCCTTAAGTGGGAATGGTTCTACAAAATTAGGAACTGTTGCAACTGTTGTTGCTGCAGCTAATTCAACAGCCTTGGAATGTTCTAAAGAAATTGAAGCAGCAATGCAGATTTCTTTGCGAAATGCACTAGGAATGATGTCGAATAGGACTACTGATGGTCCTATGGATGATTTAACAATCATGAAGGTACAGTCCAGTTCAGGTTTATTTTGTATTTCTCTGTGCTCCAATGCATAATGCAACATTTGTGATGGTACTGCAGAGTTGTTGTTAGTTCCTATTTTTCTGTAGTCTTGATGATATACGTTGACTTCGGTTTTATTCTGCTTATTTTGTAATTTATTCTAAAAACCTACCTCTAGTTACACCCTTTGGTTTCTCCTACTTTTGCTATTTTCTCTTGGTTTGTAGTCTTTGGACCCTGGAGGAGTCTTTCTGAAGCTTCTTTTTGTGTTAAATTTTGTAAGGATTTGACATCTTTGTTCTTTCATCTTTCAAATCTTATTCTGTTTGGTAGAAAGTCTATTTGAATTAATCCAGTTACTCGCAGTATCCTGGAATCAACTCTTAGCTTCATCACTGATAGTTAATTAATAATTAATAATAATAAATAAAACTTCAATGAAGATAAACGGGGCAGATATTGTCTCATTCTACACGGTAGCAGCTAGAGTCTTCACACTTAACATCAATATTTAAATTTAATGATAATTAGAGTCTTAAGAAAAATACAATAAATGGAATCATGATAATTCTATCATAATGGAAAAGCACAATTTGGGGTCCATTTGTCTGTGCTTATTATTTTTTTTTAATAAATGAGGTCAAAGCATTTTTAATAAAAAACATGTTGAAAAAAGTTCTGAGATAATTAGATAAGCCTTTTTTTCTTAAAAAAGAAAAAGCTAAAACTGCAAAATAAAATGCAATTTTAGTGCTTTCTGTGAAGTTAAAAAGCATAGTTTCTAAAAAACGTCTTATATTCCAAAAGCTTTCAAAGCTTATCCAAACGCACTCCTAATTGGATAATTACTAGCTAGAGTTTTTTTTCTTAAAAAGAAATCTTAAGAATTTTGATTGTGTGATGTGATGCTTTGGATTTAATTGTCATACTTTTTATATAGCGCATTTAATAATGATTGTGGCAAGATGCACAAAATGGCTGAATCCTGAAGTTGAATTATGATAAGGCATCTTTGTCATGTATTCAACAATATAAATATGCCTTTCCTTGTTATAGTTTTGTTTGTAAATGCATGAATTTTTTTCCTTCAGTTTTAAAGTTATTAGAGGCCCACCCTTTGTAACGCTGTTTGCTTGAAGCTTCTGATTTATGTTTTTACTTGCTTAGAAAAAGAAGTAAAGGAAATAAAGGGAAGAAAAGTAAAGTATCACAGACTCTTTTTTGTCTCATAGTATGTATTAGAAAAATTGAGGGATCTAGTGACAAAGATTTTGAAGAAGAAATAAAGATGGTGGGTGTCATGGTGGATATAAATAGAGAAAGGAAGTTTTTTAATTTGACAAGTAATATTTGTGTGCCGATGTTTTATTGTCTTCTTGGGCCTTTATGGTTCTTTATTGCTTTTGATTTGGTTCTGAAGATGCTGATTTACTGTACAGGAAACACTAAGAGTTAAGGATGAGGAGCTACAGAATTTGGCTCGAGACCTCCGGGCACGTGATTCAACCATAAAAGATATAGCAGATAAATTATCTGAGACTGCTGAAGCTGCAGAGGCAGCTGCATCTGCTGCTTATACTATGGACGAGCAACGGAGAATTGTTTGTGCAGAAATTGAGCGTTTGAAAAAGGATTTTGAGAAGCAGCAGGAGTTGTCTGCACAGAAGGTATCTATTATATTGGCTCATTTGAAAATGATTTTTGGCTGATCGAAATTATCGGTAAACTGCTTGAAACAAATGACCCTTACATATTTCTATATGTATTACTTGCAATGAAGTTGTCATGAATGTTCAATTTGTCTTAAAATAAATTTTGTAGTTAAAGGAGTCTGAAGAGAAGATTGTGGGTTTAAGCAAAGAAAGAGAGCAGTTAATCAGGCAGAGAGATGCTGCTATTCAGGAGGCAAATATGTGGCGTTCTGAACTGGCAAAAGCTAGAGAGCATGATGTGATCTTAGAAGCTGCTGTAGTAAGGGCGGAAGAAAAGGTTAGGGTTGCGGAGGCAAATGCTGAAGCTAGGATAAAGGAGGCTGTACAGAGAGAATCAGCAGCAATGAAAGAGAAGCAGGAGCTTCTTGCATATGTGAACATACTGAAAGCACAGCTTCAAAGGTTCAGCATCTTATTTTCTTTAGCCCTTGCATGAAATTTGTTTACATTTGTTGACTACTTTGCTTTTCTTTTCCCACCTAACCCAACCATAAAGATGGAAATATTACATACCGATACTTTGAGTGAAACAGGGGAATGAAAGGAAACTTTTGATGGTTTAATTGTCTTTTATGAGTTTGTTTGTTGAGGTTGAATGTGTATCAGCTATGAAATATGGAGTTGTCATGAAACCAAAGTTAATGTAGCAGATAATTTTCTTGTTAACAGGCAACACATTGATACAACTCAAGTTATTGAGAAGACAGAGTCATGCTCAGATACAAAGCATGTTGATCCCACAGAAGAGAATGTGGATAAAGCATGCCTAAGTGTTTCTAGAGCAATCCCCGTCCCTGCAGAGAGTGTAGTCCACATGGCAACAGATCAGGTTAACATTCAGCCAGTTGGGGACACTGAATGGAGTGATATTCAGGCAACAGAGGCAAGGATAGCTGATGTAAGGGAAGTGGCACCCGAAACTGATGGAAGCAGCTTGGATATTCCTGTGGTTAGCCAACCAGGTACCAATCATCACCATGAACAAGGAACAAACTCTTTCCATCAGCCCTGATGTTAACCACACATACAAAATAGAGAAAATATCAACTTTAGGGAATGTAATTATACCATTTTGTTGGATGAGCGTGTAAACCTTATTGATTTCATTCTATCAGTTGCCTTATCGAGCATGTGTTATGACCTTCTCTGAAAGTGAGTACCTTTTTATGATGTAAATGTAATGTAATACAACGAACTGACCGGTAAACTTGAAGTGACATGTATCATCTGTTCAAAGAATGGAGCACGTTAACCAACAGTTAAACTCAACTGGGCTTTCTTGGGGTCCATGGGATCGAGTGTCACAAATATTGAAGGATTGAGTTTTACTAATCATTTTGATTTGATTCTCAGAAATCACTGCAATCTGTCTCTTCCTCTCTTTCCTTACTCAGGCAATCCTCAGTTTATACATGATATCTGATGATGACTTACAATGTCAAGTGTCTGCTGCACTGTTCCAGTAATTTCATGAATGCAAGTGACACGACATGTTCTACAAAAGAACTGCCCGAACTGAGAACACTTGCATCATTGTGAGATTAGCTCTGTCAATTGAGATTTTTTCCATCCATAAGACTCGAACCCAGAGAATTAAGCATGTATCACTCAAACTAATCCGTTGATATATCTATGTGACTATATGAATCAATGAACATCATTGGGCTCAATTTTTTTTTCAAAAAATGTGATAAATAGGAGCATTTTAGTCAATCTTTTTAACCAAATGTTACTTTTACAGTTCTACTTTTTTTTTTGGCTAAGAACTGTTTTAATAATTTAAGTGGGGTTTTGATTTCCATCAAATAAGAGTTCAAGTTTAACTCTTTTAAATGTAAAATGCAAACATGAAAATTTAAAAATGCAAACATGAAAAAAAGCGTTTAACTCAAATAAGATGTTTTAATAATTTATCAACATCTATTAATTCTTTACTTAATTTTTATCTTGTGGTTAGGTAGTTGGATAGATTTTTATATGTGTAAAAGTGTTAATTTCCATCTTGTATAATAAATTTATTCATATAATTTTTACATACAACATAGTTACAACTAGAGCCGGCAAAATGGGCTAGCCCGACCGGCCCGGCCCGTGAAAGCCCGTAAAAATGTAGGTCTCGGACATATTTTAGAACCCGAATAACTCCCGGGCTTTTTGGCCCATCCCGATAAAGCCCGCTACCCGCATCAAGGCGGGCCGGGCCGGGCCGGGTAGCCCGAATTGATAGCTCTAGTTACAACAAATTCGTCAACAATGGAAAACATCTTAAAATGTGATACTACTATTCTAAAGATTTTATGACTTTTGTCATGTTCTCTGGGTAGAAATTTAATTTTTTTTCCTCTAGGTGCACTTGGTTAGTTTAGGATTCGTTGGTGTTTAAGATTTAAATTAAAATTGATTTTTCAATTTTGTGATTATATTATATTGCAAATGTGACTTTATGATTGGTGTTGTTCTTAATCTTCCTCCTTTCAATCAATAGCAAAGGAGTCAGCCCTAAATCAGGATATGTTCAAGTTTTTTTTATGATGAATAGTAATAGGACAGGTCTTTAGAAGAGATATATGACTGTATGTAATTTACATTGTACAAAATGAATTATTACATTGAGATTAGTTTTTATACACCCTTTAACTAATCTAAAGCATTTAAATTGTAAAAAATTAATTATTACATTGAGGTTAGTTCTAAAACAAACAAATTTGATTAAAAGAATTTATTAATTATACACATTTAAGCATGATATTTGAACACATGAAAAACTAAATAGGAAGCAAAAAAAGAAAAAAAAACAATTAATAATTGCTAAAGTAGCAAGAGAGAAGAATTTAGATGGCAAAATACCGAATATGACATCCTTATTAATATACTAAGTATAAATTATGAAGAATTACAACTGAGTATATTATCATGTTTATTAATTATGATTTGCATGTAACCCATCAAGAAGACAATACACAATATATAAAGATGTAGCAAAATTTAATTGAAAAATATAACCAAGATGTACTTTTTGTGTTGGTAAATGTTTGTTTGCCATTTCTGAAATATTCTAAATAATACCACATTGGCTAGATAGGATTTTAAATTGGTTATCGACACTATAGCCCTCACATGCAATGCAACAACAAATTATTCAAACCAATATAATAATCCATATTCATATGAAAGATCATAAGAAATTATAAGAAAACTTTATAATCAAGTGGTCATAAGAGGTTGATAAATGCATTTTCTAAAACTGTACACAATCTCGACCAAAAAAACCTTTAGTTAAAGAAATTATAAACATAAATTCATTTATCATCCACTGGATTGGGAATCGCATGTCATGCAAATATTTCTTAGACTACACACAATCTAATTCCATGCTAATGTACACTTTAAAATTCTACCAATTCAATGCAATCAAAATATTAACTGGTAGAACCTTTATCTGGAGAAAAGTCAAGCATGACAAGGTGTGCAACACCCTCTTTTACCATCAATATTGTACCTCTGTACCAATTGATATTTGTACTTATAAACTCAGGATGAATACAGTTTATCATCATGTGAGGATTAGCAATTATGCTGGTGTTGACATTGAGGATCACCTTTGCCATTAGAGTGGTGATCCAAAAGGAAATGGAAGGTTAAGAGAGTGGCTAATCAGAGAAGTTTTTAGAGAAAAAAAATGTCATGATCAATTGGTGTGGCACATCAGAATGGCACATGGGGCAGTTGAAGCCATCATTGTGACTGCTTGTCTACCTTCCTCACACAATTCTATAGCACTACACCACTCTTTCACCTCTATCTATATGTTGCAGCCTAGTTACTTCCTCAACTCCACCATTAGTAGATTCTTGGCGCCATGGTGGGAGGGAAGAAAATAGTAAAACACCACCACGTCTTCTCTAATTGCTTACAAAGGAACTTGTTTGGATCGGAAAAGATTGAGATTTGGGTTATTAAAGAACCAATGGATTAAGGGGAAGAAATAGGATCCTATGGTAGTAATATTGTGATATGGTATTGTTAGGCGTAAAAATCAAATTCGCAATAGGACAATTCGAAGCGTAAAGCTATATAAAGCTCGAAGCGAGAAAGCATGGAAATCATATAAATAGAGTTCGAAGTGGCTAAATAAATTGCCAATTAAAGAGAATTTTACTTCCTAAAAATTAAGTTTCTCTATTCGAACTACATGCTTATGTCCTAAGTTATTTTGGCAGGTATTTGCCTCGAGCTGAAGAGGGCATTGATCTTCAATGCTCCCTACCAGTGTCATGTCATCGGAAGGGGAAGACACGAGAAAGTCGAAAGGCCGGGAAGAAGAGATTCAAAGCTAGGATCTTCCAAATAATCCAAAGCCTTCGATCTCTCATCTCCATCATCCTCTTCTTTGACCTTTTCCTCCTCGGCACCTTCCTCTTTCGTTCCTTCCTCCACCCCCCAGGATAAGAAGACTGGGCGCAGAGCAGACATGTGATTTCCTGCCCCATCATTGAAGCTGGAACCAAGGAGGTGGAAGTGGTACCAGACCTTACAAAAGGTTAAGGCCTAGTGGTTTGGCTGTGTTGTTCGACCTGAGGTTTTGGTCCCCTTCGAAGTGACTTTTAGTGTTGGACATCCTGACGGCCTAAGATCCAAAGGAAATGGAAGTTTCAGGCCGTACAGAACAGCCAATACCAAGAGTACCTCCATTAGAAAAGAGGAAGGTAATGCTGCATCCTCCCTGAGACTATGTCTTTTATAGAAGACAAGCTTCGATAACTCTGAGGAAGCCATCTTTGTAAACCAATGGGAAGCAACCTCATGCACAGTAACCAAGGTGGATAGTGGTTAAGAAAGTCTAAGTGGCCGGTGGCTCGAATAAAAAGGAAGAAGATCACGCTTGAAAAGAGACTCCTACGCAAAAGATTTTCGTTGCTTCGAATGAGAAGGCCTGAAGAAGACCTCAGTTCGAAGACATAATAGCTTGAGGAACTCGAAGTTCCTTTGATGTATTAAAAAGGAACAACTTTAGGATCAACAGATTCGAAAGGTGGGTTACTGTTGGTTATTATCTATCAGGTGTTAATAGCCACGTCACTTTAAGCAGTTACTGGAGAAGACAACCAACGTTCATGCAAGAGAACGTGGGGCTAAGCAGCAGTTCCAGGAGCGGTTGCAGGGAGCCTTTGGAAGGAAGACGGTTACCAGGGTAGAAGCTATAAATAGGAGAAAGCTCCACAGATCAAAGGTCCGCAACCTGAACACTCAAAAGCACCCTGAAAAAGCCGTAGCATCCACCGTCGCGATCAAGGCACAATACCAGCAAGCTTAGAGGAAGTAGGGACCTGGCAGACCAAACCTTTTATTTTTTTCTCGTTCTTTCTTTCACTTGCTATGTCAAGTTGTCTTTTACGTTTTTTTTTCTTAGCACTTTTATAGGCTAGAAATCCATGGCACTGTAACTGATTCTCTCAGTTACTTTTGCTTGTAAGTTACGTTTTTCTTTGAATGCAAGTTAAGGCCTTGTCAAAGGCCATTGTCACGGGTTCAGCGTTTCTATTCACTACTGGTTTTTACGTTTTCCCTGTTCGATTTCCCCTTAAGATTTCACACTAAGGTAGAACCCACATTAAAGAACAAATGATTCGTATCTCGTCCTAGACTAAGCAGAGATACATTTGTTTGTGTAAATTTCTAGAGCAAACAGGTATAAATGAGCATTATGATGTAATGATGGCATATATATGTTTTGTAGGGGGGTTCAAGGATCTAATTGAAAAGGGTGTTTATGTAATGGTGACATACGTTTTACTATTTTGGAAGGGGAGGGGTTGATGCATTTGATTGCACCATGGAGAAGGTGAAAAGTTGAGAAGGCTAATGGA